>KN837094.1:660299-740976 GCA_000827215.1 Sphaerobolus stellatus SS14 | reverse complement strand
AGCAGCACTACCACATTCCAATGGCCCATAAAAAGAAGACCAATGTCAAGGTTCCTGCAGGGACTGTGTTGTCATTGACAGCAGCAGCACTACCAATGTCATGCACATCATTTAATGAGTGCCTAATGTCACGCGACCTGCCAAACTTGCCACAGTCAGAAACCAAAAAGCTCCCAATTGGGAAGAAAAACCTTGGAACACAGATAGGAAAAAAAAATCACTTATTATTTTTTTATTTTATTCAAAAACTGTGAATGTTTTTAATACAAATCATAGACAATCAAAACCTGTACCCTTTCTGTTAAGAGTTTTGAACTTAAATGTGTTCCGGCCAGTGCTGAAAGGGGAATGAACAACAATGCTCCCTGCTTATGTAATGGGGTGTTGTCTTTACATGACTTCTATCTTATTGACATGAGCTGTCAAGTGGCTCAATTATTGGTGAAAACCAACAAGGTTAATAATGCTCTCGAAACAAAGACTAAAGCTTTGAAAACACAATTAATCGTGATGAGGGAGCAATTTCCCTCAATTGCCAAGGGCAAACAAAATAATGACCACAAGGATCCACAAATAGATCCCCAGAATGAGGAAACATATCTTCGTCACAACCAACCAACTAATTGGTTGAGAAACAATGTCAACAAAGAGTCAACAAATGATCAATGTAATGCTGATCTAGAGTTGATATCATCAACTCCTTGACCTAATAATAGGTCAAGCACTAGGCATGTGTTTAGTAAGGTTTGGGCTGAACTATCTGCCAAGACTGCCATACTAGAACAGCTATATGCAGACAATGCACTGGCTGACCACCTTAACCCAGCTGCAGCTGCAGCCAGAGGCACTGTTATGCCCTACCCTGGTGTCACCTTCTGACAGCTACTCCAACCCTCTGACACATTTTGACACCCTCAAACCATGTACTGTAACCATCACTAGTCCTCCTACTCCTCATCACCAACAAGTCCCAACCTTATCTGTTCTTCCTTCCTCATTAGTGCCCATTCTTATCTTCAACTATCATACATTTATTTCTTATAGGCTCTGCCCTTATCCATGTAGACTGGTGCCTTGTATTAGTCCCATCCTTTATCCGATCACCCTTGTTTTTGTCCCTGTTATTTTAACCCTTATTACCTCCATCTGTTCTACCCTGCTCTCCAACTATTTTCCGACTTGTCCTTATCCTTCTTTATCTCTATTACTGTCGTTTGCAGTAGAACTTGTGGTAGTGCTCCCACAGTTTTTTTGTGTATGCTCCCTAGTAAATATTTTTCCTTTTATTCTCGCTCATCTGCTCTGTATTTATCCTCCATCAAATAATACAGTATATTTCTATATACCTAAAGAAAATTCACATGGAAAGAAATCAGCTGAAATGTCACTCCCAGGTATGACTGGTACTTGGGGAATCAAACAGCACAATTGTATTTGTTCCAGAAGATACAGAAGACCTCCTCCTTTGAGAAGGGAATATGTTCATGATACATATCTCTTAGTAATTTCTATGAAAAGAAAAGGCAATAATTGTAGGAGGAACAACCTCACCAGCAAACTTTCTCTCACCAGCAGGGCATACAATGTCACATGAATGTGACACAGCCTTTCATCACCTTCCCTCCTCTGCTATGACTCCTGGACACAAAGTGTCAGCTGGTTTGGCATGGGCTGTCATCCAAATGTTATCTGTTCTATCAAAGGCAGACATATCCTCATATACTAGGCTCAGCATTCAGACTATTGAGACCATATGTGCATGATTTCAAAGGATGGGTGATGTGGTCACTGTGCATAAGATTCAATGATGACGGAGAACTCTGATGGCAGGTGATGTGGAAGTGAGTAATGTCTAAGATATATAGATCAAACCAATGCCATCTTACAGTTCCTGCAACACAGTCTTGATGAAACCCCAGACTTATATTTGGATGAACCCCAGCATGCACTATGCAATCATGTTAAGCCCCGTTGTCAAGTATGGATCCAACTGGCTCATATTTCTATTATTTCTATTATCCATGTTCTATGCATTTGACTCATCCATTTTGTATTCGTTCATTCAGACCTTTTTCTGCGCAGCCTTCTTTTCCATGTGGTCCCCTTCATGCTCACTTGATCTTTCATGTTGACTCAACTTTTGTTTTTCAGCCGAATTTCTCTTATCTTTTCTTATCTGTTTTATCTTTGCACCATGTGCTCATTTCTTGCTTGTGACTCAGCTGATGTATTTGACCCTTCAACAATTATGTTATTTTCCCACCGGCTCCGCATGGCATATCATCACACCATCATACACCAATTATGTTTTTATGATTCATCTTTGATTATCTTTTTATCCAATGTTTTTCCACTTGGTTATTTATATTTAAATATGCTCATTTGTATCTACTTTTACTCAGTCAGAAATCGAATCTTGTATTATCTGTTAACTCTTCTCTTGTCTGTTTCTGTTACACCCTACCCTGGCGTCACCCTCCGACCCCACTCTGACAACTCTGACAGTACCCCAACCTCCATTTCTACTCCGACACTACCCGACATCCCCAACCATGTACTATCAGCATGTTACCCTCCGTCATTCCTATCGGTTTATTTCCTTATCTTCCTTTTGTCATGCCTTTAATCCTTATTGGTCATAACCAGAAACATGCCAGACTTACATATTCATCTGAGACTCATCCTTATCCGATTCCCCTATTTGTGCCTGTTCACTCCTCGTTATTACCCCATCTGATCTACCCTGTTCTCCGATCATCTCTAACCCCTCAGTCTTATCTATGCCATCTCCTTTGAGTTAGTTTCTATTTTTAGTATATAACTACATGTATATTCCTAAGTAGTTCTCTATCCGGAAATTAACTTAGTTTACCCTCTGTCATATTCTTGTTCGCTGTCTTCGACTTTGT
Source organism: Sphaerobolus stellatus SS14 (assembly GCA_000827215.1). Lineage (NCBI taxonomy): Eukaryota > Fungi > Basidiomycota > Agaricomycetes > Geastrales > Sphaerobolaceae > Sphaerobolus > Sphaerobolus stellatus. The sequence goes on along the minus strand of KN837094.1, from coordinate 738,067 downwards.
CTCAGACTTCCTCTCCAACATCCTCCGACCGACCTCTGGTCTGACATCATCTTACCACATTACAGTCTGGACCTTTGGTCTTTACTAATCTGACATCCCCGACACTTTGTCTTGACCTCTACTATCCAACCCAATCGGACCCGACCGACTTGAAATCAGGATGCGACTTGCAATAGTGGTGCAGCATCAAAGCTGAAGCCAAGTCCTATTCGTACATCTCCGACGTCGCCGACGTATCTTACCCTTAGTTCTGCACAGAGCTTAACAGTTTCTCCGCTCAGGTTTCTATTCCCATTTGGCTCCATCCTTATATCTTACTCTTGAACTCTGAAGTAGGGACAACCTACAACTCTGCAGGGTGCAACACACAAGTTGAAGCCAAGTCCCTTCAGTACAAGTCGTTGGCATTTCCGACTGGAAACATTGACTTACTTCTGCACGGCTTACCAGGTGTATTCCGTATCAGGACGTAACACCCATGCTTAAGTGTCACAACATGTGACTTTGTTTAACCTCTACAAAGCTTTGGAGAGCTTCATTCGACTTCACATCTTACTTTGTTCAACTTCATGTCTCACCTCATCTTCCTGTTTGCACAACAAACCCTTGACCCACATCCCAACTTCTTTCTTGATCCTGAGGGCAACACCTTTGCCCACCTACTTTGTTCAATCACATGATCTGCTCTACTATTCCATAAGACTATTCTTAGGCTTCCTTGGACCTGGCACAATTGGTCCTCAATACTTCTTCTATTCTGACAGGTGACACTTTGTCACATTTATTTCCAATTCATTTGTATTGTTTCTGTTCACTTATCTTTTCTTATGGCATATTTCCATTCACTTATTGTTCTCATGATATGTCCTCCATTCACTTATATTCGTTATTGCATATTTGTCCATCATACCTTTTTGATTGTTCACATTATTCATTTATACATTCCCCCAAACCTTCGCTATTCAACAATACCCATATACCCATTGTTCTATCACTTTATGTTGTGCTCTGTTCCACATTTGACTTATTTCTTTCTAATACTTCCTTCTGCTTTCATCCATGGACTTATAGTATATAAGTACATGTATCTTAGCTAGTTTTCTCTAGTCAGAAATTAGACCCTAATACCTAGTGTATATCATTCCTATACTCGAGCCTAGTGCTCATTCTTCTTTATACACTTCAGACCTCTATTAGCCTTTGAACCGAATACAACCTTCAAGATTATTTCTGAACTTCACCTCGAACCTTTGATCTTACTCCAAAGTCCTACCTTCGTTCGGGACTTTGGTATTCAACTCCACTCTTATATTGTTGGTTCTAATCTGTTCCAAATTAAGGACATGTACATTTCGAGAAGGCGCAACCCATGCACATTGAAGCCAAGTCCTTCAGTTCTAACCCTTCATTCTTTAGTATGACTTCATTCATTACTTCAGTCATACTTCAGAACCCTTCATTAGGATCAGCCCGTAACAAATCACAAAGGTGTAGAGGCTTCGTTGTCGACTATCTGGAGGAGTCTTACATGCAATGGACTCACAATGAAGAGGGTATGTATGTTTATGGTCATTTTAATGCTTCAATTGACCATTTAGAATGCAGCTGATACAAGTGGTTGCAGAATAAAATGCATGGAAACAGGCATGTTATATCTCATGGATCTTACTCTACCATCAATCCCAGCTTGTTTTTGTTGATGAAAGCTCAGCAGATCAGAGGACTACATACAGAGGGCTTGTTGCACAAAGGAAGGCCTTTTTTGTGAGAGACAACCAGTATGTGCTGTTTCCTTACACCATAGCCCTACACTGACATCAATCTAGTTATTCTATTCTTCCTGGAATATCCCTTGATGGTACCCTGCATGTCAAGATCATTGAGGGCTCCTTCAACTCACAATCCTTTGACTTCTTTATCTCGCACCTCCTGGATCACATGAACCCATGGCTGGAATGGAATTCAGTCATTGTCATGGACAATTGCAGTGTACATAAGGATCAAGCAGTGCTTAACATGATTGTAGAACAGTGAGTGAGTATATTATTGGGGCAATATACATGTATATTGAGTCCAACTTCCAGCGCCATGAGATATGAGTTCTCCGCCCCTTATTCACTGGACTTTAATCTGATCAGGCTGGCTTTCTCAGCAATCAAGGCCCATATACAAAGGAACAGGAACATTGCTTGGGCGGCCATGGCAACAGCAATGCGAACTCATGATAACAGCGAAGCATTCCTGCAACTCACTGAAGCTGTGTGGTCTGTCACTTCAGATGACACTGATGGATGGTATAGACATTGTGGATACTAAATGGGAGTTATTCTATATACAGAATCTTATGTATTTAGCTCGAGAATATTATATGCCTTGTAATTACAAGAAAAGCTGTTTCCTTTCCTGTCTTTCTTTAGCCTCCCAAGCACAGATCTTTCCGACCCTTTTACTTGCCTGAGTGAGAATTATTTGGGCTGTGCCATCTAAAACTATTTGAGAACCCTTAGGTTGTCCAATATGCCTCCTCAGATGGTTACAGCCATGAGAAGCCATTGGAATTGAGAGTAAAGCTATGGGGTGAATTTTAGACTCAGCCCCACCTCTCCAACTGCCCGCACCTGCACTGGGAGGGATTTGAGAATGGTATATCCTAAAATGGTTTATCATAAATCTTTAAATGTATATAGCACTAACATATTCCATACCTAGACCTCTTGGAGCTTTGGTTCTCTCAGAAAAAAGGATTAAGCTGTTTGGTCACCAAAACACCAGCCATGGCTTGGAGTAGCTTTTCTGCCAATTTCACTCCATGTAAATTTTCTTTGGGTATATAGAAATATATTTTATTATTCAATGGAGGCTAGATACAGAGCAGATGAGCAAGAATAAAAGGAAGAATATTTACTAGGGAGCGCATGCAAAAAAACTGTGGGAGCGCTACCGCAAGGTCTACTGCAAACAACAGTAAGTGATTACCTTTTAGTATATAAACACTTGTATTCTTAGGTAGTTCTCCATCCAGAAATCAACTTAGTTTACCCTCTGTTATATTCTTGCTCGCTGTCTTTGACCTTGTCTCAGACTTCCTCCCTGACACTCTGACTGACCTCTGGTTTGACTTATCATCTTACCTCATACAAGTCTTGACATCTCCAACCATCTACTCTTGACCTCTATCATCCAAACCCAATCAGCTCTGACTGACTTGAAATCAGGAAACAACTTGCAATAGTGGCACAGCATACAAGCTGAAGCCAAGTCCTATTCATACCTCTCTGACATTGCCAATGTATCTTAACCTTAGTTCTGCACAGAGCTTAACAGGCACTTGTATGGAATATGAGTGATTGCTCAGATTGAGCAAGCTGGACTATTGAAGAAATAATCCCCAGGATTGACAACAGTTGATCCCTCCTAATGATACATCAAGAATTGATGACAGATGAGAATTGCCCCATAAGAGCATACAATACACTCCCTTCAATAATATTGAAGATAATGACTGTCAGGGGATGAAGAGTACCAAGTCCAGAATATAACCCTGGGGATAAAGTATTTCTTGATGGCAGTGATATTAAGACTACTCAACCTTCATTGAAACTTGCACATCATTACCTTGGGCCTTTCAAGGTAGTTCAGAAGATTGGACAAAATACTTATATGCTTCAACTTCCAAAGTCTATGAGTCATGTTCATTCAGTTTTCAATGTGGTTAAACTTCTGCCAGCCCCTGAGGATCCTATAGTCAGCTGCAAAGTGAAACCACCACCAACCCCAGAAGTCATTGAAGGTGAAGAACACTTCAAAGTTGAAGAAATTTTGGACAGCCAAGTTAGTCACCAAAGACTTGAATACCTTGTCAAGTGGAAAGGTTATTGTTATGAAGTGAATGAGTGGATTCCCAAATGTGATACAGCAGCTCCAAAGCTGGTTGAGGACTTTCACCAAATTCACCCTGGGGCTCCAAGGTGTATTCAAGCAACAGCCTTTCGATCCCTTCAATTTTATGAGTGACAAAGATCAACTAGTTCTCTGAGGATGTAGCACCTAGAAGAGGGGGTGATGTCAGGGGACAACCTATTTTCTACTTTGTTTTCGTTTTTCATTTGATTATGCTCTATCACAGGAGGCTGGTCAAAATTTTCCAAGTTGGAAAATTGTAACAGCTATAAGCTGTTATATAGATATATGTATATAATTGTAATATAATACATGTCTAATAACTAATGTATATTAGTTATATGCGCTACATCATAGATGTAACTATTATTAGTGTGGACACCATAAGTGTCCACAATGGCCTGTATTTAGCATGCCGGCGCATTAGGTGCCAGCATATATCTTTTACCACACCCCTTTACTACCTTACTCTCAATACATAGAGTTCAGTTAGTTTGGTGTGAACAAGTAAGATATACCATCGTTATAAAAATGCCTGTAAAATTCCAGGATTTGGGTGTATTTTCCAGATACTTTCCAGCTCTGGAAAATACCTGGAATAACTATTTTTCCCATCCTTTTTCCTGACATAATCCAGCTTTGAAAATATTTTTCAAACAAATTCCAGATATTTTCCAAGGTCTGGAAAATGTTTGGAAGATGCACCCAAATCCTGCCATTTTCCTGACCATTTCCCACTCTGGAAATTTTTGACCAGTCCCCAGTGGATGTTCCATCTTGTTCTATTATTTCACTACTTCAGTATGCTTTGCTTCACTTTGCTTTCACTTGTTTTACACTTCAGATGTCTTTATTTCCATTTCACTTCACTTCATTTTCACTTCTCAGACAACTTCACTTTAGTAGATTCTGCACATGCAGGCATCTAGTGCACATGAGTGTCTAGTACACACAGGCACCTCATGCTTTGTTCTTACTTCATCTTTGTGTTTGCTTTGTGTTTGCTTTGTTTTGCTCCATTTCACTTTGTTTTCACTTGTCTTACACTTTGGATGTCTTTACTTCCACTCTGTTTTACTTTGGATCAGGGGTGACAGGGTGGTCAGGATGCATGTGGATGTCAGTCAGATGACTAAGAGTCATACCACTATCTATCCTTTGGTTATTTCCATTACTCCATTTATCTTTTATTTCCTATCTTCTTATTCTCTTATCTCAAGTTGGGGGTATTTAGGGGCTCCATAGTGGCAGGGTTTTTCTCTTTGGATTTCCCCTTTACTAGATGAATATTCATTGAGATACATTACCTTGGGTTATTTATGTATACTTCAGATTTTCCTTCTACTAGTTCATGTGAGGTCCATGGATCATTTAGGGTTGCCCTTTCAGAGGCAATCCAAGACTTCCTCTTTGGATTTCCTCTCTTTTAGGTGAGATTCCCCCCCTTTATTTTATGGCTATTATTGATTACTTTGGATTTCCCCTCTGTTAGCTCTGACATGATGTTCATCAGAGTTTGAGGGTTGCCCTTACAATTGTGAAGATTTATACTATCACTAGCTAGTCAATTTGTTATCCTGATTGTCATTTAAATGACTCAAATCGATGAAAACCAGGAAGTGATTGCCCGAATTACTATGACAGTCAAGCAGTATGAATCCTCAAAGGATATTCTGAACCAGGAAGAGACTGAAAATGATGGCAAGAAGCTCCACCACCAGTGGTTGAAGGAAATCATTGGAAGTTGAGATCTCCAAAGGTGCCAACCCTGCATTTTGCCACTTTGAATCCAAGTTAACAGCATTCCTTGCAGAAGATCTGGCTGAAGATGATAGACCTCCTCAACCCATTCTGGTATGCAGATATTCCCCTTTTTATTCATACTTTAAATAAATTAAATTGTAGCTTAATCAACATCAATGCATTTATCTCCACTACCACTCTCTCAAGAACTGGGAAGAGAAACAAGATGTACTCCAGTGCAACCCTGATTTCTACAACAAGCCATGCCATGACTGCATTGTTATTAATACAGATCCCATATATTTTGGTTGAATTTATGCATTATTTCATGCCAAAGTCCATCAAAAACCTGACATGATATTGTCTTGATTGGGGAATTTCAAGCAACCAAATGGAATCTGAAAACCAGATGGGACAGTGATAGGGTATTTGAAGAGAAGGTATATGACTTTGTTCTTATGGGTTGTCATATGGTTTCAGCCTTTGAGAACTCAGGGAAGGTATATTATCTCAATGATCTTGTGGATGGAGACACCTTTCTCCGTTTTTTTTCTGGAGGAATGACTTTCACAAAGCGAATTATAACCATATTATTACTTTAATGTATTTTCTATTAGTTTTGAATATATTGGCAGCTACCTGATCGAACCAAATTGAACCTGATCTGACCCCAGCCTGTCCTGATTCTACCTGATCAGTGACCTTCGGGGCTTCGGAACTGATTTGGTAAAACGGATTTTTGCAACATTCAACTTGATTGCCACCCTTCACCTCGATAAGCTTCTTGGTTTCTTCAAGGCCAGCCAAGCTACGTCCGGCAATGACCACCTTTGTATCACCAGCTTGAGCGAAGGTGAGTGCAATGGTTCGTCCAAGGCCTTTTCCTCCGCCGGTGACAAGTACCCTCAGACCTTTCTCTGAACCTGCGAGTGCTCCGTCGACTGCGATGGCGGGATAAACATTCTTACGCCATGTCTTGACGAAGAGAGAGACCCAGCCTAGGGCAGGGAGTGCTTGAAGCTCGACGTGAGTAGACATTTAGAGTGTTTGTTGAGTAGTTTCTGAGTGGGTAAACTTTGTATGATGTTACTGACAGAAAATCTTCGGGATTTTTATACCTTTCAGCTCGATTATAACATTATACTTCTTTATTTTTCATTCATGCCATTCGGATTCCAAGTTCAGGGGAAACGGAATCGCATATACATAGCGGATTTCTGACACAGCAACTTCTAATCGGTCGCTATTGAAGAAAGCGATAGATCGGGTTGCCCGGGAAACCGGATCCAATGGCGAGACACGACACATTGTCACACGTATCCATATCTGACCAAGAGGAGCATGTAGCAGTCAGCATGGGCCTAATGTACGCAACTATCAGAAGTAACGACACGTCAAGACTAAGAAGAATATAGGTTCGTGCTGATTCGTAACAGGTTTTTAACACTGACTCGGAGCTGACATGGGTCTAGGCGTCGAGGGCACTTATCTAGCCTTATGCCCAGAGGCTAGAAGGGGATGAAGATGATCATCCAAACGAGATAAAAGAGCATACATTAGCTCATGAAGCGTTTTCCCTCAAAAGAATTATCGAACAAGTATTATTAAACTGGTGGATTGAAAAGAGTCTTGAATCGAAGGAAGTACAAATAATGATATAAAAATAATAGATAATGTGTGAGTCCGTTCTCCTTATTACAAATATGTTATCAAATGAGTGTATAACATTATGAATGTCCTTGAGTAATTTAGTGCGGTCTTCCAATGTCATGATTCATTCAACGCTCCTGATACGCAGGTGGTAGCTCAACCAAACGGCTCGTCGATGCTGGTATATCCGCCATATCCGCATGCTGATAAATAGATTCCGTGTCTTGAGTCAGAGGTCGCTCCTTCTCCCCTCTCTCCCCTCTAGATGTTTGACCTGGAAGGAGAATCAACGGAATCGACTCTTCAGAATCGCCATTACTGATTGTTAGATTTCTAGAGTCCTCAGTGGACCTGCCCAGGCTAGTGTACTCGGAGGGTGATGAGATTAAGGGCGGTGACCTAGGAGTGACCGCAATGGTCAAGGAAGGCAGAGGCGCAACGGGGGTGGGACTATGTAGAAGGGTCGCCGCTGGATTTATTGCGTTCTGAGGAAAATCATGTTGCGGCCTAGGGGAGGGTAGCCGTCCTAACTGAAGGCTCTGGCCTATTCCGGAATACTCTGACATGGTGACTGTCGAGTATCTAGATCCTTCGGCCGTTTGGTTGCTGTCATAGTACGGATCATCGGAAGGCGGCATAACGAAAGGTGTAACTTCATCTCCAAACGCGTTGCCCTTTTTGTTACGGCCTGCTCGGCGGCCTTTGAAAAAGACTATGCCGCCGAAACAGAGAACGCCGAAAAGGACCGCACCTCCGATAGATGCCCCGAGGGCTGCATTCTTGGCAGAGGTACTCAGTGTGCTTGATCCAGTGGAATTGCTTGCTCCCTGAGTAGGCTGATGAGCGGAAAAATAATTAGAATTAGTAGTAAAAATTGCAGCAGTTGCAGATCTAACCAGAGAAATTTATCAGCTCTATTGTCCATAAAGGAAATATTACTCACAAGTGGGTGACAGAATTCGAACTTGAATTCCTCTGTGTCGTTAACATACGATCGCAGCTGAAGTCAGAATCTCCGAAAGTCGTTAATAAGTTCGTCGACGGGGCATATATTCCTTTCCTAGAGAAATCGGATCAACAAAAATGGCCGAATAGAGGAGTGTATGTAAAAGACTCACGAGTCGCTGATGCTCACTGTATCATGAATAATTCAGCACAATTTACCGATATATATTATAGCATAATATACTGACCTAATAGCTTCGCCCCAGGATTGGCACGGTTCACCCAGTCGGTCGTATCAAAGCCCACAGGCATGGTAATGTTAGAAACGCCATCTGCCGAACCCAGTGTAACCACGCTTATGTTGTATGGAGGTGTTCCTCCTCCAACTGTGAGAGGAAGAACTTGACAGGTTTCTAGCGTTTTGGTGGTGTTTGTAGTTACCGATATAGATGAAATTTCATTTGGCGCATGGCAGTCAGTAGAATTCCCAGCTATGAGGAAGATGAGCGCAAGAATACTTCAAAAGTAATGCATTACTCACGAAAGACTGTAAATACTTGTCCTGAAGTACCGCCAGAATTTCCTTTGCCATCAACCATACTTAAAACAATCTGAGCGCCTAAAGCGAATCGTTAATCCACAGAAAACTAGCTAGGGATAGACTAACTTACTGGCAGGATGGTCCACAGTCCAGAATAAATTGTCTGGATCAGATCCTAGATTTTGGATTGTCGTTAAGCCCGCTACTTCATATGCGAACATTATGAAGGGCGCGGCGGCAACCGCGGTGTTACTCGCGCTCGTAGCAACGAAGATCTGGATTTTACTGCACTCAACCAAGCTTGTATTGGCGGGAGACTATTGCGCACAGAGAAATGTTATTCAAAACTCTCACTGAGTATATTCGATTCTACTCACAAGATCTGGTGCCCAAACAAAGGAAGTTGCTCCCATAACCACAGGAAGGTACATTAAAAGACCACAGAGAGCGCCCCACCGAGTACGCTGACCATCTCTTTTTCCAAACATCGTAAAATAAATCTGGATAATAGCCGTTGGAAAGCTGATCACAAGACAAGGAACAAGCTGCGAAGCTTCGGCACGCGATTCTGCTCTCCTTCGCGGCCTAGAAAGAGAAGAAGACTTGAGATGTCGAAACGAGCGTCGAGGGAAGTGATAGAAGAAAAGGATGGGGACTGAACACAGCGTATACTTACCCTATGTCAGCGGCGAGGGCCCATCTGAGTAGCGAACCCCGAGACCGAGTTCGCCGTCAAGCTTAAAGTGTTACGCGCTGCTACCCGATTGGGCTACCTAGTCGGAATGCAGGGTCAAGTGAATATCGCCAACCAATTGTTTTGAATCGCACTACCGGAATAGCTTTCTCCGGATGGAGGATTTGGCCAGGGTTGGCTTTAAATACTTGCTTTCACCGGAGAAAGCTGTGCATAGGAACCCCTCCCCCCAGTCCCGTCAATTCGACTTACATGCGGGGTTAACAGTGACACTATCATTTTCTTGTAGTTGTAATCGAACATCATCCACTTGATAGCCTGCTATATAAGTTGGCATTGAGTCTTCGTCAATGAACGTGATCGAAAGGCCTCACGCATCAACACAGCTTCTAGGTGCGACTGGCATCCCCATAGTGGTATAGGGTAGCGTCCGTCTTATATATATAACTAAAGTCGCCCGTGAAAGAGATACATCTAAATGCAGTGAAAATATTTGTCGAACCTGCAACTAGCCACTTTTATTGCACAAATGCGGCTGTCAAAGAACAACAGAACCAGTGTTATTTGTACTTAACGTCAGATAGATCGTTGTTTTTCTATTATTGTAAAGTGTTTAGTGCACTCAGCTTTTCCATAGATATAGGAATTAGAGATGGCTAACTTTCCTGTTGAACTTGAGGGAGGAAATTCTAGCACAAAATCCACAAGGATCCAAAGAATAAATCTAAATGATAAATGAGCAATTAATTTTAATCTATCTGTAATCATACTGGGACAAGGACTGCCTTGCTGATTCTTTTGCAGGCCTGCAGAATGTGCATGCCTACATGTCCTTGAAGAGGATTAATATCCTTGTCACATTGGTAACAATTCAATATATCAGATAGATCCCTTGACATGTCAGTTGAGAAGATGGATTTCCCTGTAATTATATGAATATAAATTGCTTGCTGAAGTAAGACCACATACCACCACTCCAGGAATAAGGAAAAGATGATGGTTTGCCCCAGATATCTTGGGCACTGACTGTAACTGTTGGGCATTCTCAGATATAGCGCACAATGTTTGATACATGCAATCAAGGTCAGACTCCTCAAATGACCAAGTCTTCAGTAATGTTGATGTCTCAGTACTGCTTGTCAATGCATGAATAAAAGTACAGGTGTCAATAATACAGGGACTGAGTAGTTGGCAAAGACTACCCTGAAAGGTTAAAATAAGATATTTTTGAGTGGCTTTATCCTGTACAATGCTGCTTGTAGGCATTTGTTCATACTGGCCATTCCAGATCCATTTGTTGTTAACATGACAAAGCTGGAGAATTTGCCCACTGAGCTTTAGATTTGACTCTAAAGTGCCTATTAATGAGCCATTCAATCTGGTGACTGTCTGAATGCTTAGTTCAATTGTTGTTACTTGAACTACTTCAAGGGAAAGGATTTTGTCCACAAGGAGAAGGACTGCAATGAGAGCCTCCTAGGAGAAATGAATCTTCATGTTAAGCCCTGTGCTTAAGTGTCATGCCACATGACTTCACTTAATCTCTATGAAGCTTTGGAGAAGGTCACATACCTTCAGAGAACTTCATTTGACTTTGCATCTCACCTCCTCATCTTCATGTTTGCACAACACCCTTGATTCATATCCTTGACTTTTCTCTTGATCTCTTAGGTGAAGCCTTTGCCCAACCACTTTGTTCAAATCACACTACCTACTCCATGATTTCTAGAAGACTATTATTAGTCAACTTTGGCCCTGGCACAATTGGTCCTTGGTTCTTGTTAAGCCCCATGCTTAAGTGTCACAACATGTGACTTTGTTTAACCTCTACGAAGCTTCGGAGAGCTTCATTCGACTTCACATCTTACTTCATTCAACTTCACATCTCACCTTGTCTATGTGTTTGCACAACAAACCCTTGACCCACATCCCAACTTCTTTCTTGATCCTGAGGGCAACACCTTTGCCCACCTACTTTGTTCAATCACACTATCCACTCCACTATTCCATAAGACTATTATTAGTCTTCCTCGAACCTGGCACAATTGGTCCTCAATACTTCTTCTATTCTGACAGGTGACACTTTGTCACATTCGTTTCCAATTCGTTTCTATTGTTTCCATTCACTTATCTTTTCTTATGGCATATTTCCATTTGCTTATTGTTCTCATGACATATCCTCCGTTCACTTAAATTCATTATTGCATATTTGTCCATCATACCTTTTCGATCATTCACATTATTCATTTATACATTCCCCTGAACCTTCGCTATTCAACAATACGCATATACCCATTGTTCTATCACTTTATGTCATGCTCTGTTCCACATTTGACTTATTTGTTTGTAATACTTCCTTCCGCTTTCGTCCATGGACTTATAGTATATAAGTACATGTATCTTAGCTAGTTTTCTCTAGTCAGAAATTAGACCCTAAGACCTAGTGTATATCATTCCTATACTCGAGCCTAGTGCTCATTCTCCTCTATACACTTCAGACCTCTATTAGCCTTTGAACCAAATACAACCTTCAAGATCATTTCTGAACTTCACCTTGAACCTTTGATCTTACTCCGAAGTCTTACCTTCATTCGGGACTTTGTTCAGACTTTGTTCAGAAATTTGGTATTCAACTCCGCTCTTATATTGTTGGTTCTAATCTGTTCCAAATTAAGGACACGTACATTTCGAGACAGCACAACCCACACACGTTGAAGCCAAGTCCTTCGGTTCTAACCCTTCGTTCTTTAGTGTGACTTCGTTCGTTACTTCAGTCATGCTTCAGAACCCTTCATTAGGATCAGCCCGTAACAGTTCTTCTATTTTGACAGGTGACACTTTGTCACATTCATTTCCAATTCATTTGTATTGTTTCCATTCACTTATCTTTTCTTACAGCATATGTCCATTCACTTATTGTTATCATGACATATTCTTCATTCACTTATATTCTCTTATTGCATATTTCCATAACACCTTTTCATTTTATTCTCTTTATCTGTTTGATGATTCTCCTGAACCTTTGCTATCCAACAATATACATATACTCATTGTTTGTATCACTTATGTCATACTTTGCTCCAGACTTGAAGTAGTTACTATTTGTAATTCCCTTTTCGGTCAATGTTCTTATAGTATATAAATACATGTATCTTAGCTAGTTTTCTTCAGTTGGAAATTGTATTGTGTGTATATCATTTCCATACTCGAGCCTAGTGCTCTTTCTCCTCTATACGCCTCAGACCTCTGAAAGCCTTTGAATTGAATATGAACTCCTCAGGATCAGTTCTGAACTCTACCTTGAATCTTTGATCTTATTCCAAAGTCCTACCTTCATTCAGAACTTTGGTATTTGACATCACTCTTATATTGTTGGTTCTAATCTGTTCCAAATTAAGGACATGTACATTTTGAGAAGGTGCAACCCATGCACGTTGAAGCCAAGTCTTTCAGTTCTAACCTCGCTTTCCTTGGTTTGACTTTGCCATTATTTTAGTCACACTTCAGAACCTATCATTAGGATCAGCCCATAACACTTCACCAGTTAATTCATCACAATTACTGTCTGTAGGGATTGAAATATGGCTATAATTCTGACACACTTCAAATGATCTGTTGACTTGACACCAGACCTTGGAGACAGCAAAATTAAAATAACTGAGGCTTTGTGGATTTGTTTGATGACTTTTGTATGATCATCAAAGAGTTCTAACCAGGCTTTAAGCTTCACACTGCCTCTTTTGCCAGGTCCAAGAGGTGAGCTTTCATTTTCCAAGACATCTTCAAGTTTAAGTTCCTTGGATTTTGGATGTCAGGGGACAACCTATTTTCTATTTTTTATTTTGTTTTCATTTTTCATTTGACTATACTTTATGTTCCATCTTGTCCTATTATTTTACTACTTTGGTATGCTTCAATTCACTTCACTTTGCATTCACCTGCTTTATACTTTGGACATTTTTATTTCCATTTTGCTTCACTTGATTTTCATTTTTCGTACAAGTTCGCTTTATTCAATCCTAAGGGCATGGTGTAAAGACTGGGTCTTTACATTGTTAGTTTATCACACCTGTGAAGTGACTGTTTACAACTATGTGTATTCAGCTACTATTAAGTACAGGTATAAGTGACAACTGGTCAGTGCTAGTCGCTGACCCAGGATTATATACTGCAAGATTATGTAATCTACTATATACCTAGGTAATACTAACGAGCCACAAACCCCAGGTCCGCATTCACAGACCTGGGGTTTTGTGGCTCTTTTTTTTTACTTTGTTCTAAGAGGAGCCTAAAAGTTAAGTTAAAGCTTCATTGCAATGTCAAATTGAACAATCTCCCAAACAGATATTTGTTCATATTATTCATCTTCTTTGGTTGAATGAACAAATCAGGTCATTGAGATAGAACTTCCTTACCCTGAGGCTTAGAGTTGAGGTCTAAGTGTTATGCCCTACCCTGTGTCACACTGACATGTTCTTCATTGGTTCCAACAACTTCACTAACCACTACTCTGAATAATCACCAAGCCCAAGTTTAATACCATTCATTGTCACCAACAAATCCCAATCTTATCTTCTCATTCATCTTCTTTGGTCCAACCCTTGTCTTATGACTTACAGTACCAAGTAAAGTGTCTCAGACTCATATCTGTCAGATTATCATGTTTTATTGGCTCAACATTTGTCTTAGAGTTTTACCATGTATTGTTTCATTCTTATCTGACCACCTGACTCTGTCAGCCCCACTCTCCAATCTACCCTGATCTGTTTTCCCTATCTTTCACTATCTTTATATGAATTACCTTTTGGTATAAAACCATTTTTATATTCTTAGGTAGCTCTCTATCTGGAAATCAACTTAATTCACTATCATGCCCTGATCCCGATTTTGTTTTATTTCCCTTTGGACTCCACTTCTGCCACATTCATTATTCATCTTTGATTTTGGTCGTCTTTGTATTCCTTTGGACTCTGTCATTCCTTATACTTTCATTTAGTTGTTCATTATCCTTCGGACTCTGTTTCATTTATCATACTTATTCTTCTCATCAATGCCAAGCCTCACTTGCGACTCACATGATTATGTTCCACATGTCTTTTATGTTATATTCTCATCAGCCTCTGCTTTTCACAATTGCCAGCCAACCACATTCATTATTCCATTTCTTATCTGTTTTCATCTCCATGACCCTGACTATTATTTCTTATATTTTCTGGGCTCTATTTTAGTATAAATAGCTGCATATGTATTTTGGTCCAGTAGTCAGAAATCAACTTTATTATTCTGTTAACTCCATCTGGCCTCCATCTGTTTATTCTTCTCTCGTTCCACTATACTTGGTCTCCAAGCTTTCTTATACCGACTTGTCTACAACAACCATCAGACTCCAAACCTCTGTTCGTGGTAACTTCATTCTGAAATAAGGACATCATGTACAACTAAGGGCGCAACATATAAGTTGAAGCCAAGTCCTTTCAGTTCATATTATCTGGAAGGAAAACACATAGCAGAAGTGCAAAAAGCACCCCTGTATATGAATTTACATAATTTATTGAGCTACACATGGACCCTCAGGAAGGTGCAGAGGATGGCATGCACATTTTGCTTTATAAGCCAAGATACAAAGGTTCCCTAACAGTAAGTGAGGAGGAAGAGGGAGGAGACTGGCAGGATAATATAGCAGGGAAGTGAAGACAGGGGGTGGTGGGTGGTAAAATGGGATAGTGTGATTGCAGACAGCCCATGCTATTATTTTTTTTTTGAGAATTGTTTGAATTTTTTTGGGGGAGTTTCTAAGAAGCAATGATAGCCATGTTTTTAGTGGGGTATTTATGATAAAAACGAAATTTGTATGACTTTTTTGGATTTTTGTTTTTGTGGAAAACAATTGGAGAAAGAGTTTTTGAGTTTTTGCTTCCAAAGCATGTCTTAAACAGCTTCATTATACAGATATGGTAAAAACATAATTTTTTCGATTTTTTTCAAATTTTTCCTTGGTGGAAAACAATTGGAGAAAAGGTTTCTGAGATTTTGCTGACAAAGCATGTTTTAAGTGCCTTAATGCGGCTTTATAATATAAATAGATATTTATGTTAATGCCTCGAATTTTTCATGATTTCTTTGGATTTTATTTTGAGGAAAACAATTGGAGAAAAGCAGTTGAGGGTGAGTGTGGGAAGTTTATGCTGACAAATACATGTCCAGGGCGGCTTCATGTGCCTTTATTATATGAACATGTCTTAAGCACCTTAATGTGGCTTTATAATATAGATTTTATGGCTGGAAATTTACATATGGTTAAAATAATAATTTTAAGGATTTTTTTCGATTTATTTCAAGGAAAACAATTGTCGAAAAGTGGTTGAGGCTGAGTGTGGGAAGTTTCTGCTTACAGATGCTGACAAATGCTGACAAATGCTGACCAATCTACTGCCAGGGTGGCTTCATGCGCCTTTATATTATAGTAGATATTGTACTTAAGTGGGCACATATATGCATCCATAAGGATCCACAGGGACTTAGAGAATATTGATGCAAAGTCAATGGCAAGTATATATACATATATATAAAGTGGACATATATATGTGTCCATATAAGTCTATAATGACTTGTACAGGGAAGTAAGAGCAGATCCCTTACACACAGGCATCTCATGCATGCACAGGCATCTTACACACCTGCAAGGGTGTCTTATGCACACAGGTGCCTCATGCTTCATTCCTACTTCATTTCACTTCACACATTTATCTTTTATTTCCTATCTTCTTATCTTCTTATCTCAAGTTGGGGTATTTAGGAACTCCCTAGTGGTAGGGTATCCTTAGAGTTTTTCTCTTCAGATTTCCCCTCTACTAGGTGAATATCCATTGATGTATTTACTTCGGGTTATTTATGTATTCTTCAGATTTCCCATCTACTGGTTCATGTGAGGTCCACAGATCATTTAGGGTTGCTCTTACACTGAGAGGTTGAGATCTTCAAATGGAATTGCATATTTGCTTCTAGGTAAGTCTTCAGATACAGTTGGAACTTTACTCATAGATGATACAGTGTCCCTTCCATCTATTTCACTGAGTCTGATGTATTTACCACCCCTTGGACAAAGCATATCCACATCCTGCAGTTCTTCAACTAGAGAGAAATTGAACATGTTCCTCTCTGCTCTGAGGGTATTCTTGGCAGCATGTCTCCCTTTCCACCAACATGCACAAAGATTGACATTCTTCATAACTACATCACCAGCCAACAAGTGTAGATTGACATGATCTATGCCTTCCACTCCTTCCAGCCTCAACTGACAATGTCCTCAGTCTAATTCTGGTTGTTTGGTGAGAATATCTTCAATATCTTGTGCAGATTCCATAGTTCCATGAGTTGTAAAGTATCAACATTGTGATCATGTATAAGTGTTCTAATAGTACCAAAGCAACCTTGAGACAGTCATCTAAGGCTCTCAACAAGTATCAAGTACCTGGGTACTTGTACTCATACTTGCTTATACCTGTACTCATTGGTACAGGTACTCACTGTATAATGTTGTTATATCTTATTATCACTCAAGACTAACTGAACTTCAAATATATTCAAGTACCTAGGTAGTATAAATGGTGTGAAGTAAAAGATATATGCTGGCACCTAAAGCGCCGACACGCTAATGCATGCCATTGTGAACACTTATGGTGCCCACACTATTATTACATTCTGTATTTAATATAATATACATATAGTATATACATAATATAACAGTATGATTACTGTTACTGTCAGGGGATGACCCTAAAATTCCATTTTTACAGTTGCCCAGACTCCACTTCTACACACGTCAACAAACATTCAGAGTCCAAGAACCATTGGTACAGGCACCCAGACTCCGCTTCAACACTGGTCAACAGGATCCCGGAGTCCAAGACCCCTACAGTTGTATGTCCAATACGCACTCTTCATTGTACAGGAATAGAGATGCAAGCAGACTCCGAGTCACAACTCATCAAGTTCATTCTATGTTTTCAGAGTCCAATCATAGGCCCTTGTTATGGCCGGAGAGTGGGAGGTTAGGATGGATGCAGTGACGGAGTTCAGAGTCCGCATTCAGGGGTGCAATTTAGTGTGTGGTCAAGGTAGTCCATATGGTCTTTATTCCGTTATCTCTTGTTCTTTGTTCCTGATGTTCATATGGTCCCCATACTGTGTATTTTTTGGCATCAATGGTTTTTGATTGTTCACAGTATTTATTGGGCTCACACTAGCAGAGGCAATCCAAGACTTTCTATTTGGATTTCCCCTCTGCTAGCTCTGGCGTGACGTCCATTGGAGTTCGAGGGTTGCCTTTACACAATCCATCTTGGTCTATTCAACCATCAACCAGATGGAAAGAACTGCTTCATCGTGCGTTCGGACAATGCCAGAGTAGTAGTGGTGGTGAACAAAGGACAGTCAAGGAGCCAGAACACAAACGACATATTGCAGGAGATTTACAAGCTGCTCGCAAAGTGGAATGCTCAGATCTCAGCCATACATGTTCCATCAGAAGAGAATATATCAGACCTACTTTCGAGAGGCAAGATAAGGACCTTCCACAGAAAATTCCCACAAGCTCAAATTTAATGGCAAATCCCCCTCTCAGCACACCTTTCACCATACCTCCAATAATGGTAGTGCCAGCCACAGTTCAAAGAGCTCCGTTATTTCAAATGTCACCAGAGAGGATAATCAACCCACAGTTAGTGATGAGCCTGTCCACATTGAGGCCTAAATGCAAAGCTGAGGAACGGATATTCCAATGGATCGGAGTCAATCCTGCCCCATCGAAGACCTTAAACCATATCTTGCTACAAACCCTAGATGCCTTAGCCAACTGAGCATCATTGAAAGACACAGCAGGGTATGGTTCGGGTTTGAGAAAATTTCACATTTTCTGCGATATATTCTCAATTCCAGAGTCGGAGCGACTACCAGCATCCTTCAATGTGCTGTATTCTTTTGCACTGTGGGCAGCAGGAGACCCTGACCACATTCCAGAAGAAGTCAGAGAAGGCATACCATTAGCAACTATTTCAGTAACCTCAGTAAGGAAGTACTTTTCAGCAATATGAGCATGGCACATTGTACAAGGATGGCCGCCCCCATTGTCTCAAGATAATCTGGTTGTCATCAACTTTTCACTGAGAGGCCTTGAAAAGATGCAAATGGGTCGTCGAATGAAACCTCCAAGACCACCAATAACTGTTCAGATGCTTTTAGCGCTTAGGCTAGGCCTCCACATCGAGAAGCCTTTTGACGCATGCATGTTTGGATTTACCATCAGCCAAGACAGCAAAACTTGGAAAGACACAATCAGTATTCTTAACAGAGCAAAGTAATATTTGCCCATTGGCGGCCTTGAAGAACCTCTTCAACACAGTGCCGGCCAGAGCTTCGGACCCGCTGTTTAATTGGATGGATGACAAGGGTAATGTTCACCCAATGGTGAAACAAACTGCAATTAAGTTTATTAACAACATTTTGATGGGTTGGGGATGGGGAACATCCTTCAGACATTCATTCAGGATTGAGGGCACATCTTATTTTCTGGTACAGAAGGTCAACCCAGAAATCATTCGGATCGCAGGCAGATGGAAGTCCCTCACATACGAGACCTACATCCGTGCCTTTGAACAGATAGCATCCAGACACACGAGCAACTTGACGGAGCGAGCCTCTTTGGTTGGGAGAGCGCTGATAGATCGCCGCAGTTCGGCTCTTATGTGTGAGCGGTGTGTCCATCTGCGTACCACGCTGAGCTAATGCTCAGCTCCAGCCCAACCAAATAACTCTATTTAGCCAAGCTCGATGCAGTCAAGGCTGGATTAGCTTACGGTGCCGGCAGATCCCCTCAGCTTGCTCGGGGACTCAGCCGGCAGCTAGCGTCCAGCCGAGCGGAAGCAGAGATGGCATTTCACGTTACCACTCTCAACATCAACAGACACTTTCACTAGACACAAATATTCGACATTCATTGATTCAGTTTACCCCACCATCCCACCACATATACCAATTCAGATTAATGGACAAAATTCAACATGCACATAGAACTTTAACGGACAAATTAACTTGAATATAGAATTAGACACTACGGGCATATCGGTGCATAAAGTAACATAGTTTATCCATGTGTATTTCCTTCAGCAGTTCAAACATAGTTTATCCTTGCATATTCGGTTATTATTTTCGACAGACACTCGTCAATTACAGTAATCTGTTGATATTAGCTAGATGCAAATCCCAAGCAAACCGAGTAAGCTTAAATAGAGTGAATCGCAGACAGACCCACCCACCCAGCGGCGAGTCCATCTGCGTACCACGCTCAGCTCCAGTCCAACCAAATAACTCTATTTAGCTAAGCTCGATGCAGTCAAGGCTGGATAGAGAAAATTTCAGTGAGGGGTCATTCAGAGGGGTCTGACAACCCATCCATCCTGGCCTAAGATCAGGCACCTATATCCTTGTCACCTCTTGGTTCAAACAAAGAAAAGGATGATACATATTTATCATTGTTAGCTCCATGAACCAATTGAATTAAAGGTACTATCTTGTCATTGTTTGTCACAGGGCTTTCTCAATTACAAACAATGAATTACCTCTAGTGGGAAGAAAAAGGGAACGTGAGACAACCCAATAAACTGGCGTGTTCAGCCTCGTCCATTTGGCTTTCCCTCTCTTCCTCAACTATTCGGGAGTTGTCCCTGCAACTAACAGATGCTATCTTTGAAGCACACGAATCAAAGATAATTTGATTAGGGGTTGATACCTAACCTGCATGTAATTTGCACTTCATATGCCACAGAATCCTGCGCTATCCTGCGTGAACTCCGCTAACCGATTCGTCAAAACAAGCAGAATGATCAGGATCAGCTTAGGATCCGCGTATGTGTTCATAGCTTTTAAGACATCTCATTTCTCTCGCCCTCTCTAGTGATCCTAGCTGTGGTGCATAGGTTAAACGGGAAACAACTTAAATCGGCATCAGCGCACTGCGGCAGACATTCAGGATCAAACATGTTCAACAGTCATGAATATTCGGCTCTTAATCATGACAATCTTGAAGGCAAATAGTAAGCCATTTTAAGCCCAGTGTATTTTTATTCTTATTCTTATTTTTATTTTTGGAGTGCTAGAATAAGTATCATAATACGCATCATCACAGTAAACACTTAGCTTACGTCGCACCTCGTTAGCTCTCGTTAGTGGCTTGTGCTCTACCCTCTTCTACGATAATCAATAAGACTGGCGATGCGGCTGCCTCGAGTACTAGTAGCGCCCTGATGTTACCCTACGGATATCTCTAGGCTATTGCGTATAACTATATCTAAGCGTAAGAACGAGACAATGACTGAGTAAAAAGAAATATTCCATGCCCGGGGGACCGCGGGGCAAAGAACCAACGCGTCCCGCTTTCTACTGGCTATTTTCTGAGTCCATCGATTGGCAGGTTCTTAAATTTCCTCTGATATCGACAATTTCGCATCAGTTGATTCCAATGAAATACATTATATGTTACATATATATTGTTGCAATTAATTTTCTACTTGACTTGGTTAGATCAACGTTAGTTGGGCGTCCTTGGGATAATTAATTCCGGGAGGACTGTTTGCTATTCTCAAGTCAATAGACTCCCTTATATTCCCCATTTCGAAACCACTACCGACGTCAGAATTGCTAAATAGACTTGGACTGTGCGTTCGAGTACGAGGAACCACGATAAATGATGGATGAGAAAAGGTCGACCGTACATCCCAAGATGGCGTTTCGTCTTCATCAGCATTGCTAAGACATCCGAGCTTTGCTTTTCGATAAACCCGGCCAGTCATAATATTTCGGAGAATTAGGTTAAGGCAAATAAACATGCTGGGGAGAAGCGAGAAGCCTTTCAGCCTAGGAATAAGGATGAGGGTGGCGCATAGGATATTCCCGGAAAGTGTAATGCTAGAAGGAAGAGTAAACTCGGCTGGCTTCAGTCGCAAGATCACTCCTGGACTCACAGGAAATATCTTTGTCCGTCTCTGAGAAATGTGCAAGAGAAAGTCGCAAGACCATCACCAGTGACGGAGGCCCTGAGCCTCGCGAAAATACGGTCTGAATAGGTCTGTTTTGGAGTTGCTAATGGTTCTAGCAAACGCCAAGAAATAAAAATGAAAGCAATTGTGTCATAAAAGGCGGAGATAATGATTGGTGTAGCGAAGAAAGTTTTGACGTCAGTGGTGGCACAATATTCAGTGGAACCAATCTTGATATTCGTTCCCTTCAAGCCAAAAGGAGCTGTGAGCGATGTTCCCGCCACAGCGATCCAGAGAATGGCGAATGGAAATATTATGAATGCATCACCCTTGAAAACCGCTTTTATTCTGAAAAGAAAAATGAGGGTAGTTGATGATAGAGCGACAGCAAAGGCAACGCCTATGGCAATTTGTAGAGGATGACAGGCATGAGCCATATTCTTTTCAGCTTTTGTTGGTATGAAACCTGTTAGTCTTAATATATTTATCAATGGCATACTAGTCACCTTGGAAAATTATTGAGATAATGAGGTAGATAAATGTTGAAAATCTGTAAATAAATATTGGCATCCAGCAAGGATCAAGAAAATGAGCAAAGTCAAACCTTGAGATCAGATACGTTATAGGCGACCGAACAAATCCGTAGTGAGAGAAAAGACGATAGTCTTTGGGAAAATTGATGAGAACGTCCCAAGAAAACAACTAGGAGATAGATGAGAGGTAGACTCTCACGATAGTGGAACCGGAGGATATACATACTGCGCATGTGGCCATCAACAAATACTGTGAGGACCTCACTTGAAGTCCTTCGGAATTGAAAGAATGGAAACTCCTTAAAGGACCGGCATCTTGTTGAAAGTGCATGGATAATTCTGAATCAGACATTTCAAAGCTTCAGCTTCATGTGTGTAGGGACAAGTGGAGAGGGTAGTATGAGATGGGTACATGATGGGTAAGCGCGGCATCGGCATCAGCTGTCAAGATGGTGTCTTCCGTATCCAAATGCAGGCATAGCTCCTGTTGCCGGCGTCACACCGCCCCAAAACCGTTTCACGCCGCGCCAATTGGAAAAACGCTACTCCGCACCGAATTTTCAACATGGCGTGGCTTTGAAAGCCGGCGTTAAGCTGCCACGCCGTTCTTGCTAAATGATCACATGCCGCGTCGACTCTCTAGGCACCATTCTCCATTAAACCGTTGTCCAATGGCGCGCGTGGTGTGGTTAAGGGAGTGGTGTGCGGCGTAACCGACCCCGCGTCGAACCCACGGCAACACTACGCATAGCCGTCATTATAGACGCTAAGAGTTCGCCAAGTATTTAGACGCGCGCACTCAAAACTCATTTCTTCCTTTTGTGGCGATAGATTAAAAAGGACGTATAATATAGGCTGGAGGATATTAATTCTTAGCTGGCAGGCGTAGTCCGCCGTTCAGCTGGCCATGCCAAATACTCTGTTCCTACCAATGCTGTTCCACAGCATCGTTGGTAAGTGAGTCGTGACTTGGGCTTACTGCAAGTACTAATATTTAGCTGAGAAAAGGGAAAGAAGAAGGTTCAGTGTAGTCGGGCATTATCGTGAAGACTAGTGAAAATTATTATAAAGACTCACGATCGACCAGTCGAATTTACTCGTTGACTCGGATATCAAGCCTGATCCATTATCCATGTCCGGCGCGTCTACTGACATCGAAGAAACTCTGAATGATTCACAATGCCTATAGCTCTTCTTGCGTCATTGAGCGTCCCAGATGAGTTCTCAGTTACTCTCTGATTCCCATTTCTCGCAGTTAGGCTGAACAACGATGGTCTACTGGAGTTAAACCCCTCTTGAAACTGACGAAGGCTCCCGTCAAGGCTTGATAACCCAGATTACCCACGCAAAATTGAATAGCCTGAGCCTCGCCGATCTATACGCGACCTCCAGTAATATTACTTCCTATCCGGGACTACTGGGATCCCTACTGACTGCAAGGACTCGAGCTCAAAATACCCAATAACCTCGGAACAGATATCTATATGGGCAGTAGGTTAAAGTGATGAAGCGGGAGGCTGTTGACAGTGCTCCTATGAGCGTGTTTAGGGGGGGAGTATTTGAGTAAGTAATGTTAGAAATTTAGGACTGGTGAAAAGATACCTTATATTTTCTTTGCTGCCAGTGGCAAGGTTGGACCCACCAAAATTGAAGCGCGTGACCTGGCTGTCTCTTCTGATTTATTACAAATGCTTCTGCGATTTATGCAATGAATGTGAATTTAAACGTTGACCCCCATATAGGTACTGCGAGAAGAAGCCAATCAAACCATAATCATTTCCTTCCGCGAGCTGCGGCGGGGTGCTTTCCAGATAACAACTTCTATTTGGTAAAACCAGCTGATAAGAATCTAAATAGAATAAACTTGCATTGGATCAGCCAAAGGTTCTGCTTCGTAAATTCTTCAGGCGCAACCCAAGCACCGAGGAGCTCATCTCTATTTTCCCTTCTTCGGATTATTACTCTTCACTCTCCGGAATACTCGAGTTTCCGAAAACTTCTTACTATTTAGAGCAACTTGCACAAGCTTGGACATCGCGTATCCCACCTCCGGAATATCATGCCTATATTGGTTCCAATCAGTCAGCCATTTAGACCGTTCCACGATATACCAGATGGCCTGCCACTGATGACCACACAATTCCCATTCTTTCTTTCTATCAAGAAGCGCTTCATATTTCCTGCTTGCATACCACTATTTTGGTGAACAACTTAATCTATATCTTTACGTCATAAAAGAAACATGCAACGCCAGAAAGAGAAAGCTAGATTGATTCAAACATACCTTTAATGCACACTTCCACCTCCCGCAGTATCACCATTGTTTCCGACTAAGTTGACTATGACTTTCAGCCTTGAAATCTGGGTTTTCAAAATTGAAAGACATCGAATTGAGCCAAAACTTTAGATTATAACCAAGCCAATCCATAGGCACTTTCAACGTATATTGCGCTTAGTATCGATTGGACATTGCGAAGCGATTCCAAGACTACATGATCGGAACGACTACATGAACTGGAAGAAATAGTTAGTATCCAAGAAAATTTAGATACAAATACCAATCGACTCACGTGAGATTTTCAAAATCGAGATCTGTAGCATAGAGATCGATGGGAGTCAATCTGTGATATAATTCATTAAAGATCCTAAAAATGTACTCAGTGCTCTCCTGGCTTTGATGTACAACTGTCCTACTAGTGTTACCCGTGATCGATTGGTCGATTGATACGATAATCCCAGTATTCATGTATATACAAGGAGTTTTGAAGACCGCCGTGCTTCTGATGCGTTTTATGCTAATTATTTGCGTATTGAAACCACGCAAGACCGTGTTGGTTCAAGTTGGACGCTGGAAGCCTTGGAAGGTGAAGAAGTCCCGCATGAGAATACCTAAGTAGTCCCCATCTTTTTTGCATTGCTGATTAATGAATACTTGACGTCCATCAAAGTATACTTTACCTCTGAGCTCCTTTGTGGCTTTGAGACAGGTGACATTATAACTTGTTATGATATCATTGATTTCCTACTGTCCGCATGATTCGACCACCGGAGGCGCTCTTGAGACCCTCCGATAAACATAACAGACGCAATTTCTTGATAAATAACGACATCGAAAGAAGACTACCGCGGATCCGTTCACATCTGTCCAGTTTCTGGCAGAACGGTCATATCCTCAGAGAGGTCGTTTGAACTTTGAGCCTGTTGGTATAACCGTACTCGCAGAGAAAAAGAGGCTGCAAGAAACAT
Organism: Sphaerobolus stellatus SS14; assembly: GCA_000827215.1. Taxonomy (NCBI): domain Eukaryota; kingdom Fungi; phylum Basidiomycota; class Agaricomycetes; order Geastrales; family Sphaerobolaceae; genus Sphaerobolus; species Sphaerobolus stellatus. The sequence continues at coordinate 712,783 of KN837094.1, read as the reverse complement.
GGTATAGTTCTGGAAATTTTAATATTTAAGTTAGATAATTATATCCAGCAATGAGACACATTAAATTCCTTACTGTTGCTTAAGAGTGAACAATAATAACTATTAGGCTCGATTTTAAACCCCGCCGACCCCGGGGCGGGGTCCCGCCTCGGCCCTCGATACATAGTGCATCCACAGCGACTCGGAGCAATGATTGACGTATTTACCTATGGCATTTATCAATTTAAATATGGTAAAATTTGAAAGAGGTTATGTGACTTAAGTCCAGTAGTGAGACACTATGAACACAAGATTCTACCTTTCTTTTTGAAAAACTAATGCTAATTTGTATAACTAGGAAATGGCACAACTAAATAAAATCCGGGAGAATCTTCTTTGACATCTCACAAGGACAGGGTACCAACCTACGGACCCGCACTCAATCCTAGTGTTCAATGCCGTTCAACTCTGACTCAGCTTCCTCCCCGATGATCCCGCCCGCTGCCTCGTCGCACATGAGGCTTCACCCATACAGCCGTATTACTAGAAGAATCTTCATGAGAGCACATAAATGTAGGTCCCGTCCCTATTTGATCATTTCAGATATAAAGGCAAACGCATGTTCACTGCCTACAATACTTAGTATCTTCAATTTCAACGTCTGGAGCTTTGGTCTTGGATTTTAAACATGTGCTGCGGTGAGTACTTGCAGCTGGAATATGGTAGATGGAGGGGGAAGATAGAAGCGTTGGTCTTTATTATTAATACAACCCCGATAACGGATGGATAGTTCCGTCGTTCCTCCATTCAACTTGTCGCTGGTACAGAACGGGATGATTCCTTGACCATCTAGCTTCACGACACTAATAATTTGGTAAATATACCTCAAGATGTGTATGCCTTATCCTCCAGGCTGTCACTGCTACCGTTCCCGACATCACCCGCATTCAATAAAGTTCCCCTCTCGTTTTTCGTTTCAACAATGTATTCTCCAAAGGGGATGATATATTCAATGGTGGTACCTTATCATGAGCCATGGATATGTCTTTCAATTGAGGAGATATGCATTGGGTCGAGATGGCCTCACTCTTTTGCCTCGAGGGATAGATTCCGTTCCGCTCCCGCTAACCCGTTCAAAAAGTTCCATAATAAAAGATAGGTTTAGAAATGTATCCTTATCTTGTGGATCGGTTTCCTTCGATGCCGTTACTATTGAACTCAAAGTGCCAGAGAATTAACTGGAGGTCACGGTGCCAAACGGTGCCCGAATCTTGCCATAGAGAAGATGTCGGTCCCTGATACCACACGAGGCGCAACTCCTGACAAGGCATATCTGGAGGAAAGGGTTCGTTGGTTTGATGGCTGCTCGACAATGGAATGTATCACGTTCATTTCGATGCATAGGATATCTTACATGGTTCATATTTAAAGAGAATATCAGAATTCCGCCTCCAGAGCCTCCCTGTCTTTCATACTTCCCCTCTTGGACCATTCATATTGCCAAGGGGCAGTATCTTCAGGCTTTCCCTGAGGAACACCCCAACCTCCTCCTCCAGGCGTCTCGATGATTAGGCGATCGCCTTTACCCATCATTGTGGTGGCCTTTCCCCCTATGTTAATGGTTCTAAAATGATTCTTCCCAGTAGGAACATGTAATGGTTCCTTGTCTAGCAATTCGGGCAAATCTCCATCTTCTTGACGGCATTGCTTTATCCACGTGTTACGTCCAAAACCACCAGAACCACCACCTTCCATACCATATGGCTGTCTCGTTCTTCTCTGGGAAAGTAAGGTAAAATTAAAATGCGTAGACATTAACGTCTGTTTGAGAAAGTGCTCACTTCCGAGAGAATGCTAACTTGCAGCTTCTCGGTAAATTCGAAGACTCTGCTTACGCCTTCCCCACCTCTCCACTTTCCATCGCCTGCACTGCCCTCGCGTAAAGCAAATTCGTGCACGATGACTGGATAACGACGTTCTAGAATCTCAATGTCACCAATTCGAGTGTTGGTTATATGCGTATGGACGCCCGATGTCCCATGCCATCCCGGCCCTGCGCCAGACCCTCCGGCGATTGTCTATACCGTTTGATTATGAAAGGTTCTCGATGTCTATACATACAATACATACCTCATAATAACCCCAACCAGCTTTTACCACACCATTCTTGTCTTTGCCTCCCGCCCCAAAGGTTAAATTACTGAAAATGACAATTAACCACAAATATATATAGAAAATCACACGGAATGGAAACGTACTTTGTACAGCCTTGGCTAGCAGCGCAGGCATGGAAAGCCTTGAGAACTACGTCAACGATCCTCTGAGAGGTGAGAACATTTCCTCCGCAGACGGCCGCAGTATGAGAAGGTAAAAGGAAAGATTCCTTTGGAATCTTTACTGTTAGTAAGAGATCCCGGCACAAAGGAATAAGCTTTCAGCACAGCATCATTTCCGCATTATACGTCATACCTTGAACGGGAACAAGGCAGCCTGCATTAAGCGGGATATCCGTGTCTAACATGGCACGCATACAGTAAATGACAGCGGAATGGACCACCGATATGGGTGCATTGAGGTTTCCGCGAACTTCAGGGCCGGTACCTTCAAAATCAAGAACCGCCGAACCTTTTTCTTCATCGATTTCCACACGAAGTTGGATCTAGAAATATGTTCGGTGCTGGTCAGTAGCGCGTATCAGTGAAGTGGTGAACCGGGGCTATGCAATTACCGGAGAGCCGTCGTCCAAATAGTCAATTGCTTCTAGCACATTGGTACCTGCACGCTTCGCGACGTCACGCAATAATTGGCGCACGCAGGACTCTGCATTTGTGCGAATATGGTACATGTATTGGTGTACCACGGATAACGTATATTCGTTAATGACTGTGAAACTATGGTTAATCAAATCGCTGTGAGAGTACAAATTACTTACGAGCATGTAGAAGTTGGATACCCTTATGATTTGCCGCAATTTGCTACCAATAATAGAACGTTATCTCAACTTTCCATCGGAGAAGTGCGATCAGGAAATGGAAGGAAACAAAAGGACGCACCGCTTTCAGGTCACTTTCGACGTCTTTAAAGTTGCGGCATCCGCTGCATCCTTGATACTGACCAGGTTTCTCCACCATTAAATCCCAGAGACCATCCCGGTCAAATTTCCCTTCGCTAACAATTTTGAAGGAAACAATTTCTGCTCCTTCTTCAAAAATGTTAACGGAGGTCGGAGGCATGGATCCAGGAAGGATTCCTCCCACATCTGCATGATGGCCTCGTGATGCTGTAAAGAAGATGATTTTGGGCTTCTCATCGGGGAACACTGGACGAGAAAACACCGGTGTAATCAGAGTTATATCTGGGAGGTGTCTGTTAAAATTTAAAGCAGAGAATGCTATCCGTTAGAATAAATAAACAAGGATGCGGATCCAGACTTACGATCCACCAGCGCGAGGCGAGTTTGTCATTAAAACATCACCATCTTTCAATGTATCGCCGTGTAATTTCATTTGGTATTTTACAGCACTATAAAGCATAACCCAGACGATTGGTTAGCTTTTGGCACTTCGATTGGAAGAAACGTGCTGACGAACAAGCTCATGCTCCCCAAATGGATCGGGATGAATGGGGCGTTTGCAACCAAATCACCATCTGGAGCAAATATCGCACATGAATAATCCAAACGTTCCTTGATGTTGGTGGATATAGAGGTTTGTTGCAGAGAACGACCCATTGCCTCCGCAACACTCATGAACCTGTTTGCGAACAACGTCAACAAGATTGGGTCGGGCTTGGTGTTGTCATCTTTGCCGGCTGACATCTTTCTCTTCTGCTAACTCAGATTTCAGGTGCGAAACACGTGTCGGAAAGCGGATTACCAGCTCAGCTTGTAAGATATCTCAATTGTATCTCAACTCCGATACTAGACGCAGGGAAACCGGCCTCAGAAATGAGTACTCAGAAACCTAAATGTGAAGCTTTACTACTATCAATAAAATGTCTTAATGAAACCAAATGAAAAGACCTTTGTGAGAGCTTGGATTTGGTCTTGACCTGATAGATGGTAGCAGGTGTAGATAGGGAACCAGTCTTACGTCACCAGAATGTGGTGGATGAAAATGATCTCCGCCGCTCCGATTCAACTCAGGCTTCTGATCAAGGAGCTCCGCAGCGGCATTTCCTTCCACTTGCCCTACACCGAATGAAATCTAACTACGTTCAAGGTTTCCGTGTCGGCAACTGTCAGAGATAATTAGGACTTATAGAAATTTTTCCAATGTATTGGAGATGTCCTTATGGAAAAATAAATCCATTTAGAGACAAGAGAGGACTTCAAGGAATTATCTCCGAGTCGTCAGAATTCTCAAAGAATTTCCCTTAGTTATACAGTTTGGCAATCGTGCCATATTCACGTTTATCCATCAGTTGCGACGTATCTGATCCAATACCAGCCGGTACTCCATCTGAATTGGTTATCTTGCTTTGCTTATTCATCCAGTACCTAGCTGTCACCTCATTCAGCAGGTCGAAGTCCTATCGCATATATGCCGTAAACATCAGATTGTAGATCATTCCTTTCTGGCACATTTTTCTTGTGGCAGACTGGTATGCAGACACCAGCTTGCCGAGTCTGGTTTCACATGACCAGTACTAGATCGAATTCACTACGTAATCGATTGCATTGCCAGTGCCATGTCTAGTGCCAAACTACTTGGAAGATCCCATAAAATGCACTATATACTGGATCCGCACCTAAAGAAGCATACAGCGTCGTGTCAGGAGGTACGAAACGAGCCTGAAAACCTAACATCGTCCCAACAGGGTGAGATTACTGTGCCAAATACTGGCCCGTTCTCCGAAATACAAGGTACGAGGAGATATTTGGCAACGTCACATGTTGAATGGGTCTTCTTATAGCCATATATTGTTGACACTTGCCTCCTGAAGGGCTTCCGATGATAGGTCATGTGTAATACAACTGCCAGGCATTGCAGCATTTCTCGCCAGCTGTCTCTGTCGTGTCCCATATATGCCCCATATGCTTTGATAAGCGCACTAAGATTATAAAAGAGGTAGGATCAGCCGGCTATTTCGCTTCGCATGTATATAGACGCACATTTTACTCAAGGTTCTCGGTTGGAGAGAGATGAGATAAAACAGGCATTATTGAAAGAATAAATATGATATATGAGATTGTTTGCCTTATGAGATAAAATACCGTAAAGCGCTGATATCAGTAACACAGAAGAAGCTTTACACTCCAGCACTCACGGCACGGTGACAGAGGCTTCTTGCATTCGGCTTTGGCACATATGGTGGGTGGATCATGGTTTCTTATGCGAAGAAGAAGCCTCAGGTTGTGGAGAAGCGATCCGAACCGGATCTCTAGCTATATTATGGAAGAACCTCGTGTCTTCTTCTTGGGGACGACCTTTATCACCATATGGTGTGATAGTTATCCTTTCTGTGGACTGATTTGCTTCCTTCTTGCCATGATTTGTTCTATGATGCCGTAACATATTCGATTTGACTCCAAATTTTCGATTACAACCCGGAAATTCGCATGTAAACGCTTCCGTAGAGGATTGTGTATCAGCCTTTTTTGTTATATAGCTCTTAAACTTGAAGTCATGGGACTCACGCAGATTTCCACTGTGTGTGTGCCTATGAACCTAAAATTGGGAGTTTCTTTGAGCTAGATTTTGGCACGAGAAGATGTGGTACATACCTCAAGCGAACTAGGTCTATCGTACTTCTTGTCACATCCTGGATGTTCACATCTGTAACGTTTATGAGATTGATCTTCGTCTTCGAGGATTGCAGTTGGGCGTAAGATGCCTTGGGCACGTGCAGAAGGCGTGCGTACATCTACGAGATCTCCTTGCTGTTCTCGCATCACGGTAAACGAATAATTTGCTGGACCTGTTGAAGGTTGCGCCGTCCCTGTAGGGGTAGCATATGTGTATATATCGGGTGCGCCTTCTGGCACTGGCGGATTAAGCCGGTAGTGTACCATGACGCTTGGCTTCGGTGATTTCGAGCGCCCCGAAGGATGTGTTGGGCTCATTGGGGCGTAAGGTTTCGTAAGAGGCTGCCGTTCATAGCCTGGCGGAGATAGCGCTAAGGTCGGTACACGTGGTTTTTCTACCACTTCTTTTCTCACTTGCTGGGCGGGTGCAGGAGGAAGTGGCGGCGGCAGTGCTGGTGAAGATACTCGTGAAACTGGGCGACGACTTGGCAATGTATCTGAGGGTAATCGTAGTGGCGGAAGTTTAAGGGCGGGATCATAAGTGAAGGATTGGGATGGTACGCGTGGCGTCTGTGAAGAAGATGAGGGAAGTCTTCTGTCAGATTGGTGAGGCCCTGAGGATACGAATGAACTATGGTAATGAGCCTGAAATTGAAATTGAAGATAAGTGGCGGTGATCAGCAAAGGTAAGAGATGACCGGTTGCTCAACGTCTCTCTACTCACTGAACCAGTATAGCCTGAATACATGGCAGGACTCGATGGTCTTATGTGACTTGGTGGCCGATGTCCTAAGCTGGTCCGCGGCCTAGGTTCGCTCAGAACATCTGTAATGAACAGTAAGCAAAGAAGCAGGCTCTGAGGTCAAGGAGATTCTTACCACCAAAGATGGATCGAATAGGTGGTAAAGGTTCGTCATAGCGTTCTTGCCGATCCTTGGACATAAATGTTGCCCTTTAGACAAAAGTACACAGAGGAGCTCTTTAAGTATGGCGGCTTAAGACAAGTTGGTAGATTTCTTGAGAAACTAATTTGGGTTATAGCGCCCACATACACAGCCTCGGTGCCGAACAGGAAAACCTCCGTCCGATCTAAATACCATCGGAAACGAAACAAAAACGTTAAAAGAATTGATTTGCCAAAGACTTTATTCAATTGAGATAGAATATCTGATCCTCTCATTTTTAGCTCATCGATGTGGGTATCAATGACAATATTTCACCGTCTCCTTTTTCCTAGCCGCGCGCTTGAGCCTCGCCGACAACATGCAGCATAGCCGTGGTCGGCTAACCATTCTAGATAAGTTTCGGATCCAAGGCCTGAGGAATGAGGAGAATGCGACCCAAGCATCGCCCATTGTTCTGAAGGAGACCACAAGGAGACCATTATGATTATGTAACCATTAGTGTAAGATACAGTATAAATAATTGTTAAATACCCAAAAAAAGAAAGAGAAAGCCAGGCTAAGGGTTACATATCCTCGAAATGGAACGTGACGTGTGAATGCTATACGCTAAAGAAGAAAGTAGGCTACAGAAAACGAAGTGGGGGACCAACGAGCTGGGATATAGTGCTGCGCTGAATACAGCTTTGAGTTTGTTAATATTACATTGATAAATAATTTCAGAAGAAAATGGGTAGCAAAGTGAAGATTAGGATCGATTCTTAATTTCCGCTAATGGCACTGCGCTTGATGTTTCCTGATCATCGCCGAGGGGCATATGACGTGTACTGACTCGAGTATACCGCACCTGATGAGCTGGAAGCCCTGTTTCGTGCATAGTAGTCAGCCCCGTATTCATCCTCGCTCTGGTCACCCCCATGCGATGGATAGGGGTTTACTTCATGACGTTCATGAGATCGCATATGTCGTAACATATTCGATTTGACGTTGAAGGTTCGTGCGCATCCTGGCCAGTCGCATATAAAGGCTGGACAGATATGTCAATAAATTAATGATAAATCAACACATTGCCGATGACTCACGTTGATCTCCTGTATGTGTCCGTACATGTACCTTATGGCAAAAGTCAAGTCAGAAATGGAGCGATTGGCAAGATTCATGTGCTCACCTGCAGGCTGCTTGGCCGATCAAATTTCTTGCCGCAATATTCACATCTATGTCGCTTTTCTGGCTCATCATCTTGAACATCAGCGTACCCCCTACGCGTGGAAGATGACCCTGGTGCAATCGATGGGTTTCCGACGGGACCAGGAGTTCTTGCACGGGGTAGTCCAGAGGGAACAGCCGGAGAATCGTGACTATATCGTTCATGAGTCCTCGAGGCAGATTGGGAAGCCTGGTGTCCAGAGGATCCGGGATATGCTCCCGACTGGTGAATTGGAGGAAGTGTAGGTCCCCTCTGGTCATGCTGGGAAAATCGATCAGCATGGGTGACATATAAATGGTCATAATAATCCCTCACTCTAGAAGATGAAGGCGGTATTTGTGGAAGGGCGTATCGCACGTCGTTGAGAGCATATGGGTTTGGCTGCGGGGTGGATGATGTCTGGCGTCCACGAACGAGTTCGTCTGTGAAGGGAAATTATTTCAAACTGAGAGATTGTCTAAAAGAGTACATAAAACTAGACTCACCTCCCACCACACTGCGAAGAGGGGGAAGATTTCTATCGTTAGACCGTCCGCCACGAGAAGAGTTGTAGTAGTCCCTTGGGTAGCCAGACATGCTTTGTTTGTGAATGGTAGAGTGGCTATGGAGTGGCTGATGCTTTGACACTTGGTGTGGGAATGCGAAGAATGTAGTTGCCAGCAGTAGATACTTATAGTCTGAGGAAATAACTGTGTAAGTGGCTCGGATATACGGAAAGACGATGGTAGTATTCGTCAGAGCCCACCTGTTCAGATCTACCTGACAACAAGAAAGGTGATGTCACGGCGCTGGAAAAGCTCCTGAACTTGCCACAGATTTGCTCTGTATGTTTGAACACGTAGACGATACCACCTGCGTCAATTCTTCTTGAAGTTAAGAAAAGGTTCGGCAATAGCCCAGGCTTCGCAAGATTAGAAAGGCCTGGACTGCTCTTAGCACTCTTGGGAAAGAAGATGCAAGAAATAAGAATAGGAAGTGACTGTTGGTTACGACTTGGAAGCTTGAGGTCCACTGCACAAGCTGTGCAACGTGCTTCTCCATCAATCTTGCCTTGCGGATCAAAACGAACCTCGAGAAGCTGTTGGATTTCTGCAAGGCGGCGCGAAGTACTACGATATACACCGCTGATGGCAGACAGAGAAGCATCAGTACAAACAACTTGGAGATTTCGTGATTAACAGTAAAACACTGTCCTTCCCATACGAATGATGTAGGTCTCCTAATATACCGGAATCAGGGGAAGATGCAACAGTTTAGCTCTTTCGTAGATAGCTTGCCTGCTATGTTATAAAGCTTGTGCTATGTCATATGTGGAAAGCAGGGTGGTCAGTGAAGGGTCCATGTCCGTTAATTACATGCGTTAGCCGAATGATTGCCCACCTAATGAGGCAGTGATCCGATGGCACTATGGACGCCTGCGGGCCCAGTTTGCTGACTAATCTATCAATCGAAAATCCTCATTCCACTGACTGTGAGCATCAAGCGACAAATTATCCATTGTGCAGGGATATTATCTCTTCACGAGCGTCCGGGAGGTTTATTGCCGGAATATTTAAGAGATGAGCAACGATGTATATCAAGTTTCAGACCGGGAAGTGAGTGGAAGCCTCTGCTCCGAAATCCGTTATGTACAGAGCCACTGATGAGTCAAGTTATTCGCTACTTTTCTTACCCCTTAGGCGTTACCTGCAAGCGGTGATAGATCTTGGAATCCGTGACCAAGCATTGTGATCGCAAGAAGGTGGCAGAATTTCAAAAAGTCGCCTCCACTGTGAGTAACGCACACTCGTGGGCACGGTTTCTCTATGAAAATCCGATTTGCGTTCGAATCGATAATCATGACTTCATCTTGGATTTACAGTCATCTTTGTTGGACGCCGGGTCGCTGGTTATCAATATGCTAAAATAAGGCGCCATCTTAGGGAGGGGCCTGCAGTCCTAGGCTAATAATGTGTTCCACGCGCAGAAGATTGTACTGCTGTGCAAAATATTGTGTGGCCTGTCGCTCCTTCAAGACCTCCGTAGTCTCGCGGATTTCACCACCTTACAAGGAGTAATCCATACATCAATTCCCACCTTGATGTAGGCAAGCTATCTGGGCGGTTATTCATTTGCTCCCGCGAAATCAGGAGGCTATTATTGAGCCATCAACCTTGAAGCGGAAGGGCGGTTGACTGTTGCAGACTACCAATTCTACCAAGGGTGGCAATGCTGCTGGATAATATCAAAAAGACCTGGGCTCGTGCATTCTTGCCATCTCTGAAATAATAAGCTTTTATTGTTATTTTCGAATCTGACTTTCTTGTTTTATCAGTCAGCAACTTTTCTACCATCATATGATTTTAATCCTGTGCATACGCGCAACCCAAAATTGGACGATCGCTGGAATCTGTGAGTTCATGCTACACTTTAGAACATTGTTGTGTGGCGCACCTTGGAGACTGATTCTCTGATTTATCGGATTGACAGATCGATAGTCTAAAATATTTCTGTGTGTTTCTTGCTTCAGCGTGTACTCGAACCGAATAACGCGTAGGCTGTCTTCAAGAAAGTGGCAATGTTTTTGTTGTTTTCTTAGACGAAGCTGTGATCGGGGTGGTCGGCCGTTATTGTACGCAGCGCCTACTACACTCGGCCGCTCACCAACCTCCTTCACTGCCACCTAGAATATCGGAGCAGCAGTGCTTTATTTCATAGGTAAGAGTCGGGATAGAAACATATTAGAGGTTCGAATACAGTTGATAGTAAAGAATCCCTGAAGAAACAGATGATGACGATGACGACGAACAAGCTAATACGGTGGGCCCATCAGCATGAAGAGATTGTAAGCCTCCAAGTATGAATATTTTTGACCTCACACGTATTTCAAATTATATAGATATTCTCGCTAAAGGAAGAGCTCGATGGTCATCCATATCGCATCCGTATATGATTGCAGTACACTCACAGTGGAGGTAGACCGACTGCGAACTATCGCGATAGGATGCACGGCAGAATTTATAGCTTGCAGAAAACGCGCATCTCCACGTTCCTTCTGGCTAATAACTTTGCTTTCAAGATTGTACCGATTAGAGTGGCGAACACTCCGCTAATCGTTCTGTCAAAGATCAGATCTTAAAGGTCTTGCATATCACCGGGAACTTGATCTGTCCTATGAGTACCAATGCTGGTGAATTTACAGCGCTCTCCCGAAACACAATGAAGAATAAAGGGAAGTGGCTCGACCATTGAACTAAGTACAGATATCTGCACATCGTTCTTGTCTCTTTCAAGGATTCGGGTGTGGGGAGCGGAGCAAGTTCAGTGGCAAAAACAGCGACCTTTGCTTGCATCTTCCCCCGGCCGATTGAACTCACATGGCATACCTGTTCTTTTTAAAAATCCTTCGTGATCGCCGCGACAGTTAGAGTTATGCATACTCTCTCCTGATCTTCATCCTAAATAAAAAGAGTACCCGTCTATTTAAGTAGTAGGAACCAGAAAATAAAGGGCCATCTCATGACCGCAGATGACTCGAACTCGAACCAGCCCATAGTAGTGCTCTAAACCTGATTGCCTGTATGCATCCATCATTCAAAAAGCTAGCTAAATCATCCCTGAAAATTACAGGGATAGATCTGCCGTGTCTCTGCTGACTGGTAGATCTATTAATTAAAATCAACCACACTCAGAGTGCTATAGCTAGTCGACAAGTCTATATTTCCAAAGGTAAGATATAGCATCAGCTCTACAAACTCAATTCATTTTAGGAACTGATTTATAATTATCCGGAAAGCTCCAGGAGATGGATTATAGAAATATGTTCTCAGTCTTTCGTTCCGCCCCTTTCTTCCGCCGTTAGTAGATCTAGCAAGATCTATCGGGACCAATCTTTAGATTGATCCTCAAGAATTAGCCGGACTCCAAGAGATGTATTTTAGAAATATCTTCTCAGCTCAATTTTCTTTATTCCGCCACCTGGTTCTAGCAAAGTGATCGGGTCCGACGGTTCGATTGATCCTCAAGCTAAAATTACTGAAAATCCCGATGCAACCTGTACAACGCGGAACATGATGCTTGGTGCGATCTTTCGCATGAAATATAGGCACTCACCAATCATATATTGCGTAGTTTGATAAAATAAATGAACTTGATGCCATCGCAGACCAATGCCACCGGCCTCTGTAACTCCCTGACTCTCCACGGCGCCATAGTAACCACCATCAATCCTCGAGTTGATATTGGTATTCTTATGAAGGTCCGATCCTTCGATTTTGTGCCACGCGAGCTCATCAACCTTCATGCTTCTAAAATCTGTCCCTTGCCCACACTGCTTATTTGGCACGTGGCGGTATACATGAGCTGCGTCAAAACAAGATGTAGTGATGTCCATTAGCAAGGTTATGTAATAGTGAGTGTAATAACATTTGCTCTGTTTCCTGGGCATTGCATAAACAAATGATACTCCCGGTAGCTATTCCAATAATCAGAACAGTCCCCTTGAATGATCGGGCTCAAACGTTCAAATACTCAAATTTCGTAGGTTTACAGTTACATTTCATTGTTTCAGCCTCCACCTCAGATCAATGGCCACCCCTGCCTCCTCGAGCACCTGCCAAACCTACACGGAAGGGCGTTCCACGTCCATGGCCAAAGAATGGAATATTGGGGAGATGAGTCTGCGGGTGAGATGATACGGCATCTTCATCTTCAGTTTCAGAGAGTTCAGCTTCATCTCCATCCTTCGGAAAAAAACGTTTTAAAAATTGATACAACAGTCTCAAAGAAACGAACAGACCTCTAAGTTGATGACTAAAGCCCCAGTGTGCCAGCCTGAAGCTGTGGCTTTGAACACGAAGCTCTCCCGTCCTGGACGATCTCCTTTGGTCCCAAATTTCACTTCGATAGGTTCCGCAACTTCTGGTGGAATAAGTCCAAAACGCGCTGTGGCACGTTCCCTGTCCCTGTCTGAGTTGAAGCCACCAGGAGCTCCTACGGGAAGACGAGTGGGATCGCCTAATCCTGGAGCACCTGAAGAATAGGCTCCCCAGGTAAGTAGTTTTCCAGTGGAGGTCAACGCTCCAAAATGGTAATCCCCTTGGACGACTGCAATAACATCTCGATTCTGCAATGATGGTTTTATTTGTGGAGCCCTGTTATCTCTATGACCTTGGAGAACGACAGACCAATCACCGGTAGAATAGGCGAAGAAATTCATAAAGTGAGCTGATATCTATAAAGAAAGATAGCGTTACTATCAATTTATGTTCGGTGCCATATGCACTAACGTGGGTAATTTTAATCTCCGGTGGTGAGTCAGGATTATTCTTGAATGTTTCATGATTGAGGATACTCTGATATTCACTATATTGCGGCAACTTTGCAAGAATTTCAGAAATTCCGTATCTATCGGGAAAGCTGAAGCGACTCACATATTCCCATCTGGGCCTATTGAACTGCGAGTGGAAGCTTTCATCATCGTCAGGAAGGTCCAACCAAAGAACATGACCACCATCAGTAAGTCCAATCAAGAACCTATCACCAGCAGCAATCTTGATTATCTTTTGGTCACTTGTCTTCTCGCCCTCTCTTAGCGTAGGCAATTTTATGTTCAAATGAGGAGCTTGAATGGGAGCCAGCGCTATCTCCCATGGACGGCAATCTACCACTCCATCACGTTCATGAGGACGCTCTGATTGCTCAGCTCCTTCGAAATAACGATATTTCTCCTTATCTAGTTCTTGGAATTTGCCCTTAAATGGCCAGAAAAGGTAAACGTCTCCGCCACGCGTAAGTACGGCAGAATAATTCCAGCCTGATTCTACTTGAAGAGGGGTAGAAAAATCGCTTGAAGGGTCTAAGAGTTCCGTTGTGAGAACATACGGTGCGCCCCAGTTTGTAAATACCCAAACTCGATTTTTCGCGGAAAGAGCGGTCGCATGTGCGCGGCCACATCTAGAGAGAGAATAGTAAGGAGATTATCGTTAAAAATATATGAGACTCGTACGTTATATTTGTAATTGCTTCGGGAAGGCTCAACTTCACGGGGATACTTGTCTGCTTCCTTGGCTCAGAAAAAGGGTCCGCCTCCAAACTGTGCCACCCTTCCCCATCGAGTTGACCTGCTTCCTATTAGTGATCATTCTAAATTAGAATATAACGAACAACTCACCCCAGACGTGAACACCGCCCTCAGAATCAATAGCATGGAAGGCCCTAGTGTGAAGCTAATGTTAAATATGAATACCCCCATCTGATAAGGAGATCACTCACCATCCAGAGGCAGCCAGATCTACTATTCTTGGACCAGGTATATTGAGATGCTTCGGATATGTAATACCTCCTTGCAAAACCCTGCGATTAAAATTGCGGCCTAATCCAAGTCTTCCTTGCGAAGTAGAGCTAAAATCAAATGACTCTAGTTAGAAGGGAACCACATATTCGATCGCCGACCACTCACCCCCACACATATGTCTTAGCATTATGAATTCCTTTGTATAGGAACTTGTAGCCCTTCGTGCGCGCCGTTACAATGTCAGAGAAGTTATAGTCCTCCTTGACTTTCCTCTTCCAGAAGGTGTCGTCGCTGCATAATAGCGCAAAATCCTTGTTAACTTGCGTCAAGGATTGGATAGAATTGAGAGGTAATAAAGGTAGTATGTTATCGATGAAGATCTCAAGAGGGATGTCTGTCAGTGAAGGCATTGGGAGAGATTGGGGGTTGAAGGCAGCGTTGACCGGAGTCGCGTCATGCTGGGGCCGCAGTGGCTATTATTGGTCAGCGCTAGCACTAATTACATTGATGCTGCGATGCCTTAGTGGGAACTCCGCACGGCTCGTAGAGTCTTATGACAGAAATTCAAATATTCAAATATTGAACAGAATGCTTGCAAAAAGAGAGTATGCGTTATAACAGATCGAGAAAAACAGTAACTTGAAGAGATGACCGCCGAGGAGTCCTCAGTTCATTAAATATCTCACCACTCAGTACTTGGGAAGCTATCTCTTATTCTATCCTTGGAATCTGGATGCCCCTAGATGACCTATATTGATTCCTCTGTCTATATAAGAACAGAATACACGGTGACGCCGGAGTATAGTAGTTGGAAGCAGAGAGCTTTATCATAATTGTTTCTTGGCCCAGGTGAAAACGACGTAAGATATGATATTCCGTCTGGGATCCCATAGTTCCTCCTTGTATTTCGCAGCGAGTTCGTGCGTAAAGTCAGGAATATCCTGGTCAGCCATGACCTCCGACACTCTTGTGAGTGACCACCTAAATGCTAGCCCTAGTTTCTGGGACTTGAAGTCTGCGCAATTCAATGTAGTAAGCAAAGCTCGAATGACAAATAAAATAATAATAGAATGGGAATATGTACCATCGCCCTTTCCAGATATGTCGAATGTAATCCTCTTTATATTGACTTCGCTATAGTCCCCGCTAGCTTTGAGTGCATCAGGATATACCTGGATGACATCTTCTACTCCTCTGACTTTCATCGTATTGTTATACAAATCTGTCCATTCTTTGGTGGCGCTTCCCAATCCGAGCTCACTGAGGTCAAACAGCTCGAAGTCAAGATCTTCCAGTAATAACCAGCCTCCAGGTTTCAGATGTTTTGTTATTCGTTTAATGACTTGAGCTGCTTCAGGAATCTAATTATGCTCTTAGCAATAACTTACCAGGAGACACGCTGACGTGCACGCACATGCATGAAAAATAATCGAGCGTGTATAATGTCAAAATGACACTCTGGGAAAGGTAGTGGCTCTAGGACATTGAGAAGACGAACGTGCATATTCGGGGGTATTTCTCTATAGATAAATAAAATTACTATGAGAAAATTTATTAAAAGACACCTACCTCGAAGCCGGGAGAGGCCTCAAATCAACTGCAGTCACTTCGGCATCTGGAAAATCCATGGCGGCTTGAATCGCCCATAAACCACTTCCTGTGCTGGTATAAAAATGAGTAATTATCGATTGAAAGTATGGTCCCTGCAACATACCCTAATTCCAAGATTGCCGTCGGCTTCAGTTCTTCTAAAGGAGCTAATGATAATTTTCCATCCAGGTATTCTTTGTAGCCGTTATGCATTTCATCAAGTCTAAACACCACGTATCGGTTACCCCAAGTCAGAGAGTAAATTCCAAAAAATTCACCTCTTGACTTCTTTATCCATGTAGCTCGCATGCTGAGCAGGGTAAGGTAAAGTTTTCCACCGAATATACAGGAACTTACTGCAATCGCATACGGAATGGAACCGTCCTTCTCTCCTTGATTGGCCATTTGGAAAGATAGCGAGCGAAAAATGTGGGTGTAAAGGATTCTCTCATCCAGGTATTTATTTAATAGTTCGCTGGGCTGGGAAATCTCGAGCGGATTGGTGGACACGAGCTTCTAAATTGACATTCCTGAGATTAAATTGACTCTAATGGGAGGTTCACGGGATCTCAACTGCGTTAAGCATTAATGCGTGCTCGACCATGCGCATTGCTCCCTTTGAGGCATTGAAGCGATCCTACGTAAAGAAAAGATAAGAAGGTCCTAAATGGATACAGTGTAATGTTGAATTATCTGTGTTATGTAAACGTGTGCTTTGCACTCTGAAATTTGAGAAAAGCATTTGATTGAAGCCGAAGCTGGCAGCATTGCTATAGATTCTTTCCGCGAAGTATTCGGTGACATTATGCCGCAATGCCCAGCCTGGCAACTTAGATTGGATAACTTTCAATGATGCAGTCCCATTATAGGGGCAAATGCTAAAAGCTATAAAGCTATATCCAACCGATTGCTTACCCGACAAGATGCCGGATCAGGTCTGTGGTCACTGAGGGCAATACTGATGTGAAGCCATTAATAGCAGACTACAAAGGGTGTCGGGACTACAATAACTCACCATAAGTATGAATAAGACCTTTATGAAAGTAGATAATTGAGATAATAATTCATAGTAAGTATTCTAATGTTTTCAAGCAAATCATAGCAAACATTTCAAGCTTTTAGCAATCCATGGCAATTTAGATGAGAGATGGAAGCATGAATATAAGCGTGAGAAACTTAGTCAGCTAATTTGTGGCTGTGACCCGTCACATACGTCACACTCCCTTTTCCTCGCACCGATCTCGACGTTGGCCGTGCTACCTATCACCCTTCACTACCACCATGTCTTTACCAAAGGTATGTAGTACATTCAATTTCGTATTCGTACCTATCTAATGTTTTGCTATAGAGGATTATCAAGGTCAGTGGCCTGGTTTATGCGCGGCCTGACGATCAGCTCAATGAACTCTGTTATTCCTCCTTTACCACCAACAACGCTCCTTATCGTGCTTTGGGAACGTATTGATTTAACGTTATTGCGCTATTTATGCCGATTCCCTTGGATCCACTTTCCTGCGGCATTGTCTCCAAATGATCGTGTGGCATGGTGGCTGTCGACATTGTATTGCTGGACAACTCTCGAATGCATGTTGTCGCTTGATCTTGCGATTCGCCATCTGGATCGTCGATTGTTTTCGTTCTAAATGTCACTCATATTAATTCGGTGTTTAATATGCTACCATGCGTGCAGGAAACTGAACGATTGATGGCGGATCCGGCTCCTGGAATTAGTGCTGTACCCCATGAAGATAATCTGCGATATTTCGACGTAGCGATAACTGGTCCAGAGGGGAGTCCATTTGAACGTGAGTCTTTCTAGCTAAGAGCTCAATATGGACCGTTGATAACAAATCTTGTTGCATACAGGTGGTATCTTCAAGCTCGAGCTTTTCTTGCCAGAGGAATATCCCATGAGTCCACCCAAGGTTCGCTTTCTTACAAAGATATACCACCCCAACATTGGTGAGTTCTACTTGATTCTTCCGATCGTTACTAAACTATGCATCTTGCCTATAGACAAGCTTGGCCGTATTTGTTTAGATATCTTGAAAGGTCAGAGCCATTGTTGCCGTTAATTGATGGACTTAACTAACCGCCGCTTTCTTGCAGACAAATGGTCGCCTGCCTTACAGATTCGCACTGTTCTGCTTTCGGTCCAGGCATTACTTTCAGCACCGAATCCCGACGATCCTCTGGCTACGGATGTAGCAAAGCATTATAAGGAGGATGAGAAGGGTGCTCAGGCCGTTAGCCGGGGCTGGACCGAGAAGTATGCGTCTTAACTTGTTGTACTAGGATAAAGGAATATTTCGATGCCCATGTTTGTAGACCAGTTTAATGTGACAGTATTGGATTTAAACAGAGTGTTTCCCACTATATTATTAGGTAGAATAAAATGGCCCAAGTTATACACTTGTGCAATATGTACACTGTTTCACTGTCCGGCCTAATATATTAGTCAAACGCTCAAGCCTTGACATTGGAACCCCGCCCCAGGCTCACCCCCAGCTCAAGTCAGCCCATAGTGCGACTTTGGCTCTATTGCGCATGTCTGAAGTCTTGAACGACGTTCAGGCAGTGAGCGCACCGTCTGTTTCCTCGAGAAAGAGGCCCCGACAAGACTCGGACTCCAATATTGATCCCGACCTGGACAACGACAGGAATTACGGCGGGGGAAGTGGTAGCAGCGTTAGTAGGCGTGGTCATGAAGAAGATCGCAATACGAATAGTCGACCTAGTGGTGGGCAGAAGAGAGCTCGCAGTGATAATCATGAAGCACAGGAGGTAGTCCGTCCAGCACCGTCATGGTCACTGGGGCGTGCAGCACGATCTCCAACAGCCATAGTTGAAGACAGGTCACCGAGTTCGTTGAATGAAGCTATAAGTTCTAGAGCATCCCCATTGGATTCTTTTATACCACTGCCTGTGGCTGGTCCATCGAGTACAATTAACAACGGGGGATCAAGAGGCTCCATGGAAAGGCCAGCTCAGACAGCCCAAGATGACCTGGCACGGTCGATGGAGTTCGATGAACATTTGGATGCCCTGAGAAGATCACCGCCAGCTACAGTCCCCGATATGCCAGTCGACGATGTCAGCTTCGATCTGGAAGATACTTCAAGTAACGATTCTAATGAACTCGGTGGCTCCATCAATGGCGAAAATGGTGTGTTCTTTTTGGATTACAATGGCGTATTTATTTCTTACAGCTTGGTATTCCCAGGTATTCTCGATAGCTCCATGTCATCTACCTCTTCAACTGGCGCTCCGATGGACGAGCCAATGTCCTCGAGGCAACTGCGTTTGGCCGACATGTCATCGATACTCTCCAATCAACCTTCTTTCTCTACAAGTGAACCCGAAAGAGCTGGCTCCTCTCGTATAACACTGGATAACCCTGCCCACGTCTTCGAGCGGCCCCCTTCTCCTCCGTCTGCCAGTGAATCCTCTGGCGTGGCAGTACGCACTAGGCTAGGTCTAGTGCGTAATCCTGACCAGGCTGCAAGAGGGCAGCGTATGCGAGAGCAATTGTTACGGTGGCCATCTATTTCACGATCTCCTGCTCCACCCATTGATGCAAATGATAGGCCTCAGAGCTCGCACACTGCCACAAGGCCTCCTATTGATACTCAATATCGGATGGAATCACCATATGAGTCCCCGATATCTCCCGTTAGTCGCACATCTTCTCTTATCCCTGAACCACCTTCTCGCCGTACTTCAACGGCTCCTCGAAGTACCCATGTACTGCAAGATATGCGTGAAATATTCGAGCCTTTTGATCCGTTCTCAATCGACGAACAACTGAATGGAGTCAATCGCACCAGAAATAGTTCTTCGACTGTCGCTGGAGGCAATGAAGGCAATATACCTAGTCATCATTTACCGCGACCATTGATTAGGTCCCCAGACGATTTCGCTAGTTTCATTGACGACGCGTTTACGTCAAGAGATCCTCAACCTTTTGGTGCAAGTACAAGCACTACCACTGGCCAATCAGCCACTTCGAGACATATTCCAGAGGAAGAACTTACGCGGATGTTGGAGAGAGCAAGGCACGAAGAAACCAATACTCACCCGACAACTCATCAAAGGCATAGGAATGTGCCTTTTGATGACACATTCAACAATGACTGGTTCTCAGAGCCTCAACCTTCCCAGAACCCACCAGTAGCTCAAAGATCCACACGTGAACCTATCGATGCAGAAAGGGAACTTCGAAGGTTAACCACATTAGTCGACGAGCTTCATGATAGTCTGCATAATCGGTCATCAGCACTGCAACCTCCTGAATCTCGCTCGTCGAGCTCCAGTGGCGCACACCCTTATCGACCTTTACGTCTAGGAAATCGACCTCTACCTCCACGACCAACACCCTCTGTTATGGATGGCATTCGGTCACATCTGCCTCCGCCGCCTTCGTACTCGACGATTAGACGTTCAACTTCCAGGTCATTACTTGATCCCAGTCTTAGCATAGGTTCTGGACCCAGTTCATCCAGTGGAACTCGATCACCATGGTCCACCTCGCGTGACGGATGGGGCGTAGAGCCCCAATCTTCTTCAAATATTCAACCTAGGAGACCAACAAGGCCTACAGTGGACTTGTCCCCAATATGGAACAGCGACGACGATGAGGATGATTCAGAATCCGAAGCCATAGAGGGCGTGTGGTCTTCTCAGACAACGAGGCCAAGAGCTCTACCGTCTCTCTTCGCGCCATCAGGTAAGTCATGCTCTTTCTCGGATTTACATGCGTTGCTCAATACATCGGTGTCTATTCAGATGTTGGGTCGCATTTGAGGCAGCGAAGGCCAACCAGTAAGTTGCCTTCAAGTGCCGCATCGTGATTATAGCGGATGCTAATCACTTTTCTCCAAGGTATGCATGATCCTATAGGACCCGATGAACCACTATGGACTCGTTTCCTACCCAATCGTGGGCGTGATCCGCCTCGAGAATCAAGGTTACCTACATCTCGCCGTATGTCACTACAATTTTGGTCTTCACAGGATCCTCACATAAATACTTTAGCGACGAATACTCTAACTTTACCGAGGCGACCTCAGGCTCCCCCTCCAGAAGCTCAGCGTCGGATATCCAATGCCTCAGGTAACCTATCATTTTTAACATGCCCTAATTGTCTCTAACACCCTCTTTAAGCCCTCATTCCCTCATTACGACCGCACCCCCAAGATGTGGATTCTCCCATTTTAGAGACTCGTTCGAATGACTTGGGTATGTTCTTTGCTTCTTGTTTATAGAATGATGATTGACGGTTCACGTTAGGTCGCCTTCCTCGATTGCGTATGTATACTTTGCATATATCCATGTCGTTAAGCTGATAGCAATCTAGGTGAAATGCAAATGCCACCTATGAGGATGCAACCGATGACGGATGATACCGTCCCAGAGTCAAATGCTAGAGACTCACTGTTAGGTATGTCTGTCCGGCTTTTTCTTCGTCCAAAACCTTACGGGTTTTGCAGACGGTCCTCCTCGGCCATTGGAACCCAGAATTCCGACACTAGACCTGGGACATGAGCGTAATAGGAGTCCCATACTACGTGAGATTCTATGGCATACATTATGTTTCCTCTTGCTTACAGTACGATAGGTCCTCGCGATCCTTTAATCAGACATAATAGTCATCAAGATGCGAGAGCATCTGGCGTTGATATGTCCCGACAAGTGCCCGGTTCTCTGGCAAACTTGTACAACCGGCTTCGTGGGAGTGAGAACGATGCATTACCGTCTCCTCCCGCTATTCAGGGCTTCGAACCATCAAGAAGTCACAGTCCTTTCGTTCCTCCAACCGTGAATGTCGATGATATTCAGAGAAGGCCGCCGGCGCCACAACCCACTATCAATCGCCCTCCGCGGCCTCAACTACCTTTCATGCGAGGAAGCGGAGAGACATTCAGCGAGTTGATCCGTCGTAGAGCTGCTCGTATGAATGCCCTTGGAAGATCTATTGGGCCTCCTTCACCTCCACCTCGCTCACCTGGAGTGCTCCCTTCAAATCGATCATCTCGTCCTGTTCCTTTGAATACTGAACCGGATCCTATCATGAGGCGTCCTGAACGCTATGAATCCCGGCCAACAATGGAGCACGATTTCCCGCTTTCCGATAACAACTTATTCACGTTCGAGGACTTTGCTCGTCGTATTAGGAGTCATGAGCGGGCGGAAGCTCATAATCCAGAGCGCAATACGGATGTGCTCTATGAGCGCCCGTTAAACTCTCGGATATCTAACGATGCTTCGAGTGCGAGCAGCAACTTCGAGCCACTACCTAGTAGTAATTTCGATCACTTGGATAGTCGTCCTGGCTTGTCCTCTACAACTGCACGTCCTACCACAGAAGAAGATGGAAATCGCCGAGAAAGAGAGAGACAGCAACTTCGTGATGCCATTACTCGCCACAGTCGTGATGATGATGTTAGTTCTCGTCGTGCGCTGTCGCGGTTCGAACGACCCCGCAGCCACTTGCCGCGAGATCCTCTCTCTGACGAACCCGTCCGAACTTTGCAACGTCGCTTACGTGAATCTGAAGCAGAGGTCAACCGTGCATTGGATGCTCTGGATCAATGGGGAGAATTAGAAGAACATACGAACCGTGATGTCGATCCTGCTCAAACTCGTATGCATCGCTTCGGGGAGACCATACGCAGAAGGCGTTATCCAAGCCTCTCCTTTGGCGGCAATGAAAGCGAGTCATTACCCAGTGCTAATCCAGCAAGCAGTACCCGTGAAGGACGTCGCTCTCCATCTCCTCCTTCACTGGCAGCAAGGCAACTGGCTCGTCAGACTCGCTTTGCGAGGGCGCAAACCCGTTATCGCGAACTAGGCGGTGATGTTCAAGGTGAACCTACCAATCATCGACACTCTTCAGCACCGAGAGACTGGAGTAGCATCCGGGAGATGCACCTGGCATCTCTGGGCCAAACACGACGGCGAGATTACGAGGAAATGTTGCGTCCCAGACGCCGCATTACGCGTTATGGGGATGATTTCCCATTCCCATTCCCTCCCTTTTCTATCGCCGGAACGAGGAATGTTGGTGACTACGTCGTAAGTCTTTCGTCCAAGTCTTATTTTCGTTTTACTTAATCGCCATAGCGTGACGAGGATTTTGACACCTCGTACGAGAATTTGATCCGCTTAGCTGCAATTATCGGGGAGGCAAAACCTCGGGGCACTCCTACCCACCTGCTCGACAATATGCCAACCGGCCTATACAAAGATTTCTGCACGCCTGAGTGTGATACTCGCTGTCCAATATGCTTAGATGATGTGAGTTTTGGATGATCGTCTATCTGCCTGTTCATGTCTGATTATTATCATTCAGTATAAGGAACTCGACCCGGTTTTGAAACTAAGCGATTGCGACCATTGGTTCCACGGGGAATGTTTGAAGGTAAGTAGATGTATCACAGTCTGGGTTAGGTCGTATAATTTATAATAAATCTTCCACCAGCAATGGCTTAAGAATGCTAGAACATGTCCATTGTGCAAGACAACTGTTCGCGGTCGTAATAAGCGGGACTCTCAACAACATCCCCCCCCAGATCCAGTCCCTGGCCCTAGTCAAAGGCGTGGAGAAGACGACGATGACTCGGACGATGAGGGCGGTGGAAATGGGCACGGTAGCCCTACATTAACCTTAGAAGAGCTCAATTCGTTCACTTCAAATTCGTGGTCAAGGTGAAAGGAAGTCCTTACATCGGGTGACCGGGAACTATGCCAGATATGCATGTACTTTTTTGAATTATTATAACTGTGTAGGATATATGTATGACAAGCATTTGCACTGTGAACTTGAATAAATTTAATACTTAGAGTCTTAGAGCTAAGTTAGACCCAGTGGAATGAGAAAATAGAAAGTAGATTGTATATTTAGACAGTCACGTGTTTTAGAGTCAGACGCGCATGCACGTGACGGTTTTGAACCTAGACTTCCTGAGTTCGAGAATCGAGGACTCCATTGTCTTAATCTGTGAGGACAGTAGTCCTTCATTTCTATTAAGTTACTCGTCTTTAAGTCTTAAAGATGAGTATCCTTCACGAAGCTCGACGGAATGCCTGGAGAGAACGTGTAAAAGCTATGCAGAATGTACAAGAGGCTGAGGGGCCGAATGCTGCAGGGCAGATTGGTGTGATGTGGGCTAGTTCTCAAGGAGGCTGTGATCCTTTAAAGAGATTACTGAAGGAAGTTGAAGGTGAAAAAATCTATGTCTTAGTTCTATAACTCTACTGATGCTCCGTCGCCAATATACTGTAACATCCAGTATCCCCGAATCTTCCACCTCCAACCCAGGCGCAACCTGTCTTCCTACCAGGATTAACGAACGAGGATCGTGGCGTTGAATCATCTCTCAAGTCTTTTGAAAAATCAACATCAACTCCCTTATCACTCTCTCGGAAGAGCTCTGAATTATCGACGCATCTCGAACCTAACTCACGAATAAGCCGAAGACCGCGTTCGAGTAACAGCGTTAGAGGTTCTGATGACGTCTCTCCTACCACGGAAAGTCCTACGCCATCTCAAGTGCTAAGAGAAAAGTTGGCTCCTTCTAGTGCGGCTTTATCGCGAATATCGCGATCACTCAACGAGAAGGCATTGAGTCAACATGCGAACTTAAAGCATCCAAAAACAAGCCAAACGTCAAGTCGCGAGAATGGTTCCCCTCACAAACGAGATTCGGCGTACCGTTCTCCCTCAAGGGCCACGAGTACAATGTTTCCTCATGTCTTCGTTCAGGACACCCAGGGTCCATCACACAAGATTGATATGGATAATTCAGCAAGGATGACACAATCAAACCTAGCATCCCAGTCATCGTCTACTCCACGAATCGAGCCAGCCATCAATCATCCAACTCAATCACTGAAGCGGCGGCGTTCATATGACGGTTTAGACTCCCCTATACGACGTCCTACGTCAATAGCGGACTCTCCAAGTAAAGGTCGAATACGGGCATTGGTGGAAACTGTTGCTCGTGACGGAACATTCTCCCCCACTCAATCAAATGGATCTACTGTTGGGATATCCGTGGACACACGGAGAAATATAGCTCGGGCAGACGGCGCTTCTACAGCAATGCACTACACAGCTGAAGGCCCAAACCTTCAACAACGCCGGAAGTCTGCTCTAGGCATGAGGCGACCTCCGAAGCTGCTAGCTGACGGCTCAAGTAGTCGCAGCAGTGGTTCTCCAACGAGTTCCGCTGAAAGGATCCTGCGCAAGTCATCTACAAAGAACCTTTCTCCTAATACAGTGCCTCAAATGTTACCGCCTCCTTCGAGCTCATCAACCCATCGTAACATAAACAGCGCTTTGCCAACTTCAAATGAGCATACGCGAGCAGATGAACTGGCTATTCAGTCAAGAGGATATCGTCCCGCGAGTCCAAACAAATTGAATAAGACTTCAGCATTGACGCATCGCAGTGCTTCTCCGTCTATTCCTGAATTTGAAATGGATATTATCCAGGGCCCTCTATCAATCGGCTTAAGCCATGGTTCAACAGATTCGGCCGAATCGTGCCATAGGCCGGATCAGAGCTTACCTACGCTTTTAGACGAAGACCCGGAGGCGGGAAATGTCTCTTCGGATGGCACATCGTCATATGGAGACATTGATATTGACCCGACAGCATTAGAAGAAGCCTGCAAACTGTATGATTGGTGAAGGAGAGGATGTATGTGTATTTCTTCTTGGAATTTCCCCCCAATCTGACGAACAATGTTTAGTGATCGTGTTGTTGGGTAGTTGCACATCACTTTAACTTATTCACATTGTACACTGCATTCAATAAACCAATGAACATCATAATGAAATATAGGAATCTGACGCAAATGTGCATCACGCTACCTGGCGATGACAGGTTGTCTAAATGTCTTTAAGTTGTCCCTTTTGCGCTCCCTCGTGTTGGCTGTTATATTTTTAATGCATTATTCAATTTTCACATAAGCAGGGTCAATAACCTCAATTCCGTTAAAGGCGTTGTTTTAATCTGATATCTTTGGGGCAGTGCCCCCCTTAAATCTGTTTGTTATTTCCCTTATATCGATGTGTTTGTTTGGTTAATTCTTTCCTTGAATCTTTAGGGTGAAGTACCTTGAAGTGCCCGGAAATCCCAGTCATCTTCATCTTCCCCATTAATACTTATGTATATCTTTTTTCGTCGGAACTGGACCGATCAGTCTTATTCCAAACACTAGCGACAACTCGCTTCGGCATTTTAAGTCAGACGATCGACATCCGTCTAAGCGAGCGGAAATTCATTTATTCCTATATTTGGGACCCTCAGGAATTCATTCTTTTAGACTTTCATAAGATAAGCAAAAGTCTTCGCATACTGATAAGGATTTCAGTTTAAAAGGTGGAATATCTTTCCCGGTTCCTAGTCGAAGAATGAAGTCTGCTACAAGCTTTATACTCAATTTGCAATACTGGTTACTATTTTAGGTCCATTGAAGCCAAAATCAAATCTTCTGACCTTTCAATAGCTCCACTTCCAGTTTAACGCCAATCCTCGCTGGAGTCTAACCAGACCTAACCTAGCACCCAGGCCACGTGAGGCTGTCCTCCTCGAGCCTTTTCCGTCCAAATTCATTGTCATCCTGCAATCTGCAAGGATCTCCTGGAACGTATCACCTGAACTTTTAATCGTAATTCTTCGTACGTCCCAATTCACCGTTGCCTAGTTTGAATAGAAGTTTATCACAGCAGGTCTTCAGCCTTTTCTAGATTTTCAAAAGAAACGTATGACCAATAGCATGAAGGTGCAACACAGGCACCTTTAAGGCTCCTGGCTGCATTCTATTCGCTTCTCTCGGTTGTCAGAGAATTAGCCTATTCTTCAGGGTTCTATTCTGTACTGCCTCCCCGCTCCGGAGCAATCAATCGAGAATTGATCAGCGCTCCGAACTTCAGGGCTTATGGAGGTTTAAAGGCATCCATCGGCTTCCTGTAATTTTCGGGTTTTTTCCTTGGCCCATTTGTTTCGCCTTGCTTGGGAGCTCCTCTGTTTGATTATGCCGTCCTTCGTACACAGTCTCTCTCTCCTTGCTTCCGGCAACGTCTCGATACCTGTCAATCCTAGTTTACCTGAGCAAGCAAAAGAGGTGATTTTTACGCACTATGAGAGGAAGGGTGTGATAGTAAGCGTCAGCTCTTTCACATATGATACCTTTTAACCTTTACTACAGGTCATGTCGGCAGCTGGTGTTACCAGCTGTGTTCTAATTTCATCTCTTCTCTTGTATATTATTTTCGCCGCCCTTTCACCGTGGCCGAAAAGAGGACCAAACTCTCCCATTCCTTTCACTAGCAAACAAGTCTCGTGAGTGTGGGTCTCGACGTCAATTACTCTTCCTCATATCCCGTTAGCGTCTTTGTAATTTGTCTGTTAGTATCAGACCTGATCCAAAGTATTTCTGGTGTCACTCAAGTTAAATGGGCAATGGAACGTAAGATTTATGAAGGGAAAGCGTGTTCGATCCAAGGTAGGTATCCTTCAACAACTCTTATGCATATATCTAACGAATGTTCTGCAGCGGCAACTCTTGTAGCAGGCGATTTGGGCTCGACTGTCTGGTGAGATCTTTTTTCTTCGCCGCTTTGTGGTTCTCTGTTTTGACCAGTAACTCGCAGGAGCTGTGTCATTGCCGTGCATACTTTCACCAGTCTGGCATTAGGGAAATCTTGGCACCGTCGGACTGTTATTTTTACGGTCATCACGGGCTGGGTTATCGTGTTCCTATTGAGTAAATCTTCCTCTGTGAAATGGCATCTAACACTGCTCACGCCCTTCTAGCAACAATCCCTGCCGTTCTGCCTCGGACTGCTGGCCACGGACGATACTGTATGTCCAATGATTTTATAATTCATGTCGATCAAAGCATGTTAATGATCACTCGTCCCAATCAGTCTCCATTGCTGGCACTTGGTATGGCTTATGTTACCCGTTATGTCCTTGTCACTGATTTCATTTTCACAGGTGTTTCATTTCCTCCGAATATGCTTACCAACGATTAGGCATACATTATATTCCGGTATGAATCAAGTTTGTTATCATATCTTTAATCAATTAAACACTGATCTCTTTCATCTGGTTCAGCTATTCCTGGCTGCCCTTGTTATATTTGTGTTTTATGGCATGGTCTTCCTCGTCTTACGAGGCACTCTCTCTTTCAACGGAAGAAAAATTCTTCAGAGTCGGAATCGCGCGGAACAGGTGTTTATAAGAGAGAGAATTGTCATCGCGAAAAGAATGTTATGGTGAGGAAGAATAATTATATTTATTACGAACCTGGCTGACGGCTTAACCAGGTACCCAATTGGTAAGGATTCATTACTAAAGTTATTAATGAGATTCCCTTAATAAATACAACCATAGCGTACCTCGCATGCATTATGCCTATCGCTATTATACGGTTAGTTGGGCTGAGCGAAGATACAATTCCAGACCCCGTCTGGGTATTTGCCATGTTCTTCTTGTTTTCTCTCGGTTTGTCCATTAT
This sequence comes from Sphaerobolus stellatus SS14, assembly GCA_000827215.1. NCBI lineage: Eukaryota > Fungi > Basidiomycota > Agaricomycetes > Geastrales > Sphaerobolaceae > Sphaerobolus > Sphaerobolus stellatus. The sequence continues at coordinate 684,554 of KN837094.1, read as the reverse complement.
TACCTAACATTCCACATGACGTACTCATGTTATCTACAGGGACTGTTGACGCCATCATTTACACGACTACACGCAACCTCATTAAACCATTAGGGCTTCTATCGCATGTGCGTACAGGTAGCAGCGAGCTTTCCAGCACGAAGACCCAAGGAAGTATTATTCGTAATGGAACCCAGAAGTCGACATTCTACCAAGGAAGTAAGGCGACGGAGCTTGATGAAATAAGTAAAATTTCCCACAAAAGCAAATCACAAGGGAATGGACCGCCGATGCCTCAAACAACGACGGTCCATATCACCCTTCAAGTCGAAAGAGTTGAAGAATTGATCTAGGACTGCCTCGCAATTCAAATCCGGCGTTTGGTTCTAGATCTCCCTCTTAGCCTGGTCTGGGAACAAGTTGTTAGATGTTGATCGCTTGTAAATGTATCTGAATAGCTTGCGAGCATTGTATTGTTTGTTTACCAATATTGTAAACTATCCTTATAAGGTACTGAAAATCTACGAGATGTATAAATAAATCTGACTTAGCATCGTATATGGATGCGTCGATGCGTATGTTCTTTAAATTTCTTGATGACCACGACTGTTTCTTCTGTGCACAGCACCGGTCCTTGTCTAATCTTGCAGAATCTTACCGAATGAAGGAGATAGACCTAGACTCGTCTCTCCAGGTGGAGAGACTGGACATAAATTTCAAAGACGAGCCCCGCCGGCCCCCCGCCCCCGACAGCTCGCATCCACCTGCCTCCGCTCGGACGAGATGCGGCGTGAGCTGCCGAGAGGTTAGGACGAGACTGCCACTTGAACGACATCGCTGGAAGAGAGCGTGTGACACCTCATCCAGGCCGAATGAGATGCCGGGGAGACAATAAGCTCGGCGAGGCTCTTCTCTCATCCTCAGACGGAAAGACCGGTCACGAGTCTATAGACCTGCCTATAATTAGACAGGAGGCTATCGCGATCGGTCTGCGGAAGTAACGGCTGGGCGCCAACGGATCTTTCTGCATGCCCTCCTATGTTAGCCATACTCTGAAACTGTTCCGAACCCCTTTAAAATATTCCGATAGATATTACTTGAAACTTTTTCTTTGGGATTCGGAGACAACTCAATACCTCCGCATCCTAGAAGTTGCGATTACGGCCCGAGTCCCTAACCAGCTCAGCTCAGTTGATCTGCGGCTCCAGTCGAATCGCATAACATTTTGCGGGTTTGAGGATAAAGGTAACGTACATCCTATCAGAGCTCCAACATTATCACAGCTTGTAAAACAGGGACTTGAACATTTGAAGGGTTTCATCGGGTAGAAGCCCTCGTCACCTTTCCAGCTGAACCAAAATGCGTCTTTGATAGAAAGCATCACAACAGAATGCAACGGGAGGCTTGCTAGCTGCCGGATCATTGGCTCCAAATATCTCGTTTGAGAGAAATCAGTATGTATTCTTATCTATTGGCGACGACTCAGTCCCGGCTCTCCTCTCTCTCCATGCAAGCTCGATGGTACCGCAGTGACCTTTGAGTCATCCTGCAGAATTTTAAGCCGTTCAAGCCGTGCATGTGACTCGTGTGTCTACAGCTCCGCTAGCCTTAAAATTTTCTGACTCTTGCATATGGTCAGGACACTGCCATTTCCACAGTTACTGTATGGTTAACTTTCTTGGGTGATGCTAATATTCTTGAATGGATCTGGCATCTTGATCTAGCATACGGCCCTGTACACAACGACCGGCGACAGCTTGTGGCCAATCTGTCTGACGGATCTGCACATAACGATATCATTCCAATGATTGCCATTGGGAGGACTATATAGCAGGGATGGGATTCAGTTACTAATGTCACTATCCTCGGGCTCTCTCTCAAGTTGTTACACTTTCGTGCTAATGCGAGGACATCAACCTTCCCAGGCTGGCCAAGGAAGCAGACACGGCTCCCATTCTTCAGGTATCCTCTAAATTCCTTTAGCTAGACAGACATTCTAACAGTTTGCCTTCATACGTCTAGGCACGCCCTCTAGTGGACATTCACTTCGTGGACATCCAGGAGGACCGCAGGGCGAAGAAGGATCACCGAGGACTGCTTCGTCAAATTTGGTTAGAAATTTTCAGCTACGAGCGATTGTAACCGTTTCTAATGATCGGTTTATCTTTCAGAATAGACCATCAGGAGACGAAGGACTTGGACGAACGGGACGCTCTCCCTCTATCAGCAATCGTTCTGGTGCACGTCCAACTCTACCTGGAATATGGGATGTAGTAGGAGGTGATTGATCATACATGTACATCGTTCCTACTGCAAGCTAATGTATCTGTTCCACGCTCTAGATCTTCTGGCGGAAGGTCCTGCTACTACTAGGGTTGGAGAGGGAAGAAGACAGCCGGTAAGATATTTTCTGTCAATAGTCTGGACTATTTTAATTTATTGCTCAATATACAGGTTGGACGTAGACCAAGCTCAGACCAAAACACATCCAATCCGCAAGTAGAACAAAGATGGACCCCCTCACTGGAACCTATTATACCTCGACCGCGTCCCGATACTGATCAAAGAAAGCACGAATGTTCCTATTGTGCCCGTCGTTTTCCAACGCCCAGATCACTGGAGGTGGGTCTCTTACCATAAATCTTACTAATTCAATTGCTAACCGTCTTGGTTTATCCAGGACCATACGAGAACCCATACCGGGCAGAGACGTAGGAGTTTTTTATTTTCATTTTTGGAGTTAATATGTATTCACGCTTACGCTGCAGCTTTCGTGTGTTCCTTTCCTGGCTGCGGAAGTGACTTCAATGTCATGTCTAACCTTCGGAGGCATGAACGAACTCATCGTCGAAACGAACCTTTTTTCGGCCATACTGAGTAAGGGATAAACCCGGACGATCCAGAGGATGACTACGCCAATCGTTCTCCCTTACTTGGTACAACGCACAGGGTATGCCTCTATGAAAATATTTTTTTTCCAAATAATTGACATAAATTATGAAGGTACATCGATGAAAACACCGCACGTATATGTGCGACCGCAGTCCTAGTCACAAGCCTCTAATTATATACCATTGATTTCACAACTATTGTTAACTATTCCCTTCCTCTGTCGTGAAATGTGTTTCATATCTCATTATGGACTAATATTTATGGTTCGCTGATTAAATTTATGTGTCACCTATTCCGCGTATTTTATTGTATTACAGCTGTTACGAGCTGCCCATTTAATATTAGGCATAATTAATACCACTATACGATTGGCTAACTATATAATTATATAATTTGAATAATCACATATACCAAGTAAACATGCCGTCTCATAAAATTGTATTTTATTCACGGACGCCGCCCTATCAATCATTTGTGGCTGTCGCTCGCTACTGATCCCTTCCGATTACAGCCACTTGATAGTGGATAAGATTATGACCCATCTGATGTTTCCCAGGATAATCCATTTAGAAGCTTGAAATTGTATTCCCAAAGATAGAGATGAGTTTAAGGGGCATGTAAATTTATTTTCATCGCTCATACCTGTACTCCCGCAATTATTATATCGGCACTCAACTTGGCAGGCTGTCCATTAGTACAGGGTGTTAAAATCCAGTTTTATATAGAGACGATCAACATCGGTGGCTGGTTTAGTATCGAAGGGACAGCTGGAGGAGTTAGGAATCCGATAACCCTGATTAATGCATAGAAAGGAACGGATGACGCCACAAGAGCCCCTGCTGTATACTAGTATTTGAATAAACACAGGAATTTTCTTGATTTTCGCTGAATATCAAAGTGACTCCCGCTTGTGAGCAACTAATGAGGACTTAATAACAGTCGTAAACGTACTGCTTCATAAAGGTGATTACTATTTTCCATACTATCAGAAGAAATGGCTAGAACTCTTAAGTGGGTACAGAGCCATCAGCGCCTCAAATTCAACTGCTGAAAACAAGAATTTCTCCAGGTAGGTCCCTTCTCCTCCTACCTCCAAAAGAATTGAATTGTCACGAACGGTTTGATCTACACTAACTATTCCAGCTAGGCTTTGCCTACAATGTCAATCGCAGTAACAACGGGTTTTTATTAAGTCATCATAAGGAATCATGGAGGTTGACTGGAACCTCAATGGCTATTCGTAACAAAGGGTACCATTTATTCACAGCTATGCTCATCGAGTGCGAGGCTGGGAGGTACGATCGGACGAAAAACATGCACCGTGCTTCTTATGTGACTGGAGCGCGCGGCACATACCCTGTAGTCAACTCTGCACCTATACATACAAGAATCTGTTCCATCAGAATCCATAACCAGACCACGATACCATCAATATCAGTCTGCGAGACGCTCAAATCTTGCCCACAAGGGCAAACGCGATCAGATATCAGTTAATTTCTTTTGAGAAATTTACCATTGGTCTGAGATAAAAGATCTATCATACTCCATGGCTTTGATCGTCCAATGATGCATTTGATAGTACTTGAAATAAAATAGAATTTAATTGAAGCGGCCGTGGACAGATTAGTAGGATCACTGAAGAATAAATGATTCAGAAAGGAATTTATTATTCGTGTTCATAGGTTTGTTGTGTTAATTACATGACACTTTGGCGAACCGAGCCGGTGGCTCGGTTTACATAACCGATCAACTTCTGGCTCCAAGAGCAACGAGCGCCATCCTGCTGGTAACGCGATTGATCGCGGTCAGGCAACCAAACTGGGAGGATCTTTAGACGTATTTACGCTTTTAGAAATTCTGAAAATATCTTACAATCAAAGAAGTATTCAAGAATTGAAGCACGTTTAACTGCTTATCTCACGCTTAAGTCTTGACTGTCTTGGAGAGCGCTGCTAGTACCCTACGAGCTGCGTCCGAAACCGAAACCGACTCAGTCGGTGCCCAAGCCGTAATTGCCGCGAGTCCCTGCCATTAGAGTGCCACATGGAATAGCTTTCTCTGACTCCTCACCATCGTTCGGCGAGAATCAGGGGCCGTGTAAGTAGGACTGTCAGAAAGACACTGCAGTCACCAGAACAAGCTATCTAACGATGGCAAAGTGAAGAAGCGCATCCCCTGCTGAGGTCCAGCTGAGCTACTTCTGAGAGGTAAGCTCATCTGTACCAAATGGGCTCTCTTGAAACGGGCTGTAATTCTCTCTGACTACTAGAATTAGTAGTAAAGCCGCGTGGCGTTCTCGGCAGATTTTCTGTTGATCACTACCAGAACTGAGCCTAGAACTCTCCGCCGCAAAACGTCGCCTCCCATACTATCAGGGCACCTGTACAACGAAAGACAGCCTGTAGCTATCCTCAGCGCTGCCTCACTGGGATCGGACCCGCAATTCTCCTTATTCCGTTGAAAATGTTACGGAAAAGTGGAAGTAAAGCTGATCCTACCTGTATATAAGCTGAATAGTAGCTGCCACCATCTATCTCCATTCTCTATCTCCTCTCTTCCCTTCTGCTTCCCCTTCACTTCTTATTTTACTTCTTTCTATAATCCACTATAATGTCTTATTACTGCAACAACGGCGAGCAGCACTCCAACCAAGGTCGACGCAACACCCCGCTTCCTCCCATTACGCAAGTCTTTCCAGGTTAGTCCTTAATCTAATTCAATGCTTCAAAAAATTAACTGTCTTCAGATATCTCTTTCCCTAGTAGGCGTTCCGCTGCTTCACCACGTCCAGAACGATATCATCCGGTAAGTACGATTTCGAAAGTGAGAAGTTTAAATACTTAATGAACACATAACCTAGTCCTCGTCCTCGGACACGTCGACACCTACGCCACCTCCCAGTAGGAGACAGGATCCTACATTCGCTGTTTATGATCCGAGAATGAGTCTGAGAAAGGAGGCACAAAAGCCTACCATTTCTCTGAGAGACTCTCATACTCATGACAGCTCCCGGAAATATATTTGTGAGGAATGCGGGCAGCGCTGTCCAACACCAAGTGCTTTGGAGGTATGCATTTATTCTACCTTTATTTCATTAATGTATTTACGACGAGCCGCTAGACTCACACGAGGACTCATACCGGTGATCGTCGTAAGTGCTCAACTGCCTATAATGTTTACTACAGAACACCATTAACACATTCTTGTTACAGCATTCGTCTGCCGCTACCACGGCTGCCGAAAGGATTTTACCACATCCTCTAACTTAAAGAGACACGAAGCAACTCACACCGCTGGGAGTGCCTTTGAGGATCATCCCCGGCGTCGGTAAGGGCTCGGTGCAAACGCCTCGAGTTCTGTATATCCAAGACCAAGGAAACAGTTTGGCCTTCTCAGAATTATCTATTTTCTTTATTCGATTTCGTATTTCCGCTATCGCTTTAAATTTCATTGTCTGAATTATATTATAGGACCATAATTATCAGGGTCCATGCAATTTATTATTTCTTACACTTCATCCCCCACACTACTAGACTCGACTTATTATCCAACTGTATCGCTAGCTTTTCTTTCTTCCTTTGTCTATTGTATTTGTACTACTACTCCTTTCTTCATTTTTTTCTTGTTATTTAGTACTGTATTTCATTATAAGGCTCCTTATTTACCGTCGTATAATATAACTGAATATTTAATGCGGCTCATCAGCCGCCTAAATATTATGGAATTGATATTTGCACAAAGGGATCAATTCAACTCGTGAGTACCTCGTTGCCATGGATCAATATACAAAGGGAACAGAAAAGATCAAAGCTAGCAACGCTATTTATCAGCTAGCATACGGGGCGTGAGAAAGACGTGCATCGCTTAACGCTTAGTACCGATGAGACTCACAGCTTAATGAGGTGGTTGATGAAGTTCGGCTGTGTTAGACATGTCATTCCCGTCCCTGGAAATATCACAAACAGGGTCATGGATGGGCTTCTATCAGGAGTAAATCCTGTCTATTGATGGATCCTATCAGCGATTAGACTTGGATGCTAGACACGGAAAGCTATGGGCTGGAATACAGCCTGCCTAGTAGTTCGGCGTGTCCGGGAAGGAGTTTAAATTTATAGACAAACATTCGGTGATGTCGCTTCTGGATCTCCTTGGAATATAACTCGAGGTCAATCCTGGAGGAGTCCGGTGTTCCTGTTGTTCGCCTTTAGGCACCTGCTAAGTACCTTTGTTGATCTCGCGGAGGTTGGTTGGATGCTAAGAAAGTAACACAACTGTTTGAATATCTCGATTTCTCCTCAAATTGTAATAGATTCAAAGTGAGCTGACCACTATGTAATACTAGTTGGTCTCGGTTCCTCATTGGCCGCTACTTCTCTTGGCTGACCTATGTTTGCCTGAAATGGAAACATGCGACATACTGTAGAATAAATTTCCAAAAAGAGAAGAGAAGCATTCCACGTGAGATCGCCCACGAAATAGTGAGATATCTTGTCCATGGAAATGATAAGCGGTTGGATTAGTGTTGCCCACGGCTGGCTAAAACGGCTGGCTCCTGTGGCTTCCGTTGAATTGACTGCTCCAGTCGATCCGAGGGACTTTTAAGCTTGAAGATTATATAGTAAAGTATTTAAAAGCACAAGTTTTGAGGAGATGCGATCAATATTCCGTGAGTAGTAGTCGTGTGAAAATGGATCGGCTCAAGCCGTGGGCAACACTAGGTTGGATTGCTCCTCCAGAGCGGATTGTCAGTCCGTTTGTAGCCATTCGCCATGCCAAAATCATTCAATGACTGCGAAGAAGTCACACCGAAGACCGATCATTCAGACCTCCCGAGATCACCATAGAGTGCAGAGGCTTGTATATACCCACTTGATTGCTGTACGCTGGCTGCGGACAGCGAAGGTCAGAAGTAAAGGCGGCACAGAGCTGGAAGCAGATTAACTTTAGTCTTTTTCAGTCCTAGAAAGGCGATGAAATTACTAACTCATCAGCATTGGCCATGAATAATGATGATGGACAAGCTAGGCGATCCAGGGATTGTTTTGGACCAGTTCGCGATCGCGAGCTGTCATACGACACGCCAGAACCGGGGAGAGATATTACGTTAAGGTAAGCTTATTTATACGATTTACAATACGTAAATCCATCCATTTATACGTTCAGATTATGTATTTTGAACTTGCACTTTTGGTTGTCTATATCACCGTAATTTCTCAGGACTCGTGCTGCGGATCACCGGCGTTCCAGCTTACAGTGCAATGAAGCCCGCTGCTGTGCTATTCGTCATAGTAGTAAATCAGTATATGGTCTATTAAGGAAGATGAAGGTTCAGTCCAGCCCCAAGAAGGTCTGTCGACACAGCTCGGCTGTGTGACGCTGTGTGACGCGTCCGAAAGAGGAAGGCGGGCGCCGCGTAGCCTATGCAAACTTCGTCCAAGTGTGTTTCTCGCTGGACGCGAAAACAGGTATCGTTCATTGTTTTTGATACTATATAGAATTATTAAAGGTCATTCTGATAGTTTATAAATAGGTTTAGTTGGCATGAAAGGAGTGGAAATCGGATTTTCATCCCTACCGTTGAGCTTGAGAGGGATCTCTCTAGTATGCCGATTTGAGATGAGGACATCACAGAATTCGAAGCTGCCACTCCGAGTCAGCCGTCATCTTCAAATCAAACCATTCAGCTCCTGACTTCCGACGTGACCGAGACGTGGAAGGGCTCAATGATTCTTCCTTGCAGTAAGGATGCGCGAATGCGTACTCCAGTCTTTCAGCATTGGCGGGAGTCTCGGTCTTCGTCCTCCAAGATCAATCAAACTATTTTCATGTGATCTTTAACAGTTTAGGTCTTCAGGAAACATACATTTATATATAAGGCTTAGGGTCGCTAATGTCTTGTCCTCATCAACTCGCCAACAGTTTCTTCAAGCATCTCAGCATTTCTTAGCTTTCTGCCGGGTCATAAAATAACGTCATGTCTGGATATCCGTCTCGAGACTATTATAGAACACCTTCTAGGCCATCTACTACTCGCGAGCATGAAAATCTTCCTCCTCTTCGCAGTGTTCTCGGTGGTAAGTAGTACAGTTTTTATACATCCCAAAAATTATACTTATAACGTCATCCAGAGCAATTGGACATGGTTTCAAGAGCAAGGGGACAGCAGAGAACTACCCACTCTCACTCCTATGACCTTGGTGATATGAGTCGTGCTTTACCCCCATCCACTACCCGAGTACGTGTATCGTCAAAATATTTCTATACCTATTCACCGTATTCCAGGACCCCTATGAGGCAGAAAGATATCGTGATACAAGACATAGAGAAGAATACACTGGCAGGACTAATGCTGGAAGCCTACCCACTCGTACGGGTTCCGCCGTGGATAGGGCATATGGTCGTGTACTTGTGCATGATCCTGAATCTACCTCTCACTGGCACCGAGTCTCGGAACAAGGAAATGACCGCAGCCCAAACAGAAAGTTCGCATGTAATTGGCCAGGGTGTGACAAAAGGTTCGAAAGGCAAAATGCTCTTGATGTACGTCTGCCAATTATTCTATGGGACAATTTTAATTAACAGGTTTTTCTTAGACACATATGAATATTCATACCGATGCCAAACGTAAGTTATCTGTATACAATCCTCTGCTACCTAGCTAAATAATTTAATCCAGCGTTCGTATGTCCTGTCGTTACTTGTGGAAAAGCCTTCAATGTCCTGTCCAATATGCGCCGTCATGTGCAGACAACGCACAGGGAATATCAATCTGGATCTGAAGGTGGCGATTATGAATATCCATCTCAAGGTAGCCGGGGTGGATATTCTTATTCAACAGGAACCTCGACCCTTGATGGCCCTAGAAGAGCAACTCGTTAAGAGGATGCAGGTTCATTCTCACAGGTTCACATTTCCACCCTTATCCCTATATCCCTTGCATTTATCCCGACCCTTGACTCATCACTATTACTTCCATAGAATAGCTTCTCTTGGCTAAATAAATAAATAACTTTCTGTATTTTTCTTTTTGGTTCCATTCCTTCATTCCATCTTTCCTCTTCTCATACTATATGGACGCTCATGGACGCTCAATATGTATTGATATTGGTAAATTCACGGATTCCAATATATTATAAGTATCTTATTTAATTATAACTACCAAATACTATTGTTTAGCATTATTTTATCTCCGGTTATGTGCTTAATCTCCTTTGCAGGTATCGGGCTAGGGCTTTTTTTTCCATATTTATAATAATACTTCAGGATAGGTAGATCATCTAATATTTTCCTCAGGAGGCCACTGAATCTATACACAAAACTTTATCTTTGGAGCGCTACAAAGTACGAATACTCTCAGAACGATATAACGGTGATTATGTATATTCCAGTGATGTCGGCACTGTATCTTCCATGTTGATCGGAATAGGTCAGATTGGAAAGGTTTACTACTATCATAGGACAGGTTATTGATAACAAGCGCCGTTATCACAGCTGTGTCCAGCGGCTCAAGGTCAACAAATTTTGCTTACCATCCTTAATAAAGATGAAAGTGTATTTAGATTGATATGTTTTCTATTATTGATGCCAAGCCAAGGTTGTACTCGTTAAGGTGCTGGACACAATTGTGTCCGGTGATAGTACTGGGGCCTGCCATCGCCTGAACTGCCACTTTTATATCCAATCGATATGTCGTTCTGAGAAAAATAGCTACGCTGTTTCAGCCCGATTCAGCGACTCAGTAAAGGATCCTAAGTTACTTCTAGGTAACTGATATCGGTTCCGAGTTTCGGCCAGGATAGTAAATATTACAGTGGCTGCCGGTGGCAGCGGCACTGAGTAAGTATCCAAAAAAATGTCAAGGCTCCGACTCAGCTACTCAGCAAAGGACATAATTTGCTTCTAGGTAACTATATTGATTCTGAGTTTCGGCCGGGAAAGAAGTACAGTGGTCCGCCGGTTACAGTAAGTAAATATATCGCAAATATATTTAAAATATAACGACTTGTTGCCTTCAGTTTTTATTAGAAAATACTTGAAAATATAGGATATTTAATAGATCGAATTTTGGATTGAAGGCCCGTTGTATTCACACGTTGTCACAAACGCGTGACATGCACTGTGACGATGACGAACTGATTCTGAAGCCCGGACACCCAGCTTGGTCAGCACCGCCCACAACCACCCAGCCGTTGCGCCTCTGCCAAGCACCTGCTGCTACTGCCTCATGCTGCAGCTTCTGAAGCTTCTACTTCTTGAAGCCCAGATAATATCCAAGTCTGAAAAATTGAATACTCAAACCCCCATCTTCTTCAGCTCCCCCAGTTGGCGCATGCTGTCTTAGAGGACCGGAGGCTGGGACTCCGAGAGCATACACACTGCTCAGTGCTGACCGTAGTACTTCGGTGAAGGATAGATGGGAGAATATGGACAATCAACAAGAAGCTCTATATTAAACACGTGTACCTACATGCTTCTAGAAGTCATGATAAAATTGAGAGTAAATATTATTAGAATTAATTATTGTAATGGAACTGGATTTGGAGCCTGGAGTCTGATCAACGACGAATATTATTTTATGTAGAACTTGAAGCTTGAACAACAATCGAATATCCCAAGTATTTGGCATATATTTTAATTCTTTATTTTTCTTAACCATTCCCTCCTTCAGGGCTAGGATTTTTCTACACTACAGGATGCTACCGGTTAGAGGCGGTAAAACACTTAAGTCAGTAGTACTATATGATGGAGGATAGAATAAATAAAATTCCTGAGTTAAAAAAATCTTCGAAATTGTTGTCTTCCTAAAGAAGCTGTAGAAGCAGAAGCTGTAGCATGAGGCAGCGGATGCTTGGCGGCGGCGGCTGGGTGGCTGTGGATGCTGCTGACAAAGCGCTCTGCAGCCTGACGAACTCCGAACCTGGTTGTGGCGTGGCTGGCAATAACCCAAAGCTCCCACTGCAAACTCAGCTCTTTTACTGTGGATATATCTTCAAGCCTTCAACAAGTTCAGTTAGATTCTTTCATTAACGATGCTCAATCTTTTGCCATCGTTCCAAACATTCCTTAAGGTAAGTATCGATGAAACACTTCAAGTTCACGAGGAAACTGAATGATTACATCTAGGCAACGACCGCTTCAGCAATGGGATTGTCGACCATAAGTAAGCAATCATATGATCCTTTCAAAACATACTCTAAACATGGTGTGTGAAGCTGCGGGACTCCTGTGGTATGGACAAGGTTATCTACTTTATCCCTCGGCCTTTCCTTCTGGTTCCCGCGAAAGTGCGTCTTCTTATTTGAATACATTTTATCACTTATTAATATTAATTTCTTATTGCAGGTGTTCCAACACCCGCTCCGTTAGATTATGAGGACCTGACCTTAGAAACTGTGGACGGTGTTAAGATTCGAAGTTATCTCATGATGGCCAGCAAGAATCTCTCAGATGACAAAACAAATCACGAAGAATCCGATGAAGATGTCAGTCTATGTTTTCTTGCCTGTTTATAGCCCGGACTGATCCTCTTTCTCTCATGACTCAAACGACCTCAGTTCGCCAGACGTCAGCCGACTGTCATGATGTTCCACGGAAACGGAGGGAATATGGGCCATCGAATCCCGTTAGCAGTGAAGTTCCTACAAATGCGCTGCAATGTTATGATGGTTTCCTATCGTGGGTACGATCGATACGTGATTTCAAGGGTTGCAAGCTGACGCCTTTGCCTATTATCCTTGATTAGATATGGACTCAGTGAAGGAACTCCCTCAGAAAAAGGTCAGTACGCGCCTCTGTTACCGTTCTTCAATTGAGCTCATAGCTGAAGTGTCCTCTTTGCTTCCCTGCAGGTTTCAAGATAGACTCGCAGGTACAGCACTGGCCATCCTATCAATCGGGGCGAACGACTAACTTCTCTTCGACTTCTTTTTGACCTCTTCCCGGTTTCACAGACGGCTCTTGACTACCTCATCTCGCATCCCGTCCTTGGTCCGTCAGACAAGGGGCCGGGTTCCAAGATCATCCTCTATGGGCAATCCATCGGAGGCGCGGTTGCTATTGACTTAGCTGTTCGTAATCCAAACACCATCACAGCCATCATCCTTGAAAACACATTCTTATCCATCGTAAGTCCCATTGTCTTTAGCCACTGTAGGCAGTGCTAATGGGCTTCTTGCCGTCTTTACCCTCTGTTACCTATTCTACCTCGCATAACAGCCCCGCCTGATCCCTTCCGCGATACCGTTCCTGGCACCTTTTACGTTCTTATGTCACCAAGTTTGGAACAGCGAGGAGGAGATAACGAAGTTGCCTCCAGATATGGCCTTGCTGATGTTAAGGTACGTGTTCATTGGGCCTAGTTATCCTCCCGTTTGGCCCTATGCCATCATCCACTCCGGAACTACGATCTGATTTTTCTGAATCATCTTATCTTTCAAATTGCAGTGGCTCTCAGGACGAGATTGTGCCTGCATCACATATGAAGGAGTTATGGGAAATCGCGCAAAAGAGCGGAAGGAAGAAAGCCATATGGATAGAGTTTCCGGAGGGACAGCATAGTAAGTCACTAATCAGATCATTATTTATTGCTCTTCATTGCGGTGCTCATTATAATCATAGATACTACCGTTATGCAGCACGGATATTGGAGGGCAGTGTATACATTCATTGAAGCTGTCGAGAAGGAGATTTAGATGAGTCTCAAGGTCAGGATCAGGATTTTCATGGCTATGACTTCGTCTTCGTTTTTGTTTATTGTATCAACATTCAAGTTCTTGTATTGACATCTGGATGGCGTTCTGTTAACTACTCGATATGTATTTTATGCTACTTAATGACACCGCCGTTGCATGCACTATATTGACTCGGTGGCTAGACAACAAGATATTTACATACATAACCTTTAAGAATAATTAATGATACATTGATGCGTTAGCCACATTCATGAAAACTTCCGTACTTAGTCGTCACCGTTCGAGATGGGACGATGCTGCCAGGGGATCTGGATAGCAGGTCACCTCAGCCGCGAGGCCCACGTAGAATAACTTTACATCTATAATAGCAGAAATGTAATTATTAGCAAACTTGATAAAAGACAGGCCGCTAGGCGATGCAAAGAGGATCAGAGAGAAGATTATAGTCCTCGGAAGGACTGCCATCCCGAGCGAGCGTCGCACAAGACGACCTCGCTTCAGCAGCGTGTAATTGATACATAGATTCATCAAATGAAAAAGCGAAGAACGATATTGAGAAAACTCACGAATAAGTTTTCATAACAAACGTTTAACAGGAGTCCGGTCAATCGGTCATGGAGTCACTGCGGAGAATGCCTTTGTTCAAGGGTTTGATCCTCTGAAGTCCTGAGTCCGATTTTCGCGTGGATGTACGGAACATTGGAGTATTCTAATCGTGAGTGAAAAAGATTACCTGGATCCGAACATCGAGCTGTGGAAGGGTTATGGTGGAGGCCGTCGGAACCGAACTCACTATGGTTAGCCAATGAAGTATTGACAGTGTAGACGATTCATATTGAGTCTGTGTATACTTACATTTTACAGCTTGTGGTATAGCATCAATGGGGTAGTGGTAACTTTGGTCGTCCTCGTTGACCAGTCGCGAGTTTGATTTTCGCTTGATGTAAGGTTTTGCCCCACGTGGGATGCTTTTTGTGGTCTTTTCTTAATATCTTCTTTTTAACCCATCGTCAGTTCTAATGTCTATACGCGTGTTTTAATCATTGATGTCGCTGCAAACTCTTATTTTCTTCGGTTATTTATCTGCCAATGAACAAAGTAAGTAACCTAAGGCATCTGATCGAATTGACTTTGCAGCAGCCAACATTCTCTAATCTGGAAATTTAAGTTCATCGAAGGATCGATTATGAATAGGAGGGAACCCGTATGACAACGAATATATTGATTGGTATCTTGTCAGCCCAAAGTCCTTTCCTCGTACACAGCGTTTTCATTCGTATTTAATAAGGAAGAACACAGAAGAATAGAACATAAGCAAGGAAGAAAATACATCAGAGACTGCTTCTTATTTCGACAACATCATCTGCAAAGTGAACAAGTTAATTTCGTAAATTGGATAGTTGGGGATATGCAAGCTTACCTTGACGAACTCTGGGAGAAAGGGAAGAAGATGCATTAGCATTGGAATCAGTGACCGCGTAGAGGAAGCGTACCATCATAGTTGATCTGGCCGTCACCATCGATGTCTGCCTCCCGGATCATCTCGTCAACCTCACTGTCGGTCAGCTTCTCGCCTGCAGGGCAATAAAGGGTCAATATTTTCCTAGATAATGTCGAAACCCGTACCTAAGTTGGTCATTACGTGTCTCAATTCAGCGGCGCTGATATACCCGTTTCCATCCTTATCGAACACCTTGAACGCTTCCTTGATCTCCTCCTCGCTATCTGTGTCCTTCATCTTCCTGTTATCGAGCAACAATCAACATTGATGGGTGGCAAAGAAAGCAGGGTAGCATACCTTGCCATCATAGTAAGGAATTCGGGGAAGTCGATGGTGCCGTTGCCGTCAGCGTCGACATCGTTGATCATATCTTGCAGTTCGGCCTCAGTGGGGTTTTGACCGAGACTACGCATGACCGTTCCGAGCTCCTTTGTTGTGATAGTGCCATCACCGTCTATTTGAATGATTAGAACGGTGTTGCCAGCTACCATCCATAGCATAGACGCACCTTTATCGAAGAGGGAGAACGCTTCCTTGAACTCTACACACGACCCAATTATAAGCATCGTTCTGTTGTTGAACAATTACGATCCTTGACATACCAGAAATTTGCTCTAGAAAGAAATAATAAGCCACTGCGTACAAACGAACTGACTACGCAACTCACCCTCAGACTGCAGCAAATCAGCCGCAAATTCGCGATAACCGATTAGATCTTCCTGTTCAAGTTCATAATTTCGCACAATGACATACCAATTGATCAGCCATTACGCTAAAGTACTGTGTATTAAGAGAAAATGAGGATGAGGGTCTAGGAGATGGTGGTAGTGGAGTGATAGTTTGGAGGAGACGACGCGCCCCCGGGCATCGCCGCGCATCAAATACAATGTCGTAGATAGACGCCCGTCTATTTCTTTTCCTCCCCCTGTACTGCACCCCCTTTTGACCCCTAGACTGCGGTGTCTTCTTTCTTTCCTAGAACGAAGTATAGTATTATTGAGGGGAGTGCATAGTTTGGTTGTAATTTTTACAGCTTTTTTACGCGATCCTGTGCATCAAGACGAAGCAACACCGCTCGCCAAAGGCTGTGGTTGCGCATCGATGGCTTTATGGCGTCGCTGTTCGACAAACTGCGAAATAATCGTTTGAGAATTTGGCTGGATTTTCTTGGAGTTTATTGAGGCGAGATTCAAGGGTATCGAAGGAACAAAACCTTGGCAAGAATACATACAGTGTTATTAACACTGGCGGGCGAAGCTCTACAAGCAGTGCTTATTTGA
Organism: Sphaerobolus stellatus SS14; assembly: GCA_000827215.1. Taxonomy (NCBI): domain Eukaryota; kingdom Fungi; phylum Basidiomycota; class Agaricomycetes; order Geastrales; family Sphaerobolaceae; genus Sphaerobolus; species Sphaerobolus stellatus. The sequence continues at coordinate 668,211 of KN837094.1, read as the reverse complement.
GTACTATCGATGATCCTGTCAGAGAAGGCCAATCTTCCAGATTTGGAAGCTTCTAGATCCACCAGGAAAATTTACGTGTAACAGTGCATATATCTCATATAGTCAAGAGTCCCCAACTCCTTCATCATGGTCACTGACAGTTATTAGGAACATTGTGGTTCAACATTGAATAATTATCTAGGAAAGAAATTAGCTGTATTCCAGTCTCGGGACCTTTTACAAGCCTTTTGCATCCCCGGTATGCTGTTCGCAAAGTTCGATAGAAATAGGCTGCTTATTGCAGGGCCATTGACACTGCATTGGCAGTGCCACCCTTGGTTCTCCAAGCTGCGAATAGAAGCGAAACCGAGATATCGCGATTACACATAGCCACGATCTAACCACTACTTAGGTACCGAACGGAGCAGTCTTTGAATAACCTCTTTCACTTTAACAGAACGCTTCAAACGGAATTTCATTCCTGAATCATATTATGGACGATTTAGTTACAACAAGTAGTGAAACAAATTCCTCAAAGAACGTCGTATTTTCCATATTTACTGGAAGCCCTTCAACAACGGGACAATTGCGGCAACGGCGGGGCCACTTGGGGGCTCGATGCTCTGGTAGTAGGTGCCCCACCATGGGCCAGCAGCCCACCATAAAGCGCCAAGCCAGACACCGGATTCTTGCATAGCGCAGAGAGCACCGGAGACAGCAGCCTGGCAGGTAGCTAGAAAAATCGATTAGTTCAATAACTGTTTATTTTTCGAAAGGTTTGGAACACACCGTCAGAGCCGGCACCAATTTCACCGAGGAAGCCCTTGAGACCGTTCTGTTGGAGCCATTGGGTAGCAGCCTGGATACGTTCAGCACCAATGGTGGAGCTGACGCAGGTCGCGTTGGTTCCTGAACCGTCAGAGTCGAGGTATTGATGCATTTGGATGGCGGTGTTGTTGTTGGGGTCGCGGATTGCTCCAAAGGCGGCGCCGTTGCCTGAGGAAATCCATGTCCAGGCACCGGTCCATGAAGTTCCTAATTACATTGAAAATTGTCAGAGAAAGTAGAATTTAACATGGTAAATTTGAATCACCTTCAGCGAGAATGAGTTGGGTGGTTGCACCGGAAGCACGGATACCGTTAATGGCAGCCTGGTTGAGTTGGAAGACAACAGAGGCATCGATACCATTAGGCTCGTTTTGGATATCGAAAATAACATGGGAGTTAGATTTCTAAATAATGGGTTCAGAAATTATTCCTTCGCAGATAGGAATATAAACAACTTACGAATTGACCGGCGAGGTTCTGCCACCAGGTCTGGAATTGAGAGGTGCTGCTGATGATGCTGTTGTCGTAACGCATGAAGTTGTGGGGGTCAATGACGGCATATGCACCCTTGTTGGTGATATAGTTGACGATGGTCTGGAGACCTTGGAGGTAGGTCGGGTCGAAAGCACCAGTCAAACCGTTTGCGGGAGGGCTGATACGCTCCATGAGGAAGGTAACACGGAAAGTATTAAAACCATTGCTGGTGAAGTACTATTTTGATGTATGAGTTAAGAATCTATTGAGAATAAATTACGACGTACGTCAATACTGGATGGCTCTGGCCAGGTGTAGTCCGTGCCTGAAATGGAGTTAATCGACTTGTGTAAGAATTTCATGGACTCGACATACCGAGCACACCGGGCCAGGCGGTGTTGCCGAATTCAGCGCCGCTCTCGTTAACACCGAGGTATTGGAACTTCGTGCCACTGGGGCAGGATGCACTTCCACTCGCAGTGGGTTGCGAGGCAGTAGTGGTGGAAGTAGTAGTGGTGGTTTGCTTAGTGGTGGTGCTAGTAGTAGTGGGAGTGGCAGTTGTCTTAGTAGTGGTGGTGGTGCTAGCTCCAGGAAGACATTGGCTGTAGTCTAGAATAAAATATTATTAATTTGGAACGTATCGGATTTAGAATTGACTTACAAGGGTTGGAGTAAACACAAGCGGAACCAGATGCGCAGGTAGTAGCTCCACTCCAGTTTTGTCCCTAAAGGTACAACGCTCATTTTAGACTACTATTTTTAAGAAGTATTATTTTCGACAGCTACGTACACCACCTAAACATAACCGTCAGTTTTAGAACACTATATTTACACAGATGACACTCACATTGTCCATAGACAGGGGATTGGGCGAGGACAGCAGGAGTCAAAGACGAGGCAAGGGCGACGAGAGCAAGGAAGGAAAGCATTTTTGCTTTTGAGCGATCCAAGATAGCTTACGGTGTACATCTTGGACTGGCCCTTTTAAAGACAAGAAATTAAGCTTATGCTCAGAGAATGTCGACGCAACACTTTCCCTTTCTATGGAGAATATACGGCAATAAAGCTTAATTAGCAGCTATCGGCAGGATTAAAACGTTGATACCAAACTGTTTCCACGGGACCTCCTCAACCGATGATTGTACGAGTTCGTAAGCTATATTCGGGCCTATGTAGGTCGAAAATAAGTTTACAGAGTCTTGGCGGTCGACTCCGGGAAGACTTCGGCTTGGCGTTAAGACTATTTTGAAAAGATAGCTTAGAGCCTGTTGGAGGACATTGAAGGGAGCTGGTTTTATTTCGGATCAGTGCAGAGGAATAATTAACTTGGATGGAGACGACCGCGTCACATTGTCGGAAAGCAGCTAGACTCGGAGTAAAAGATTGGATCGCATGACCTGATGCTAAAAAATATTTAGTACCTCAATAGATTAAATATTAAGCTTGCCTTGAGAAAATCATATGTCATTGTTATATTCATGTGCAGTGCTGGAGATCCTTTGCGGGCCCGAAGGTTCAGAAGAGTCTTTCTGGCTGCAGTGAATCAGAAGCTGACACGCGGCTTGTTCCTACGCACGGCTGCGAGCTGCATAAAGGCAATCCACAACCAGACAAGTATGAAGAGAACATCGTTCTAATCGTGTTTTTTCACTTAACTGTGAAACTGCGCATTCAACGTGGAGAGCACACGTCGAGCTGTGTTTGAAAGCTTCACACCAAAAATAGGTAAGTCTGGTCGAATAATCGATAAAAATTCAAATAAAACTCACAATATTTTTGTTATAAGAGTATACAACAGTAATGCAATAGATTCGCAGTGCTATGTAACTTTGAATGTGGAACTATGTTTTTGTAGGAAACTTGGTCATATTATGGGGGAAAGTTTCCCACATTCGTCCGGATTCGGACGATTCCGCGTTGTGTTCACTGGGCAGTTGGCGCGTTTAGTGACTCGGCCTCTATCCTTACACCACTACCACCATGCTGGCAGCTAGGTCGCTCGTTAATGCTCGTGTTGCTCAGAGAGCACTCGTCGTAGGCGGTGCTAGACACCCTGTTAGCAATATTGTGCGAACCAGGGTCTTCAAGCGTGGACTTCAGCAACAGACAAGTGCTCAGACAGATAGGGTAAGACAGCTGCCAATATGCTTTCAAGAGATGCTTAAAATTTTGTAGGAAACTATCACTCGTCTTCTGTACTCGATTGGAACCAAAAGGGAGGTCGAAAGATACCTCAGAATCTTCTCGTCTGCGTCGCACCCGTCTCACCCAGCGAAATTCGCTGTCATTAAGATCGGTGGGGCTGTCCTCGACCAGCTTGATGAGCTGGCTCTCAGTTTGAGCTTCTTGTATCGCGTGGGACTCTACCCTGTTGTGTTGCATGGTGCTGGCCCTCAGCTCAACGAAATTTTGGAAAAAGAGGGTGTCGTTCCGGATTACATCGACGGAATTAGGATCACCGGTTAGTCGTGTTCAGAGTAAATGCTATTATATGTCTAATCCTGAGCGATTTCCAGATGCCAAAACCCTTCACATCGCTCGCAAGGTTTTCCTGGAGGAAAATTTGCGCCTTGTTCAGGCTCTGGAAGCTCTCGGGACCCGGGCACGCCCAATCACTGGCGGTATCTTCACCGCTGACTACCTGGATCGTGACAAGTACGGTCTCGTAGGCAAGATCACCCGGGTCGACAAGCGTCCGCTCGAAGCGTCTATCCGTGCAGGAGCGCTTCCCATCTTGACCAGTTTGGCGGAATCTCCTGAGGGTCAGATTTTGAATGTAAATGCTGATATTGCTGCTGGCGAGCTCGCCAAGGAGCTCGAGCCGATGAAGATTGTGTTCTTGAATGACAAGGGCGGTCTTTTCCATGGTGTGACTGGCCAGAAATTGGACGTCATTAACCTTGACGAGGTTGGTGTTCTTTAGCGTTCTCAATACTCCATACTAACGCGTTGAATAGGAATATGATTCTTTGATGAAAGAATCCTGGGTTAAATATGGTACCAAGCTCAAGCTTCGCGAGATTAAGGAGCTTTTGGACCACCTCCCCAGGTCTAGCAGTGTCGCTATCATCTCTGCCCCCTCTTTGCAGAAGGAGTTGTTCACCGACTCTGGTGCCGGTACCCTTATCCGCCGCGGCTACAAGCTCTTCAAGCACGATTCTATCTCCGCCGTAGGCCCTGACCGCCTCCGCCAAGTTATCCATGACCGTGACCCTGACGTTATCAGCGGTGAAGCCTCCGTCTCTGGTGTCTTGAGCGATTTGCAGAAGACCCCTCACACCATCTACGGAGATGAGGCATTCGATGTCGTCGCTATCGTTTCGCATCCCGAGGGCGAAGTTCCAGTCATGACCAAGCTCTTGACTTCCCGTACTGGTATCATGAACAACGTCGTTGATAACGTCTTCAACAGCATCAAGCGCGATCACAGGAAGCTCTTCTGGACTGCCCGCACCGAGGATGAGAACCGCGCCTGGCACTTCGAGCGTGCTGACGGGAGCTTCACCCGTGCAGGCCGTACCTTGTTCTGGTATGGCGTCCAAGATGTCAATGAAATCGAGCGTATCGTTCATGAGTACGAGCAGAAGGGCCGCATCGACCGTGCAATCCTACCCGTTGGTCCCAGCCCACCACCTCACCGTGTTTCCGCTGCTGCTGCATCCACTACAGGCGGTCTCCGTTCCTACTCCACTCTCGCCCGTCGCGTGCCTGGCTCAACCCGCGGATACGCCACTGCAGTGAACACCGAAAAGCGCGTCGCGCTCATTGGTGCACGGGGCTTCACAGGCCAAGCTTTGGTCTCCCTCATAAACAACCATCCGGGCATGCACCTGACGCATGTCTCCTCGCGGCAACTCGCCGGTTATTCTTTGGAGGGATATTCTAAGAACGCCATCACGTACAGCAATCTCTCCCCCGAAGACGTCGAAAAGATGGAGAAGAACGGCGAAGTTGATGCATGGGTCATGGCCCTTCCCAATGGAGTTTGCAAGCCTTTCGTCGATGTCATCGATCGTGCTGGAAAGGGAAGCGTTGTATTAGATTTGAGTGCGGATTATAGGTTTGAACAGGGTTGGACCTATGGACTTCCTGGTGAGACTCGCCCGGTTCCTTCTAAGTAAACATGTAACTTAATATTAAAAATGTGCTTTCTTTTTTTCTATCTTGCTTAAATGGAACTTCTTCAATTCATCATCATCGTCTGGCTGAACATCGCCACCGAATGCAGAACTGTACGGTCGCGCACCCATCCAAAGCACAACTCGTATCTCGAACCCGGGCTGCTACGCAACGTCTTCGCAACTTCTCCTCGCTCCTTTGTTGGAATTACTCGATCCGCATGCAGGCCCTACTGTCTTCGGTGTCTCTGGCTACAGCGGTGCTGGAACTATCACAGGTGTCAACGATCCCGATGGCCGTCCTACTACTGTTGCGAAAGTCACTCCTGACGCCCTTGGTGGTGGTATTCGCGCATACGCCTTGACAGATCACATCCATGAACGCGAAGCCAGGCACCACCTCCTATCTCTCCCTGAAGTCAAGGCTAATGAGGGAGCCGAGCCTAACCCTCTTAGTCTCGCGTTCATCCCTCATGTCGCACCGTGGTTCAGTGGTATTCTCTCGACCTTGTCGGCGCCGTTGAAACGCCAAGTCAGCGCGAGGGAAATCCGGGCTTTGTATGAGGCGCGTTATGCGAACGAGCCTTTGGTGAAGATCATGGGTCAAGGTGTTCCGGAATTGAAGGATGTCGAGAACAAGCATGGATGGGTCGTTGGTGGATTCCAAGTGCATAGCTCTGGAAGGAGAGCCGTCGTCGTTGTAAGTCCTTCTTATACATCAGTTGTATTCATGACACATACTAACAATGCTTATTACTTAGGGCGGACTCGACAACTTGCTCAAGGGTGCTGCTACCCAAGCTATCCAAGTATGTAACCTCTTACATTGCTTTATTTTCGGTCCTTATTCTGATCATGTTTCCGCAGAACTTGAACTTGGCGTTGGGTTATCCCGAGGATGCTGGTATCCCGCTCAATTAAAATGTGATCTAACTAAGGTCGCGCGCTGTTAATCGTTCCTTGTCGAACCACATACCGTCTTTATGATTCCAAACTTAAGGAAAGCGAGATGACGCGTTTCTGCCTGTACATTCCTTTCCATCGCATTTCGTTGTACTATATGTTATTATTGAACAAAGTGAACATACTTATCGTCGTTGATCTAGCTTAGTGAGGGTTTCTCGGTCATTCTATGGTGTTACTGCGCCGCGTGCTACCAATGCACTATAGGCCAAGACTGCTGCAGGCAAAATTCGGGCAAATTGATTAGAAAATAGCATTATCATACTAAAAATTCACGATAAATTCTTTTATAATATAACATACTACGAAGAGAATTACTTCTGTTAACTATTTTCAATTTTCAATGTAGTTACAAAGTCCTTTCCCACCATATTTGGAAAGATAATTAAAGAGGTGGTCAGATTTAACTGAAAAGTAAAAGTAATAATACACCACACTATAACTTGAGCGATAGACACGGGTAGTATCTCTTGCAGAGAGAGCTGCACAAGGTTGTGCAATTTGGATTGGGTGGACGTAAATTGGGAGAATTGAGAGAACGATATGATTCTCAAACACGCAGGGACCGAATGGCATATATCTGGGAGCAAATACTTTTGAATGTACTGCCCGCTCGGTGGACGGAGGAGCGGACTCAAAATGCAGGGATCTCTGGTCCGTGCGGAGGGAAACTCGAATAAAGTTCGAAGAAAATAAAGTTCATAAAGAAATCAGCTGACTTCACGTGATGAAAGTCTCAGTGCGGGCGAGCAGGTATAAAGCATTGCCAGCAAGCCCGCGTCTAGTTCTCCAGGCTTCCTTTCTCTCCCCCACCATCCCGTGTGGGGGAGAGCTCCTATCCGCTTCGCATGCTAGCTGCATCGCGGTGGGAGGGCCCGAGAGGGGGTGGGGGGAGCCTCAGAGGAGGCGGTAAGTGCTCTTTGTGCGAGGTGCGTTGTTGTCATTATCGGGTTCGACGTCGGGAAGTATGCTCCGTCCCACTTCATCCATCTTCACCAATTCCTTTTAAATATCCAATCCCCACTGCCAGCGAGTTTTCGTTCGTTGGGTATGGAGGCAGCGCTTGGGTGCTGTTAACTCCAGGTGGTGGCCACACCAGCGCGGTTCTGGCTTGGGCGAGACCCGCTGGCATGAAGCAGCTGCTTGGGCACTGTCTTCCGTGGTAAGGCCAAAGTGCTGTCGATTGGGCAGGAAATTGGGAGGGGCCAAAGTGCCCCGCCGATGTGTTTTGAAAGTCGCGGACGCGGACAGAAAACCTTCTCTTACTCCGCTCTGTTGCACGGGTGTCGAGCCATCGGGTCTTCTTCCTGCTCTTCTTCGCTTTTATCTTCCTTCGCGCGCACACTTCGTATTTATCGTGTTCTGGGCCGGTGGTAAGTACCTGCAGCGTTCGACCGGGGTACCGCTACTCGCGTTTTGGCTTTTTTTGACCGGCGTCACCGGTTTTTTGTCCGTCTCGCTCTGGTACGTTTGTGCTGCGTTGCGTTGGGCCTTCCTGCTCGACTTTTACCCAGGCTTCGCCGGAAGTTGGTCGCGAGAGCACCGCCGCT
>KN837094.1:550761-660199 GCA_000827215.1 Sphaerobolus stellatus SS14 | reverse complement strand
GTAAGTGCATCTTGCTCATTTTCTCACAAATGGCTGTTGTGCGAGCAACGTCGTTACGTGCGTGCTGCCGGGCAAGGTGCCGCCGAGGAGGCAAGGTTTCTTTATTCCTCCTCTTCCTGCTTGGATTTTACTCAGGTTTCTCCATCAATACTTGGGTGTGAGAGCCGGGTAAGTACATTGGCTTGCTCATTATCCTCACAAGCGGCTGTTGTGCGAGCAACGTCGTTACGTGCCGTTCGCCGGGCAAGTTGGTGTCTCTGAGGAGGTCGAGGATTTATTCCACCCTCTGTACGGCCACTTTTTTTGCGCAGTTCTGCACTCCATTCGTTCTTTTAACGAGAGTAAAGACTGAGCAAATGAATTTGACCTCGTGCCCGCGTTTATTTCTCGACGATTATGTGTGTAGTTGTATTTATCAGCGTACTCGTTCGATTTCTCGTCTCGATCTTGGTTTTTGGTTTGCGGCCAGCCTAGTTTCTTGTTTCTTCCTTTGTTGTTTTCTGTTGTCTCTCATGCTCTCTTTCTTTCTTTTAAAGCTGGAGACGAAGCTGCGACGAGCTTGTGAACTTTACCTCGCGGGAGTCCTGCTCTCTTCGAGTTGCCTGGATCTTCCCTTCCTCCACAGTATATTATATTTGTTCTGTAAATCTACAGTGTCCAGATCATCGAAATAATTTTATTCTTATTCTAATCTCGTATTGTCAGCTCCTCGAACATGCCATATATCACGAAACGAAGACAATTGCGCATGTATCCTTCTCTACGAAAATCTAGTGGGGCTGATATGGTATTTCCCTAAATAAATAATCCAAAGCTGTCATTTACATTTATTTAGTCACAAAGTCCTTTCCCTCCATATTTGCGAAGATAATTAAAGAGGTTGTTGGATTTAAGGTAATATAGCTTTGAAAGATCGTAGAGTCGTAATACGCAAAGGTGATACATAGACGGATGAATAAAGGTCCTAGGTTTCATGTTGGAAGAAATAATGATGGCGATGGCTTGTCCAGACTCCGTAATTCCAATGGAACGAATGACTCGAGGTATACGCTCCGCTACACATACAATTACAAGTACAATTACAAAACGCAAAATACACTTCAAGATCTATTACCGCATCTATGATATAGTAATAAACCATTATCATACCAACCATCCCAACATTCTAACCCAACATCCCATCGCCCATACCAGATTATGCCGTGCGCAAAAAAGAACTCGAAGCAGTCCTAAGCACCCACGACATTCACAGTCCACTCGCCTTCCACCCATTGGCCGTCATCATCCTCGTCCTCGTCCCACCCAAACGGCGCGACGTAGCTCCCCGCCCGCCAATCTGGCCAGTTCTGGGTGTTTAGGTCGAGGAGTTCCCATTCGACACGGGTTAGTGAGGGAGGGTGGGGGGTGGTGGTATTGTCGGTGTCGGTGGTGTCGGTGGTATTCTCGTTACTTGCGCTGTTATGTCCGTTGGCGTTACTCTTCCCGTTGGTACTAGTAGGGCTGGCGCGAACGTCTTTCGCGCGTCGATTTATCCAAGACTCGCGTAAGACGGGGTCGGTGCAGAGCTGTGACATACAGTCGTCGCATTCGCCGGCCCAGCCTGCTAGTTTGTCTGAGGATGATGCTGGTGCCTGGTTTGAGTCAGAAGGTGAGTTTTCGGAGGAGAAAGGGTTTTTGGAATCGGGGAAAGATACGCGCGGCGCATGACGGTCGGACGTAGATTTCGATAAGAAGAGATCTTCATAAGGTATCCCACCGGGATGACAAGCAACCGTGAGCTTCACAGTATGCAACTCTTGTAGCGGGGACAAAAATCGCGCATACGCAGCCTACGATCCAAAAACATCAGCACCAAACCCACTTGAAACAAACAAATAAACAAACACACCGGCAGCCCTCCCCCACCCTCATACACCACCTTACCCGGATTATCCTGAAAAGACGGCACATCCAGCGTATTGCACACCCCACACCACACCAACGGCTGCCGAAACCCCAGCGTCCGCAGCCGCTTCATCCGCTCCGCAACGTTCCCCATCACATACGGGTCTAGCCACGCTATGCCGTGCATCTCGAGGTGCTCGATCCTTCCCGCGGCGGAAGGCGGGATGAGTGCGTCGAGGGTGAGTGCTACTTGCGGTCCTCCGACGGGCTCTTCGTTTTCGCCTGAGCAGGATTTTATCTTTATGGTAGGAGGGAGGGAGAGACGGAGGGTTTTGACGCGTGTGAAGTGTGGGAAGAGGAGTGTCGCGTCGAAGGGGAGGTGGTTGCTTGCTTTGAGGGCGAGGAGGTGGGTGATAGATGATTCTGCGAACCACAGCACTCTAAATAAATGATAAATGAGTAATTCGTCACGTAGTTTAGTGACATTGTGATATATACCTCGTCCATCTAAAAAGCCTCTTCCAGTCATTATGCTCCAGAATGACCTCCCAATCGTCAAACCACTGCACACGCAGCACATGAAACCACATGCTAAGGCTGAGCTCGCGCGTGTGTTTAGAGGCTAACGTGAGGCCTTCGATGTCTTTCCATGGTGGCTTTTCAGCGATGCTGCTTAATGAGAAATAATCAGGCGGGAATACGAGACGATAGCATTCGACGATGAGCTCGAGGGGCAGAGATGGTTGAGGCATTTGTTAGCCGCTAGCCACTCGGGCGCCAACTTCAGCTCTCAACTACGATCGTAATTATTCATAATGTCAGAGGAGGCAGCGAACGTACGTTCAAGGCTGTAATAACGCGTCTCTCGACATGAGTTTATTGACTTTGATACTGCAGGAAGACTCACAATGGGTTAGGATAAGGAGTACGGGCGGGTTCGACTTCCTCATTACGCGTAAAGCTGCGAGATGCAGTGGCTTCCTGCGAGAGATGCTTGACAGTGCGTCATCTATTCTATTTATCTTGCCTTTGCTTGCCATACGTACACTTATACTTATCACGCGTGTAGGTCAATTCGCAGAAGCCATGTCTAACACCGTCTCGCTCGAGTTGTAAGTGGCCCGCCTATATCCACGAATACACAATGAATGACCTTACATGTTATCATCGTGCTTAGGCGTCCCGTCGTTGCGGAGAAAATCCTGGAATACCTCGTCTTCAAGGCGCAGTACGAGAAGGCGAGCGCGAGGGAGGATATCCCTGATTTTGGGGAGAGGATCGTGCCTGAGCTGGCTTTGGAGACGTGTGTTTCGTCGTTTCTTTGTTATTTGAGTGCCCACTCATTTATGTTTGATTGAACAGGTTAATGGCTGCTGATTTTATGCAAAGTATGTGGCTATGGATATCCCTATGTAATGCATTCGCTAATCCCTATCCCAGCTTGAACTCGATACTGTACACCAAAATTGTAATATAAGATTATTCCATTTTAAACAAACCTCGCTTTATCATAATCAATCCATTTCAACGAACGAACAAACAATGTAATAAATCATATTCTTCTGTTCCAGGCCATTCCTACACCTACACCTACGCCTACACGGTACTACATTCTACATTTAAGACTCGGTATCGCATTGCAACGCAAAGTATCGCAAGCACCGCAAGTTACAATAACGCCAACAAAAACGCAAGGAGTGAATAAGTCAATCAGTCAAAAATAAAAAGAATAAAGAAACGAAACGAATGTGTTTGTCTGTCTGTCTGTCATAAAGGTCATGTCCGGATCCCCAGCTCGAATCAATCAATGAATCAGCGAATCAATACTCAATACTCATCCTCCTCCCTCACCGTCGCCCCCGCGACGCCCGACCACTGTCGTCCAGGCCCATGATATCCAGCATCATACCCATCTGTACTAGGCCTCGGCTTGAAGCTCTCCCTCTTCGCGCCCGACCTTTTACCCCCGATCGCACTAAAGATCGACGTATACGCCGCGCCTGCACTCGCATTCGACGGCGGTTTGGCATTCCCATTCGACGGGATGCGATACCCATGCGGCTGAGGATGCCCCCCGCTACCGAACCTCGAATTCGAAACAGCCCGGGGCAGACTCGACGGCGTCTTCCCGTGTCCATAGCCGAATTTCGAGGATGGATCACCCTTGTGCGGTGACGAAGACGGATGATGCCCTCCTCCGTATCCGAAACTCTCGCTGTTCATGCTATTCGAGATACCGAGGCGTTGTTTCTTGGCCGGGACAGATTTGGAGGCGCCGAGGTTCTCGCCGTATTGCCCAGGTGTGGTCAGAACGGATGAACGGACGACGTTGGGTTGAGGCGTCGTACTGCGCGGTGGGACAGACCCTGGACGAGGGCGCTGGAGAAACGGGTATAAATATTATGCATATTTGGAAGGTTAATGAATTTTCTTACCTTCTTGTTCTCTTTTTCGTTTTCCGCTGCATGCACTGTCTCCGAAATCATCTCAAAGACGCTATAGCCGTTCACCAAAAAGCGTTGGCCGTATTCCTGTTCCCAGGTCGGGATGCTCTGCATGAGTTCCTTCTCCAACTGTTGAGGAAAGGAACCGAAGTCAGGAATGTTGTAAAGGGAAGGAAATTGGAAGCAATCTCACCCTAGGCTTTTCCTTAGCCACACGTTTGCGCATCTTCTCCTCACGCAACAACCGACCAGGGTCCCCGCGTGCACCACGACCAAGGAGACGAGACTGGTCCGTCGCTGAAGCCTTTCGAAAAACAATCAGCGACAAATAATATCAAAATAAACCGAAAACAAACCTTTAATTCCTTCTCTTCGTCACAAACAGTAAAGTACTGTTTAATAGCCGCCAAAATAGGAGCCTTGACACGCCTCTCCTCCTTCAACCGCGAAATCTCCTTCTCGTGCAACGTGAAGAGCTCCTCGGTGTATTCATCTATCATGTCATGGGATCGAATATCAGTCACAATTCCGCTCGTAAGTTGAATTGATATGATGCGTACCATCAACAAACGGCGCAAACGCCCCGCGTTCCTCCTCCCCATAATGCAGGTCGTCCCAAAGGCGCTCGATTTCAGTGCGAGCATTGGCAATGAAGGTGGACATGCTCTCGCGCTTCAGCTGAAGCATCCTTTCGTGCTCTTCTTCATACTACAAGAAGAACCAAGTGAGCAACTAATTCGTTGTTCGCATTGGGGACACCGTGACTTACCGCCTGAACGTTCTCCTCCGCCGACCCGCGATTCTTCTCGATAAACTCATCAATAACAGCATCTGCTACACCCAATCGATGCCACAGGATATCTAATTCTTGGTATAACGCTTGAATACGCGCTTCGCGGCGGGACTTGATACCTTCCAACTGCGTAAAATAAACATCAACGCCATAATCAAACCACCATGGGACGCATACACACCTCCGCTTTCAAATCATCACTCCACGCCATCAAATCCAGCGTCGGCTCCACATTCTCAACGCCAAAGGTCTCATTCCCCGGTGCCTCCAAGTCGATACCCTCTTCGGCTGCTTCCTCGAGACGCACGATGAAGCGTGTAAAGACGGCTTGGTAGGATTTGGCGGCTTCTTCGACTTCGAGTTTGTCGTTGCTGGTTGTTGAACTTACTGAAGATGATAAGAATGGGTCTGAGGAGGATGAGGAAGAAACCTTGCGTTGGGGGATGAGGAGGGGGGCGTCGGTGTCGTCTAGCGGCATTGGGATGCCGAGGTCGACGTAGAGGGAGCCTATTGCGTAGAAGGATTGGGAGAGGAGGGTTAGACGGCGGTACTGTGAAGAGCTTAATTAATAACATATATCCTGCATATATATTGAACGTACAATTTCTCCTTTCCCTCTAACAAGTTCCTTCTCAAGCTTCGTGAACCGTTCGGGCGATACATCCTTAAGCGCAGTTACATCTTCTTCAGTCGTTCCAGCGATAGGAACCATATACGTGTTCTCTGGAGCGTAGAATCCAAGCCCGAGAATCCGAACGAGGCTGTTAACCTTGGTGAGGAGCGTAGAGCATTGCTGCAATTTGTTCTGATAGAGTTGCGATATCTTGTCACGATACACTATCAGATCTTGAAATCGCTTGGGAAGAACCTGTATCGTGCCATTAGTATCGAGTAGTTGTGAGGAGAAGCAAGCCACTGCACCTGGTTCCTCCTCAACTCCCCAACGCTAATCGCAATCCCTTTCGCGTGCGCCCCTAAAGCCTTATTATACTTCAAGCATTCACTCTCCAACGCCGCACATTTATCCATCCACTCTTCCACCTCCCTCCTCCGTTCATCAATCTTCTGGTCAACAGTCGCAACGAGCGCCGCGTGCAATTGGGAAATTTCCTCTCTCAGCGCTGTCTCTGGTAGGCCGAGTTGTGCATGGAGGGCAGGAATCAGGGAAGTTTGGGTCGTTAGATGTGAGTGCAGGGAGCTTAGTAGGTTGTCTATGTCCGTCGCCATCGTGGACGGTGTCAAGATTGTTTGGAGGCACCAAATAACGTCAAATAAAACGCGTTGGCACGGTTTCGTGGCACGTGACTTTGCAACTTGCGATTGTTCGAATTCAAAAAAATGATACAAACCTATCATTTATTTTGCCAGGGATATACGATATGAGCCTGATAAGACATTCCTAATGGAAGACCTGGTAATCGTCGTTGTTTCGTGATATATGCCATGTTCGAGGAGTTGACAATACGAGATTAGAATAAGAATAAAATTATTTCGATGATCTGGACACTGTAGATTTACAGAACAAATATAATATACTGTGAAGGAAGGGAAGATCCAGGCAACTCGAAGAGAGCAGGACTCCCGCGAGGTAAAGTTCACAAGCTCGTCGCAGCTTCGTCTCCAGCTTTAAAAGAAAGAAAGAGAGCATGAGAGGCAACAGTAGATGACGATGTAAGGAACTAGACTGTTTGCTTGCCTGAAATCAAGCTCGGTGATTTAGACGAGAAATCGAACGAGTACGCTGATAAATACAATTACACACATAATCGTCGAGAAATAAACGCGGGCCCGAGGTCAACTTCATTTGCTCAGTCTTTACTCTCGTTAAAAGAACGAATGGAGTGCAGAACTGCGCAAAAAAAGTGGCCGTACAGAGGGTGGAATAAATCCTCGACCTCCTCAGAGACACCAACTTGCCCGGCGAACGGCACGTAACGACGTTGCTCGCACAACAGCCGCTTGTGAGGATAATGAGCAAGCCAATGTACTTACCCGGCTCTCACACCCAAGTATTGATGGAGAAACCTGAGTAAAATCCAAGCAGGAAGAGGAGGAATAAAGAAACCTTGCCTCCTCGGCGGCACCTTGCCCGGCAGCACGCACGTAACGACGTTGCTCGCACAACAGCCGTTTGTGAGAAAATGAGCAAGATGCACTTACCCCGAGACGCGCAGCGGCGGTGCTCTCGCGACCAACTTCCGGCGAAGCCTGGGTAAAAGTCGAGCAGGAAGGCCCAACGCAACGCAGCACAAACGTACCAGAGCGAGACGGACAAAAACCGGTGACGCCGGTCAAAAAAAGCCAAAACGCGAGTAGCGGTACCCCGGTCGAACGCTGCAGGTACTTACCACCGGCCCAGAACACGATAAATACGAAGTGTGCGCGCGAAGGAAGATAAAAGCGAAGAAGAGCAGGAAGAAGACCCGATGGCTCGACACCCGTGCAACAGAGCGGAGTAAGAGAAGGTTTTCTGTCCGCGTCCGCGACTTTCAAAACACATCGGCGGGGCACTTTGGCCCCTCCCAATTTCCTGCCCAATCGACAGCACTTTGGCCTTACCACGGAAGACAGTGCCCAAGCAGCTGCTTCATGTCAGCGGGTCTCGCCCAAGCCAGAACCGCGCTGGTGTGGCCACCACCTGGAGTTAACAGCACCCAAGCGCTGCCTCCATACCCAACGAACGAAAACTCGCTGGCAGTGGGGATTGGATATTTAAAAGGAATTGGTGAAGATGGATGAAGTGGGACGGAGCATACTTCCCGACGTCGAACCCGATAATGACAACAACGCACCTCGCACAAAGAGCACTTACCGCCTCCTCTGAGGCTCCCCCCACCCCCTCTCGGGCCCTCCCTCCACGACGCAGCTAGCATGCGAAGCAGATGGGAGCTCTCCCCCACACGGGATGGTGGGGGAGATAAAGGAAGCCTGGAGAACTAGACGCGGGCTTGCTGGCAATGCTTTATACCTGCTCCCCCGCACTGAGACTTTCATCACGTGAAGTCAGCTGATTTCTTTATGAACTTTATTTTCTTCGAACTTTATTCGAGTTTCCCTCCACACGGACCAGAGGGTCCTGCATTTTGAGCCCGCTCCTCCGTGCACCGGGCGGTTTATTAAGCAGTAAGTACTAGTATTCGAATTCAAAAGTTTTGCTGTCAGGTATAGGCAATCCGGTCCATGCATGTTCAAGAATCGTGTCGTCCTCTAAGTTCTCCCAATTTACATCCACGCAGTCCAATTTGCACAGAAAACTCTGCAAGAAATACCCGTGTCTATCGTCCAAGTTCAATATAATGCGGTGTATTATTACTTTTCACTTTTCACCTCCTACGCCGTCCATTCTTCGTGTCATGATCATGGGCTTGTTTAATCGCGCAAACAAACCCTCGCATTCAAAGATAAAAGATAAAATTAAAACTAAGGATAAACCATACGCTACAATACAGCGTCGTACTACACCGAAACGGAACGAAACCCAATGAGTATAATAAAAATATGTAACGAAGTCTTCGTACTGCTCATAAAGTCGTAAACTAACACAGCGGTGAGGTGAACAAAAAAGAAAGAAAAGAAAAGAAAAAATAACGCGTAATACTAATATGCATAGTTCTGCCTTACTTAGGGGTAAATTCCCATCTTAATGACAGAGGCGGAGAAGCCCCCATCATGAGTGGGTTACAATCAAATTCAGTCCATCTTCCCCACCCCGCATCCCAATTCTCTCTCAAAAAGAGGCGTCACGATGACCCTACCAATCCTCCTCTTCCTCCTCCTCATCTGAATCGCCCCCTAATTGTTTATTACGATTACTCAACGCCGCCGCCAACGCCGTCGCGAGGTTGCCCCCTGCGCCGGCACCGTCGGGCGTCGCAGCGGTGGGAGAGGCACCGACGGGGGGCGTGGCCGGCCGTTCGGTTTTGCGGAGGACGTGGACACCTTTGCCTGTGAGTAGGAATAAAAGGATTGTTAGATTGGGTTTTAAGGGAGGAGAGGGAAGAAGAGAGAGAGAGAGGATTTAGGAAAGGAGGAGGATTTGGGAAAGAAGAAGGAAGATGGGAAGGTAAGGAAGGAGAGGAGAAACATACCTTGAATACTGGCTAGCAAGTCTGACGGGATGGCTGGTGCGCCTCCTCCTCCTGAAGGTGGGGGAGGAGGCGGTGGGGGCGGTGGTGCGTGTCCTCCTGAAGGTGGTGGTGGTGGTGGTGGTGGTGGCGGAGGCGCATGCCCTCCTCTGACTGGGGGTGGAGGCGGTGGTGGTGGAGGTGGAGGAGCTGCATGACCTCCCGATGGAGGCGGTGGTGGGGGTGGAGGCGGCGGCGGTGCATGGTGTCCTCCAGAAGGTGGTGGCGGTGGTGGTGGCGGCGGGGGAGGAGGCGCTCCTCCAGTTCTTCCAGGCGGTGGTGGAGGTCCACGGCTGGGTGGTTGTGGAGGCGGCGGCGGAGCGGGCGTAGCAGGGGACCGTACAGGCGGTTGTGGCGGCGCCGGGGACGCATTGTTTCCTCGCACAGGCGGCGGCGGCGGCGCAGCAGGAGACGCACGAACAGGCGGCGTAGGCCTTGACGGCGGTGCTCTACTCGGCGGCGGGGGTGCCTCTTCTTCTTCAACCTCGGGCTCCGGCTCAGGTTCTGGGGGTGGTGGCGCCGCATGGCCCCTCCTCGGCACAACAGGCGGCGGTGGCTTCCTCCTCTTCTCTGCGGGCGGAGCCGACGCAGCCGCCGCCTGCCGCTCCTTGACAAACTGGCGAATAAAGCCTTCATTCTCCCTTATGACATCCTCGCTGATCCCCTGGTTCTTCACGTCTTCTAGTAGTTGCTTCCAGGAGGAGTCGACCCCGCTGCTGACGAAGCCTTTGTCTGCGTCGTACCCCATATGCGCGACGTGTTTGAAGGAGGAGGGGTCGGGCGCGGAGATGCGGCTTTTGTCGATCTTTCCGCCGGATGAAGAGGAGGATTTGGGCTTGGAAGATTTGACTTTTTTCGCTGCTCACATTAAGATGTATCGTCAATAGAACGTTATGTGCATTGGGAGGCAAAAACGACTCACCAGACTTGCGAGCCTTCACTTTCTTATGCAGCGTATCCGCTTCCGATTCATCTGAAAACACAAACCCAATCATACAATCCTAAGGGCCACATCAGTAAGCCTCCAAATCCCCCAACCAAAAGAAAAAGCACCCACATCCCCCGCAAACGAATGAAAGAACCCCCTATCCTTCGAATATTCCTCCTCAAGCGGCATCTCATGCTCCCAAATGACGCCCCGCGTCCCCTGCATGTCCACGAGCTTGAACACATACGCCCCGTTCTTCGTGTCCTTCGCGAGCGTAAGGCCGCCTTGCAGCCCCGTATACGACCATTCGTTCGGGTTCGGGTAAGCGTAGTAGACTCGCGCGAGGGTAGCGGTGAGGATCTTGTATTGCGCGGTGGGGATACTCGATTTGATGCGAGTTTTGTCGGAGGAGGAGAGCGTGGAGGAGGTGGGCATTGGGAAGGAGACACTGACTGAAGACAATGCACGATACAATGACGTGCGACCCGTTATCAATTCGGGGGCGGAGTTTCAATTGGCTCTGCAGCCAGGCTGCGCGTATTTGAATGTGAATGGTTTTATTAAGTATACTTGTTTGTTTAGAAATGAGATTATAATTAGTGGAGGTGTAAGTACTTTTAGGAGAAATATTTTGTATTTCAATAACGCGGCCGCTTCGTCTCAATCCTTCTGCAGCATGCAGTATTAGTATAGCCTTCCCCTTTCCCAGCTACGCGGACCCACTCGAGTCACATAAATGAACGCGCAGCAATTATAAGATCCAGCTTGACGTCTTCCCCGACCAGAAGAATGGCAGCTGCCGGCCTGCTGAGTATTCCGCAGCGACTGCTCGCGGGATGGGCACCTTGGAGGATCCACGCAGTCCAAGTAATCAGCAGATAGGAGGTAATTGACGCGCGTGGCGCTCCGAAGATTTGGGATCCTCCTAAGTAGGCGAAGGATGATGGAGTCATTAGCTTTAACCCCAGTATAGCACCTCGCAGAAAGCGTACCTTGCCCAACCTCATGAGTCGCGTAGATCCTTCTCGCTGCAGTCCCCTGCATCCCCATCTTCATGTAGAATATCCACCCAAGCATCTTCAAGACATATTAACCTCCAACCCAACACGACCCAACACGTCAATCAGCCGTCCTCGCAGCCTCTTCATCTCCTCCATAGCGGGCCTCTCATGACCCCGTCCCAAACTCTCCTCAACATTCAACGCCTTAACCTTCTCCGCTGCGTTCTCATCTTCCAAATGCTCGCGGGCGTGTGCCTCTGCCTCCAAGTCCGGAGGAGCTAAATCCGTGAGCTGCAGTCTTGATAGCCCATTCGAAATTTCTGTGATTTCTTTCTTTAGGGATTCGAGTTCGGGTGTGTCTTGCATATCTTTGGTGGATAAGAATGCTTTGAGCGCATTCGCCATTCCGCGAAGTGTCCCGACCTCTTGTCCGAGGGGGGCACCAACGGATGCGTATCCGTCGTCGAAGCCTTCTTGCAGAGCTTCCTCTTTTCCTGCGGTTATGCCTTCGCGATATCCTGCCTATTGTGAATATAAACCTTCGTAAGGTGTATTGCGAATGAGCAAGGAAAGTACGACTTACATTCGTGTAATCATCGACCATCTTCGTCCATTCTTGCGAAGGAAGCTCGTCTACATCGCCCCAGATTGAGTCATTTTCATCGGAGGATGCATCATTCTGGATAATCGTCATCGTTATTCGAAGGGGAGACAGAGAGGTCGAAGTTTTCGCTGGATTAGTGATGCTGATTTTTGTGACGCCGTAACGCGTTCTGTCACGTTTCGAATCTTGTCTCCCACGTCAAGAGAAGAAGTAGCTAAACCAAAAATACAGAGGCTAAAGTGAGCGAGAACAAGTCACATCCTGCGCTCCGCTCCGGGAGAGTGAAGTTCGAAGCTGGAGTCAGGAAATTTGATTAGAAAAGCCGGGGCCTTCACTGGGGTAAAACTCCTTTTCTACAAAATACTCCAGTTTAGGCAGCTTGATTTTTTTTTTCTGGATATGCGCCGCTCTGTTCCTTCGCTTTTATATACCTGAAGGTGCTACATTAGTCATCGTGTGAATAATTCAAAAATAAAGTCTAGTCCGTTCTATGACCTGGAGAGCACAAAGGTAGAAGCGACATACTGTGCAAGACGCGGTGCACTTAAGGTCACATGCGCTTTTCACGACTCGAATAGTTGGAAAAAAAGAATACTTACTAATATCCTTAAACTTGCCTATTAATGTGTATATCTACGGTTCCACTTTTCTTTTCCTACTTGGAGTTATATTTGAAAAACAGTTCAAGAATTCCTATTGATATCATTAACAGTCGTAGCTACGGTTCCATTTTTCTTTTCACACAACGAAACTGAAATTCATGACTCCTCCATGACCATGATGTCATTCGAAAATTCTAGTGAAGGGCAAGTGTCAGTCTTTCGCTATTGTGTGAGATTGAAATGTGTTAAGCACCTAAAAGGGCAAAGTTCGTGGAAATTAGAAGTTACGACTAACGACTGAGAATAACGGTAAATTCTCAATCTCTAGTTTTTTCCTTGCCTTGCCCTCATCCTCCACCCAAGTCTAACAAAATGGAGCAAAAAGCTCTAACTCTAAAGTATTTACACTAATTTTGCGAGCATAAATGTCCAAGAAACCGGGAGAGGGGGAGGTCTTGAAATTGATCTCAAACAAGGGGATATTATTTCTTTAATTTCTTCGATTTCTCGCAGACCTCCCCCACCTTCTCTTACAAAAACCTATGTCTAGACTCTAGACTGAGACATACTTAGCTCAATACTACAGAACATACATAAAATAAAATAAAATAAAATAAAATAAGTATATAGCAGCCAGTATGGGATTTGAACCTTGTGCTGCTAAAGGGAGGGTCAGGAGAAAAACTCAAATCCACTGAGCATTATCATTTAGCCAAACTGGATTGAAATAATTGTGAGTCAGGACCCCATCTCCCATACATTCTAGTGATGGTCGCCGATTCTTTCAAATAGCGCATATAATGAGGCAAAAAGACTCTGCTTAGACTGTTATAACTAAGAATATGCGTTCTGTTTCAAGAATTCAACAGACAAGTAAATCAAGTGGGTTGAGTTGCAATCACCGCCAGTCTTTCATCTTTCACAGTACGGTGGCCGGGACGCGCCAGGTTTGAATCGTCGAAATTGCATTTAAATTTTTTATCGATTTTCGATTTGGCGTACTATTATTCATCCAACGCTTTAATTACATGTTTAATATCTAGTATAGATCCTCAAAAGTGTATCAGTAAATTTTCCCTTCTAGTAGACAGGGAACACTGAGCTGCAGCATGGTGTGGACACCTGTGGGCCACGCGCCGCAGACCGCCACCGTATTCACAGCTCTCTCCAAAACTCCGACTACTATTAGACGGCGAATCTCTCCACAGCGATGGCCGAACAGGCACATCACCATCATCGGATTAAATCAAGAAGCAATGTACACTCCTCTGTTTAAACTTTTCAAGAATCTGAATCCTAATCGAGAACAAGGGTAGGCAAGGAAAATAATATAAAACAGGGACTACCTATACGAGGATAAGGGTCCATGGACCCACCCACCCACTTCTAAATAAGGAAATATGGCCCAAAAAAATCGAAATAAATTATAAAATAAATTATAAATATTATAGGAGTCTATCGAAATGCATTCTGGTCTGTTTCCGAGGTTTCCTCTTCTCCATGAAGCAGGTGTTGTACCTCAGGAAAGTTGGCAAATGCTACAGAGGCTATATAGCGTCCATAGACACTGTAGCCTCTGTAATTTATGTACACTATGGTAGTCTCCATAGATTCCCTAGAAGTCTGGTGATTTGCACTATGCTAGCGGCTGCAGCTGCTATGAATAACTATATAGAGTCTCTAGCTTCAGTAGCCTCAATAGTGCTATGTTTATTTACTAATTTTCCAATTTAATATCCGTAATTTTTATGCAGGATTAGGTAGTAAATGTGTAAAATTGATATATAATGTAGCTAAACACAAGAGGAACTAATAGTAACTTCTACATTTGTGGATCAGATAGAACAAGTAAAACCACAATCTTCGGCAACAACACAAGCAGCTATGTAAGGCTGAAGCGAAAACATAAGGCCAATAAATCTCAGGGGGTAACCATGATCTCATCGAACCCTATATGCTGTCCTGCATAATGACCCCAGAATTAGGACACATCTTTCAAGAGAGATAAAACATACCTATTGATTTTACAGGATGATGCAGTGGCAGCTGTTGCGAAGTCTCTATCTGTTTATCAGTATCATTTTGGTACCTATAAGTTAGAATGCAACTGGCATGATTGTGTTATCTAGCAGATAGTGAAAACATTGAATTACGTACCCTAAAGTCCGTTCGGAAGTCTCCTCAGCATGTCTTAACGCCAGATTACTTCTCCTAAAACATAGTCATCAACCAATAATAACTGGGATGAAGCGACTTGGATAGTGTGTTTGTCATCAGCTGACAGACCCAAAGGTCAGTATTGGATGAACTTACTAATGGTCAACGATGGAAGGTGGTAGATAACGAATCCTAGAGTGAGTTCAACATCATTTTAACGGCCTCTACACAATTGATAACATTACCCTACAATGGATTCGTTCAAACAGAAGGAATGAATGGCCTTGAGGCCGTAAAGAGAGGATGAGTGGTAGTGGCATGATACTAAGCTGCAATGTGTCGTCTGATACTCATATTTGTTCAAACCAGCGGAGTTCGTTCTGAATGGCGTAGCGAGAGTTAGCAACGATGGCAACCTGTTATTTTCCGTAGACATTTCGTAGCCTGTGTAGTTCTACGGAAAAATTAGGCGCCTTTACCCGTTTTCCTGATGTATACCCACTGCCGAGGTACTGTCTCTAACTTCTAGCACCTCATGTGAAACTGCCATAATATATTGTGAGCCCTCTTCTTTCTTCATGGTAATAATGAGGTACTATGTGAGTCTCACAGCCTGGGGCCTGACACTCAATAAGTCCTGGCTTTGACCTCCACTCATCATTTGAGAGATCCATTTGGTCCTTGTCAGCACAATCACATATTTCCTCAAGGAATGTTTTTCTCATCTGCCTTGTTCATCCATATTAAGACCTTGAGGTACTACCAACAAAAAGGCCTGTAAATGTTTATGAACACTACAAGCTGCTGATTATAAAAATATTAGACCTACTCTACAGCACCACTTCTGGATATGTTATTTCCTCCACAGGTTGGTCCATACTCTCGAAGTCAAGTTCAAGATCAGACTCAGAAGAAATTTCTGTTTCTTGTGCAGAAGATTCCCCTGAATTTTCGTTGTTGTTCTTCTTTATCTTACTAATGCTGGGAGCTTGCTGATTTGATTCAATAACATTGTTGGATCTCAAGAAAGATTAGCAGATTCCTAGAAGTAATTTTAAAGGGCAAAAGACTTTACCTTATTATGACTCAGGAAGTTTGTCCATCTGAAATCAGAATAGGTCTATTCTCTGGCTCATCTTCCTTTGCAGCAGCATTCCCACTTATTTTCACCATGATTCTCTGTTTCACTGTGCTTTGAAGAAGTGTATCATACAATCAATTTTAGATGGTGCTCAGTAGCTGGTAACCAGTAGAAAAATACTTTTAAGGCCAAAAATATTAATTCTCTGCTGAAAAGGCCAATTTTGATTATTTTCAGACTCCTTTTGCTGTGCCCTAGCCATACTTTCCATCCTTGATTCTTAGAAACAGAGATATAGGAGGAGTTAGATTAGGGTTAAGTTAGGGTTAAGGGTACAAAAATAAGCCATCTGAGGACCACCCACCCACCCCAGTGCCTGTTAGGGCGCTTATCTCTTGCCTACCCTTGATCGAGAAGAAGAATGTGTCACCCTCCTTACACTAGTGCTTGAAAGCTTGGCGTCGACTTTCAACTCTCCTCCCTATCAATCTTCTGCTCACCCACCATAGTCTTTTTCCGAACATGCGTCTTTCTGCAATATTCTCTGATTTTATTCTCTCGACTCTCCATTTAGTCAAGACAGTTCCCACAAAAGGATCTACTCAAGGACTCTCGGAGCGTTAAGATCCCATCTCTGAAATTATCGAGCTCGTTGCAGGCAATCGAAGGTGCTCAAACAGGGTCAATTGTAGCTGGGATATCGTCAATGCTATCGCTGCTGCTTTCGACCCCAACAGATCAAAGGAACCTTGGGTGTGTATTTCATTCTCTAATATTATTAATTACAAAAAGGATTAAATACTTAGAATAATCATGATAATTGCTTAATTTCATTTTCTACTCGCGGCGGTGTAATTTCTCTCTTATTGAGTTCCAAATGAATCCGCTGATCAAATTATACAGGGAGGATGCATGGCAACGACCACGCCGGCCTCCAGTTCCGGTAACAACAGCTCAGCCGCCAATGCGCATGACAAAAACTGGCAGAATTATTCATGGATAAATCCCGAAAGGACCGCCCCTTCCATTTGACTCTTCAACGACCCTGGCATCGGCAATTATAGTATCCAATGGATAAAGGATACTGGTTTTCTTGATCCAGCCTTAAAATTATCATATCATATATTTTCTATTTAAAGAATATTCTTTAAATTTGGCGACTGATACAGTTGCATGGTTCGGCATTCCTGGGACTACGAAATGCATCACCCAAGGATTTTGTAACCCCCAGCTCGTGTTTTATCGTAACGGCTATACATTGATTATTAGGACCTGGGAAAATATTAGCGCTTCGCAAGGTGGATATTCGGGCCAATATGCTGGACTTTGTAACGGCCAGCAGGTTAAAATCAGTTTAGCAAGGGGGGAGACATATTAGGTGATTAGTAAGTGGTTATTACCTGCTGAAGTGGAGGAGAAGTCTCAATATCTTGTTTCTGATAGTTGTGCGATACCTTGCTGGAACCAAGCTTCTCTTCCCGATCCTCACAATACTGGCTAAGCCCGCAATGCAGAAATTTAGCAGCCCGAATCCTGAAAATACTCAGTTAATAACCCAAAGAGTTGGAGATAATCTTTATTTTTGTACTTACTATCTACAAGAAGGGCGACTGGACCAGCGTGGATTGTGACGGATAGGGTATAAATTATTGTTACTTGTGCTCGAAGTTTGTCTATGAACATGACGGCATTTTGAGCTGTTCTCTTTCATGGTATAAGCAGCTCTAGCTTCCTTCTGAGACCTCTCCTTATGTACTTATGAACCTTCCTTTTTTTTAAATGATCCAAATTGCAAGGGAATGCAGCAGTAATTGTGATCTAAAATAATCATAAACTTACACTGTACTGTAATAGTGTCAGAGGTTGTAGCGAAGACTATGTACAGAGTTTTTCTCCTTTATATTCCTTACTATGAAATCAGAGCGAGTCCTTCATTTAAAATTGCTTACCTCTCCAATTTAAGGTGAAAATGGATCATAACCCCTGATAATTGATACTGAGTGGATTGAGAGACTTGTAGGGAAAAATATGGCATTCTATTTCACTTGTGTTCCAAATCAGTCTTGCCTTCACTACTACTTATGTTTTAAAAATCGAAAGCAAAAAGTCTACACGCTAATGTGATGCCCAAAATGCATGATAGTGAATAAAAGAATACCCAACGGTAATGTAGTCCAAATTATGGTGCAAAAAGCACATACATGTAGTACCTACCAAATATGGTGGTGGTCTCCATGGGAAACAATTCGGTTTGAGCAATCCGGTAAATCTTTGACAAGGAATAGTATTCGACGGGGTAACTTTGGCTTTATTTAATTCTTTATCCGGAGAAAGAAGCATTGTGAATTTCCGCGCAAGTGATGTCTTCTCGCTTGGCATTGATACCGACCGCACAGACTCTCGACCGCCTCTTATAAAGCTGGTAAGGAACAACCCCGCAATATTACTCACAGGGAATTTCTACAGGCAAACCATATGACCCAACAAGCTTGTTTTTTGATGCCGAAACTCACGAGCCGTCAAGGGGTCTGTGGGCACACCATCCATCGGACACTTCATACCTAATTCCCTAACCATAGCAGTCAGGCGGCAGGCCAATACGTCTTTAAAGTTCTCATCGATGCTCCAATGGATGATTCAATCTCAAACAAGGTTCTATTCGTTCATGGACTGATCGGAGCTACATTGTCACGGTTGCTCTTGTTTCTTCTGCAAACTCTGTCTGCTCTTTCCTCGAACATATCAGTCCACTTGTCGCACATGGTAGAACTGATTCTCCTTCTAAGCACAGGGGAATCCACCGCAATACTTCCCCACGCCCCGGACCGTCGAATGAGAGAAACGGCTGATGCTCAAGCCATCGCAGTGCAGTTTTCTCTAGCTTTATCCGTACTGTCATGGTTTTTCGTATAAATACCAGGAAATAGTATGTCTTGGAACTACAGTGAACAGTTCCTCACACTTCAACCGCTTTCTTAGGCAATATGGCTATTAAGCACATCCTCTTACTAATTATTTTGGCTATCCCTGCCTTTGCGCAACAACAAGAGTGGGGACAATGTACGCTTATTTCTTCTTCTCTTGAACTTATTATTGACATATTGACATATTTTTTTCAGGTGGTGGCATTGGCTGGGCTGGTCCGACGACCTGCGTTTCTGGCACATCCTGCATTAAGCATAACGACTATTTTTCGGAATGTCTCGCTCCTTCGTCTTCGACTGCAACTGGCACTCAGCCTACTGGCGGAAATTGGTGATCTCGGAGAAAGCCGAGTCTGGAAACTGTATAGCCACAGGCAATTTTTGTAGTTCCTTACGTGTTTACCTACAGTACTAGACCTACTACCGCTACATGGTTGAATATTCACGCTTTCTTCTCATCGAACCGATGTATGTCTGATCCCTGGATGCTCATTTTGTTACAATCGTGGCCGCTTGCCCTACACTCCCTGCCAGCTTGACATTGAAGTTGGACGCCAAGTTACCCGATCCTTTCACTTTCTTCGCCAATGGTACCTGCGTGGCCTCCCAAGCAGATTGGGCCTGTCGTCGCGCAGAAATCAGCCAGTTATTCCAACGTTATGAGCTCGGAACTTTGCCATCCAAGCCTCAAACCGTCACCGGCACGTTGTCTGGTACCGCCCTTACCATCAACGTTTCCGACAGTGCAAAAATCATTTCACTCGCCCCGACTATCACTTACCCTTCCATAGGTTCCGCGCCGTTCCCTGCTATCATTGCCATCGGTGGTTTGAGCATCCCCACCCCTGCTGGCGTTGCTGTCATCAATTTCAACAATGATGACATGGCTATCCAGAACGATGCTACTAGCAGAGGTCAGGGCAGGTTCTACACTCTCTACGGAAGCAACGCCACCGCTTCCTCTATGATGGCTTAGGCTTGGGTGTCGGCCGCATCATCGACGCGCTCGAGGGCATTTCTAGCAACTCCAGAATCGACCTCACCAGACTCGGCGTCTCTGGTTGCTCGCATAACGGAAAGGGTGCACTCGTCGCCGGTGCCTTCGAGACTCGTATTGCTTTGACTATCCCTTAAGAGTCCGGCTCTAGCTATGCGGGTTATTGGAGAATCTCTGACAAGATGCTTGCCTCCGGCATCAGTACCCAGACTGCCTCCGAAATCGTCGGGGAGAACGTCTGGTTCTCGACTGCTTTCGCTCAATATGTCAACCAAGTCTCTGGTGTCATACTATTAGAATAACAGTATTTTTGACGCGGGAAGCATAGAATAAGAGAAGATTATATGCGAACGTGCATATATCCATAACACATCCCCTTTGACGAGTTCCATGTTATCCTCTTCGTCGTCTCTCAATTTCTCCCGTAGCCGTGGCTTTCGTTATAAATTTTGACACTTTCGAGTTGCACGGAATGAGGATGTGTCTTCTGAAGCAACATGAGGTCGTCCCAGTCCGATGGAAGAACCTTTATTGCGTCAAAAAGGAAGATTGAGCCGCCATTCGCCTGCACGCGACCGCGAATAATATCTAAACCTACGGCTTCCAAGTGAATATTAAGTTCACTATATTCATTATATGCATTTGATAAATGAAATTCTTCCAGGTTGGGGAGTATTGGCCAGCCATCATCTGAGATGGAGCAGAATGTAGCAGGGATGTGAGGCGAGGCTCGAGTTTCCTACAGAATTAGCGAGCACAGATGTATTAGCTTGGAAAAAACATCTTCGGCGTATTCTTCAGCTCCCTCCTCGCCCAATCTAAGTTAATAAGTTGGCTACTCCTTTGCAAAAATGTCTCGATCCACCCGAACTGTAAAGGGCCGCTTATACTAAAGGACTCCAGCTGCGGTGCATATATAGAATTGCTCGTTTAAGACGTTGCATTGATCCATTTTCCCGATTTCCAAAGCGAGTGATCGCAAGCAGGAAAATGACATTTTGAATGATAATGTCGGTCGAAATGTACCTCATCTTCCTTCCAATATAAGGTTTCAAGCCGCTGGCATTTGGACAGCAACTGAAAAGTTGTTGAGGTCTCGGAAGGAAGTCGAACAGAACCGAGACGGACGACCGTAACGCCCACCAATGTCAGGGATGTAAAAGCCTCCCAGACGTAGTTAAGGATAACAGAGATCCCAAAAGTGAGCAGATTCGGAGCGTTTATAGTTCCGATCCTTGGAGAAAACATCATACCCGAGGATGTATAGTATGTACTATATATCATCGTGAAATGCTGGAGCTTGAGCAGATCTGTTTGCGTGTCTGGAGGAAATAGTTGAGTGGTTATTTGGTCATGATCAATTCGCCTGATAATAATGGCGAAGACCCGTGCCTTGGAGAGATGGCTTCGAAGTTTATGCAACATCTGGCTTAGGTTCTTCAACTCCGGAAGAGTCGACGACCAATAAGAACTCTAACTCCATCCCTCGAGAACACCGAAGGAACTTATCGATAGCAAGAGGATGCTTCCGACGCATAGTATCAACTCGGAGACGAATCCATAACTTCGGCGAGGTCACTGCTATTGCTTTCCAGAGAGTGCATGTATCAATGAGTTTCGGGCGCGGATCTTATTTCTTGTATTCGTCACTGGTCTCCTTTCCAACCCAGGCTAGTGGATTTCCGTCAGCATTGCATGGGAATAATCCTGGTAAAGTTTTGAAGAAGATCCTTTCTAGAATCTCCACCGGAAGCTTACTGATGAGGGCCATGATGGTATGCAAATATTGTAACACGGAGTGCCTAGATATACTCAGGGTATCGGATGGTATTAGTGAGGGTTGGTGGTGGTGGTCGACCTCTAGACTGAACCGATTAGCGCTCGAGAGTTGAGGCCAACCTCTCCGACCCTCAAGGCTGTACTGTGCACATTGCAAGCAGATCCATCCTCTTTATCGATCTGTCGATAAATTCTTAGACACTCTTTCGAAGGTATAAATCTTAATAGGAGATATGCTAAAGTCTAAACAACCCTGAGTTTTCTATAACCGGCAACTTGTTGGAAAATTATCGCATCTTGGCCTGCAGGCTATTACTCTAAGGAATATATTACATATATACCATTAAAATCAAGTTGTTTCGAGTGCTCGTAACCAAACATCTCTATTGAGGTTCAGGTCTTGACCAGGATTGCGGGCCCCAAGTCATACTACGTTAGTTTAATTAATGCCTCGCTAGCTCAATCGGTAGAGCGTGAGACTCTTACAGGTCTTCCTTAGCGAAATCTCAAGGTTGCGGGTTCGACCCCCGCGTGGGGCTAGAGTTTTATCCCCTTTTCTGAATAAATGTTTTTAGGGCAAGGATAGAGAACTGTCTTGAATGAAGTGGTCCCACAATTTACCAACATAACAGAACCCTCACTTAAGCTGAAGACATTGATGCCTCTTTCTTAAAATTTCCCACTAATCCATGAGTATTTTCTCTTGGAAGATTGTCTTCAGACTAATACAATCTTCTCTTGGATCTCTATTGCTTTACTTATTAGCTTGTTATGTGATTTCAGTGGTTTGATAATTGAAGTCGTGTCTGACATTATGCATCAAGTGGGGGTCTAAACTGCCTCAGGCACATGCTTGGTGTTTGTTGACTACGCTGAAAGATACAGTCTGAGGACTGTTTTCATGGAGAAAATTGCATTCTATTGTTTCATCTAAACAAAGCTTTGAGATTTGGTTATACTCAGTCAAACTGTTATATGCGGTGCATTACCTCTGTACTCAGCGTAACATATATCAAGTGGCTAAAAAAAACACCTAGGTACGTAGCCATGGAATTCCTGTGGCCCGGGCTTGGCTTGAGACGCCTTTACCATTTCCGTCTCCAAACCTTAGGTCAACGAGCACGATAAGTTGTATCGGATACTATCAGTATCATAATAACCACCGCAATGAAGTACGATAACTTTATTGATGTTAATGACTTAAAAAAAAAAGCTGTTCCTGCGGAAAATCTAAGAGCAGGTTCCGAGAATAAGTTCCAGTCTTTTCTGCTGTGCCCTTTCATAACCCCTTCGTGTACGATAGATGCACAGGTTCATCGTGAAAGACACTGGAATGAGATAAGGCACATAAACCAGATCGCAGTCGACAGAGTAGGCAACGGCCGAGGCTTAATGGGAGGATAACTAGCCCCATCAGTCGCAACGCCACTTCATGAGATAACTTGACTATCAGGAACTTGCTACCTCAGACTTGATGGCACTAGGAAGGCCGAGCCACAACGATTAAGATCAAGCAGCGCTGTTGGGCAAAATATGGGCATAACAGAAAATATAGACAACAAGGACATATTAGCACCGCCCGAAGTGGCTAAAAGCAAAGGAAACTCACAGTCAATCTGATGTAAGATTTCCATAGATGATGGTATAATGTTTACATTTTCTAGCAGCGAAGTGGATGGTAACCGCGTCTCAGAGAGATCGACTGCAGAGAGCCACCATGAAGCCCAGCCTTTCACCTAAGTCGATGGTATCTGAGGCAAGTGGTTAAGTGCCATATGTGAAACGGTAAATAGGCCACAAAGAGGTAGAAGCGGAAGCCGCTCGTCCCAACTGATAGGATGAGTGGTGCTGTACCTGCGAATTAAAGTTCACGGAGAATCAGAAGAAAAACATAGGAACTCAAGTGGAGCACAGAAACATACCGGCCTTTCTGAAGAACTTCTTCGCTGAGACCATAGCTAAAGATGCGCGGCACGGACACTCACAGTCCAATTCGCGCTGACCCTTCAAACCGTGCATCTATCTCTCCCACGGTTACAGCGCATTTTGTGGAAGTGGTTTACTAGCGGAACTCTCCATAGTCCATGTATTCCGCTTTGAACGGAACATAATGCTAGGCGGCGTTCAACTGAGGTCTTTTGTGTTGTAAGAAATAGACGACTAGGGGGGCCCAAACATCCAGAAGTGTACTACTTACTACTAATATCTCCCTCCGATTATTTTTATGAATGAAGCCAGAGAATTTGAAGAATAATCTTGATAGGCATCGCAAGATCTTCGATCGTTTATTCTGTCAACGAATTCCAAGATTCCACGCTGCAGCAATCTGCAACAACTTTGCACCGATCCCCGAGTCTAAAATAAGGGATTTTTTACATTGGCTTAATCGGGGTCGTAAATCTGCAGAGATATACATCGTCTAATAAGTAATGAGTTTCATTATTCCAGTGCGTTTAAAATGCCTCACCTCAAGAGATACCTTAGAAAAGGAATCGAGACATCGATGTCAAGTACTACAACGTCTGACTCAGTCACAAAACGTCGAGCTCACTGTGATTACTCGGGCGCCTTGAGTGGTCGTCACCACAAAAGAACTGAATATTCATTCAATAGAAAGATCTTTAAAGTTGTTGATACAGCCAGACTTCCTTGCCTTGTCCCCTCGCCTGAGCGGATCCCGGAACATGCGGCAGCACGTCGCTGTTAAGAAGTTGGGTCGGGCGTCGATGGCCTAATATGGTTAGCGAACCCAAAAGCACCCTCTTTCAAACTTGCCTCCTCTCGTTTGCCTATCCTTCGGAATCCGATTGCTTCCTGTGCTGTTGTCCATCCACGTTCGATGCTTTGAGATAACGATATTATTTCATACATAGCTTGAATCGTTCGACGAGAGAAAAAAACATCTCCCTATCCAATTGGAACCATTTCCAAGTCAAACCTCTGAATCTTCAAGCTTTTTCAAGTACAACGAAGAGAAAGACCTAGCTTTAAAGGAATTTATCATAAAGTGAGTTTTTATGCAGGTCGATAAGCATTTTTGCTGATTACTTCAAGGAGCCACTTCGAACAATAGCGCCCAATTCTTTCCACTAGCAACTCAAAGGCAAACAGTGAACACTGACCATGTTGACTATATCTCCAAGAACCACCCCTTCCTCCAAAGCGTCATCTGCAATGTCGTTTCTATTTAGAGCGCACTGATCATGATGATAGCTCCTCGTGAGACAATTTGGGACCTAGGGAATAGTATGTGTGGTGGTACCACCCGCCAAAGCAACGAGAGAGCCCTGGAGCAGCCGTGAGTTCTGCCAGTAGTGGAGTGAGTAAAACTTGTGGAACAAATATGGTGCTATAAACTCATGAGATGGATGACGGACTGTTTTGTCACATTCCTTTTGATTGGGTATTTTACTTCTCATCCAATCTATTTGAACAAATGGCTAAATTTAGCGTCTTCTAGGATACCGAACAAATATTTCTACTTCACCTAAGGAACTCTGGCCATAGTGAAGAAGAAAAATTATCACGTACTAGTACCGAAAGATAGCAACTTCCAGGTTAAGCAGCCCGCGAACCTGACTCTTCTAATCTACTCTATGACTTACATATTGCATCATTCAAATATGCCGACTTACTGACGGAATCAAGACGAAGAGTCTTATCAGGAGATACGCGTAATTCCCCGTGGCGCGCATCGTATCCATAGGAAATATGCGCAGATAATGTACAGTGGAAGCTGTATGGAAAAACCGCTTTTCGCGATGTCAAAATTAGCGTGAAACCAAGTGATGTGTGTTAATATTCTTCCCGCATTTCAGGAACGTTTTAACGTACTATTCAATGGTGCCTGCCATTTTCAGACTCCGACCGTTAAGTTCTTACACGTTCTGTCGCTGCAGAAAACACGTTCAAAACCTATTATACCCATTTAGGGTAGCTACAACCAAATAAAAATCTCGATAATTCCAAGAAATATATTTTAATTATGTCCCCCTGAGAACTTACACTTATATCGCGCCCTCCTTATAGTGTTTTTACATAAGTTAAGGGTACAGTAATTTACTGGCTTACCTTATGAGAAAAGCTGTCTGGGCTTTTTCTTCCAGATGTTTATGTCATGAGAATCCGTGACTCACCCCTTGGATAACAGTACTGGAGCGGTATAATACCCTTTGCATGAAGTGACTATGTGATTCTTCAGCACTTAGTGACATGAATGTCATGTCATGTCAATATTGTCTATAATCAGGTGCTTTCAGATATCCAAAGGTGAGATCAGCTCATTCAGAAATGATTATTTATATGAAAAAAAAGGACACAGTTCCAGTGCGACATATTGATTGATAGAGTAGTGCTAGGGGAACTGAGAAGGAGATGGCAATCCCCTTACTATTTTTCTGTACTGTATTTTGATCTATTCTTTGGATACCGCTACTTTTACATACAGTAATATAAGTTTAGAGTGCTTTTACTAATTTCTGCGTATTGTTTTCGACATGTAGAACCCATTTCATGTCGTCTCGTGCCTCCATAGGTAACCGAAAGAAGCGCCCCTCACACTTTTATTCTCATAGGCGTTGCCTACCTCCAGTACTAACGGGATCAACAGATTATACTTGTCCCAGTGTCAAGTACCTAGACACCAAAACATCATCGACGGTATGCGGATACTAATCTTGGGCATGAGTAAATTTTATGGTCCATCTGTTTGATTCATAAATTCGTAGGAATTGTCTTTTTTCTAGGAATGATTTGGACGACCATCAAGGTACCCATCGAGGAGACGTATTTCCCTCTATATTTATTGGAAAAGCCGTTAAAATATCAGAATATCAGGTCGCACATCCAAGTCCTTCAAGTTGTGAAGCCCTGTTACCCTTTGCGATTTTTGGTGATCGTATCAATTGGATAGCGGTTACTTATTCATCGAGTTTGCCGTCAGGTTGACCTTCATTACTGACATTCGACAACATTCAACTCTGAAAATCGCTGCCGTTGAATATTTTTCATTGGAATATGAACGAGTTTCAAATTCGTATGAATCCCGAGGGACCGGAGACTCAGGGCCTTCATGGAATTCTTCCTGTAAATGGCTCACACCATATTTCGAACTCGGCGAATTTGACTGATTGACTATCACAAACTACCGCAATACCTTATAAGTAGGGGATGCGCGTTCATGGTGCTGATTACCGAAGCACGGTCTTCCAGGGTTTTCCTTACGTGTCTATCCCAGCGTAATGTTGCCAGTGTCCATCATTCAGGGAATCCTTTCAGACCCTTTCCGATGTATCTCGCAGAAGAAGACAGCTTCGTCTGGATCACCTGCGACCCTGTTATACAGACAGGGTTATGGCTATTTGAAGCGTATGTAAGTGGTGAAGCGATTGCGAGGTAGTCTCCCTATAGGGGGCAGACCCCTTTCAGCATGCAGTGATTTGAACTATTTCCGCGTACGCTGGTGCACTAGTATTTACCTATAATAATTACTGTTGACTGATAATTGGTTTAGAGATTTAGACCCTAGGGGCTATTTATCAATTGTGTAATGTTGGAATCCTCTCATACCGCTCGGCGCAATCCCGGTTGGATTCCTTTTCACAACCAAAGTATGTAGAGATCAAAACTTTGGCTAGGATGTCATACGAGTGTTGTGTCGATCGTTACGAGTCGGCTAAGGTCCCCGAAATCGGAGCGCCGTTTTTATCTTATCAGTCCCCGCTGCGTCGCTTATCCCCCGTGTACTTGAGCCTTTGTCGCGCGCTCTTATTATTCTATGGTGCAAAAACGAAATAAATTTTAGAAATTTTCAAAAACAAACAAACAAACTGAGTGACTGGTTTGCTTTTGCAGTTTTGGTAGTGATCCAATCTGACAAAACAATTAAAGTGTCTGAAAGAAGAAGTTAGTTCAACAAACAATGAAAAATGTCATCTGTGAAGAAAACAACACCTGTTGTTGTCTACAGGCTGTCGACCTACTGTAAATCACAAGTTGCCGTGGTTCTTTGTGGACTACCTGCAACTGACGTGACTGAATGTCACACAAATCCTCTGAATCTTCTGACAATGCGAACATCTCGAGACAGGAAGGAAATAAGTTAAGATATTAATAGTCCAATTATAACTAACAGCATCAAATATAGTACACGTTAACGTGATTAAATAGATGCTAGAGTGTCAGAAATGATCAGTCTGCAAGCAATGGAAGCAATGGTCAGCTTACATCCATGCGGCCTCTCAACGTTGATAGTTATGGCAGTGGAGAACATTTGTTAAACTCTACCCATTAGTTAGCTACATTTGTATGATAGAAAGTGCTTTAAATGGACTAATTACCTTGCATCACCATTAGTGAATATTCGCCTGTAATTATGCTTGCATGTGGGGACGGGGAAGGTGTCTGGGTCTTGATGGTGTGAGCGAGACAACGGGCGAGGCGTGGGGACACCTCGCGGAGGGCTCCGTGCACCTAGTCGACTCGCAACGACCGACTGCAAACTCATGACATACCAGGCGATATGCGGCGTCCTGCTTATCTCGATACTTACTAAAGCTGCCCAAAGCAGATGAAAAAGGAAACAATATGACGGGATTATCCGTGCCCGCTATACGCACGCATTCCATACTTCCTTCGGAGTTTTATACGAGCCTATAGGGCTTAGCCTATCGGCTCAAAACACCATGACTAAAGCACGGCGTGACAGCAGGACAAAAATAAAAATAGACCGTGCCGAGTACCGGCGTGAACTCACTATATGAAGATCTTCGCTCCCCTGACCATGTCACTTTGTCAGCCTTTAAAAGGCCTTACAAACTTCGCAGTTCCTCACCTTCTGCTACTCTCACATCTTAGACGAACCCCTCAGGATGTTGACTGAAAAAGAAAAACGCTATTCTTCACCAGCGGATTCAACGGCTGTATCACAGACTACCGTGGCGGATATCGAGGCGCAGGGCAACAATGACACCAAAGAAAGGCCGGGAAAGCTCATAACAAATCTAGAAGAAGATGATCCAAAGAAATTACCTCTGATGAGGAAATGGATTATTTTAATGGTTATTTGTAGTGCTTCTTGTGAGTATCCGAGTGTTGCGTTTAGTGATTTTGTTACTGAATCCTTTTTCAGTGTGCGTGGCATGTGGATCCTCAGTGGTAAGCTATCTTGTCATTGAGCTCCCGGATGATGCATATCGACGATTTCTGGAGGGAATTTTGACCTGCGATAATTATGGCCGTGTGACAAGGACTCCATAAGAACCGTTGGGTTAATCCTTTTCCGGAAATCGTTATATGCTTCTGGAAACTCATCGTTGAAAATTCACACTCACGTATTCTTTTTATTTTAGGCCGGAGCGACGGAAGCAGGCGTGCAACGAGACTTAAATGTGTCTCATGAAGTTTCCATTCTCGGGATTTCACTTTACGTTGTTGGTCTAGGGTTAGGACCACTCTTCCTCGGGCCACTATCCGAATTTTATGGTCGGAATAGTGTCTACTGGTGGTCTTATGGGGTGTCATTTCTTCTAGGATTCCCAGTTGCTTTCGCCAACAATGCTCGTAAGTTCTCAGAAAATAATAATAATTGCCACCTTCGATTAAATCCGGCATATTAGCTGTGTACCTGATATTTAGATTTTTCACTGGCATGGCTGGAGCTGCCTTCTTGAGTGTCGCGGGAGGCTCCGTGAGCGATCTTTTCGATAATCAAACAGTTGCTTTGTGAGTCTTGTTCTATCATTTCATTTAGGCTATATCTTATTATCTACACAGGCCCCTGGCTGTCTATACAGTCAGTCCATTTATAGGACCAGTTATTGGCCCAGCCTTCGCAGGGTGAGTTTTGTCCCTTACCAAAGGTTCTGTCAAAATCTAATTTTGCCTCTATAGTTTCATCAGTCAAGTACGGTTACTATTTTGGACAGCGCAGTTTTGGGACTAACGGGCTTCTTTAGCACACAACTTGGCGATGGACGTACTACGTCATCACCATTTGGACATTTATTGAGCTATGGGCTTTGATTCTGGTGAGCACAGGTATAGAAATGTAATGATTTATAAGTAACTGATGCAGAATAACTTAGTTTGTCCCTGAAACCTATGGTCCAACATTGTTACAACGGAGGGCTGAGAGGTAAATATACATTTAATTCGCTATTGTATTTTGTGCATTAACCTAATCTACTTATAGGCTTCGGAAAGAAACGGGGGACGAATCTTATTATGCCCCATTAGACGTCAACGAGAAGAGTCTTTTGCGCACCATTCTCGTCAGCTGCTATTTCCCTTTCAGTGAGTGTTCATCTGCCCTCAAATAATCTCAAATAATCTCATTTCTGTCTCATCAGAAATTATGATCGAAGAGCGCATGGCTCTCCTTCTGGATATCTGGGCAGCTCTCATGCTCGGCATCCTTTACCTCACCTTCCAGGCGTTTCCCATCATCTTTGGTGAAATTCATGGATTTAGTCCACAATTCACTGGTCTCACTTTCCTTGGAATTGGATTGGGAATGGTAATATCTTTAATAACGCAGCCGCTGATCTGGAATAAGTAAGTAGTTTTTTCGTCTACTTCCTTCTCAGACTGATGAAATATTTATCTAGGGTATTCATGCGTGAGGTGAAAAAGTACAACGGATCGCCACCACCAGAGTCCCGACTCTTGATTGGTATGGCTGGT
The DNA here is from genome assembly GCA_000827215.1 of Sphaerobolus stellatus SS14. Classification (NCBI taxonomy): domain Eukaryota; kingdom Fungi; phylum Basidiomycota; class Agaricomycetes; order Geastrales; family Sphaerobolaceae; genus Sphaerobolus; species Sphaerobolus stellatus. The sequence goes on along the minus strand of KN837094.1, from coordinate 630,199 downwards.
GCAATCATCACGCCCATAAGCCTTTTCTGGCTTGCATTCACCACGTATAGGAAAGTTCACTGGATAGTTCCTATTATTGCTTCTGTTCCGTAAGTATTCCATCTTCTTTTACAACCAAGTCCGACATTCTTATCAAATAATCCAGGTTCGGCACTGGAATCATCTACGCCTATACAGCCATCTTCACTTTCCTCGTCACAGCTTATCGACCCAACGCTGCATCAGCATTGGCTGGAAACAGCTTCGTCCGTTCTGCTTTTGCTGCATCATTCCCATTGTTTGCAGGCACGATGTATCATAAACTTGGCTCCGTGGGTGCGACAGCTTTGCTGGCTGGTTTAACCGTGCTGATGATTCCACTACCGTGAGTTGTCTCTTCCATGGTTTTATTTAATGTCTCTAATTGACGCGTAATATTCTCAGATTCATCTTCTACAAGTATGGAGCGCATATACGACGGAATTCTAAGTTCACGGACCGTACCTAATAAGTTCAAGACCCCTCCATCTAGACCCGTCCTATCACCGGAAAATGGATAATACGAAACATTCCCGAGATTTCAAGGCGCATTCAAAACAATATAAATAGACTCCGTAACGCTCCGTAACGCCTTCACAGTTTTCTACGACCCTGCATGATCCATCGTTGCTCGCGATGTCACGTTAACGCCCTTTCTTTATACCGCTCTCACATCGCACTTTCATCGTTAGAGTCCCCGCATTTTAACATATCTTAGTTTTGCACTAATTAATCATCATCTTTGTATATTGCTTGTAACTATTAGTATAGACTGCCTCAATTGATAATGATTTACCATTTGCTCTACGTACGTATTCCAAGTAATGGTTTACGTGCATACTAGTAATGCCGGTCTGCGAACTTTATCAGCTTGAATATTCCAGCTTCGAAGATCAACAAGCATTATGAATTATATATAATAAGAATCTATACCGTGATGATACTAGCTGCTCTATAAAAGCTTCCCATAGAAGCGGCCTTTGCATCTTTCCTCTATCTACGTAACCGCTTCAAGTTCATCTCGGTCGAATTCATCAATGCCTTGTTTATTTTTTGGGGAGAAATGGTGGGTAGTAAAGACAGCATTGCACGGTGAAGGTGATGTGTACTCGGAGGCAAATGCAACCGTCGAGCGCTGTTGTCTGTCTTATTTATCGGAGACCTTCGTACTTACCATAAACCGTTCGGTGTATGATGTCTATATGACGTTTTATAGAATACTCCCGTCAGTACCATGTTATCTTTATAACGCCATCTTGGACTTGAAGCTTTCATCAGGATGGGCTTGGGGCATTCTTCCCACTACAGTATGGCATTCCAATGTAGAGCAAGCTTTTGAGGAATTTGCTGAGAGATAAAATCTAGTTTAACCGAGGCTTCTAAGTCAGGACAATGTTCGTTATCACTGATTATAAGGAGATTTTAATACCTATACGATTTATATAGGAAAAGATCCCACCTGCATACCGCCATAATCCTTACCAACTAGCTCTATGGGCCTCCGAACATTCAACATAATTCACCCCAATCTTACTGCTAATCTTAACAGGCGACGTCCGTTCTCTAAAACGAAGAGATTGCCTTGCTCCTCGATTGTTCTCTGGCGCAAATTAATTTCGATATCCTCCCTCTTCCCGAAATCCTAGACGATAAACATCGCATAGTATGCGCCTATGGTGCCGGTATGATGCCGGTCTAGAAGGCCTCAAATTCCCCAAGGATTTCGCTGACTTGGACCTTGGCATCGGTATCTTTTCTGCAAAAGGGGGTCAATGTATAATGGCACGGATGTTATTACAAGAGTACAAGAAGCCTTACGACCCATATATCAAGGGAAACGCCATATTCTTTTATCTGCATCCTAAGAAGGACCTAACCTGACGGATATAAAGGCTACATTGCATCTTCTTCAGGCATTAGTGGATGAACCGAAAGAGAAAGAGTTGGATCCCGAACACGTGGAGCGGCTTCCGAAGCTATTCAAGCACGCAAAAAAGCAGACCAGTCAGCAAATAGATATCAAGTGGACGAAATCGATGTCGCCGTTTTTCGGCTCTGGAAGAGAGCCTCTTCATTACCAGCCAACCATTAAATTGTCTGCCGCCCTCACTCGCCCTACCGTTTCCAGTTAACCTTCCCAATGCATTATCACTCCTTGGCACCGAGAGTTACGAGAACGTTCTCGTCAAGTATGATCCGAAAGGGGATTTGTTGAAAAACTTCTTGGGGGTTTGGTGCAAAAGAGACGTAGAAGACGGATCGCCTTTGAATAGTTCGGTTATAGCGTGTACTGAGGAGAAGGTGCGATACCTTTGGACTGGGAATGTTCTTGTGGCGAAATATAGAACTAGTAAAGGACCAGAGCGCGAGTTGGGCGTTGCTGTCACCGGAGCAGATATAGAGACTGTTATTCATTTCTTTGCGAAGCAAAGAGGACTATGAAGGCATACCACTATTGGTATGAATGAGGATTGCTCATTTCTGTTTTTTTCTCTAAACGATGAAGAAAACTAAGGTAAAAACGTGCGCGAGATCGAGATCGTGACTCATGTTTGTGATAAACTTCCTTTCTTAGACGCGTGGCATATCTTCGCCCAACATCCGCGGATGCCTGTCGAATACCGCAGATCATTCATGCTTCTGGGCTTCGAAACCTTCAGGAATGGTATTTCTCTATGTTTTACAGATTCCTTATTAGTCCTTCCATCTTCAAATCCCCCGGAACGACGCCCCTCTTTCTCAAAACCATCTGAGGGCCCCCACTACACAGTAGTGTTGCCGCAGTTCGGTCTAGTCCCGGGGACCGAACCAGGACCAAATGGCTCCTAGATTTTTTGGCTGAAAAAGGAGTATATAAAATGAAAATAGAAAGGTTGTAGATCTCCAAAATGAAATTTCAGGGAAGAATGATTACTCTTTCGCTTGTAAGTGATGTGGGAAAATGTAACGGTCTGGGACCGCGGCAACACTACTACACAGTTCGTTCAACTGCACAATCATGATCATCGATGAGAAAGGCCAGGTATGTTCTTCCTATATCTTGTCTACTCTATCATTAACTATATTTGCAGTCTGTGAATCGCTCTCAGACCAAGTATGGCCGCTCTCAGCCTTTCCAGTTGGGACTTTGGGCAACTGGTCAGGTTCAAACGGTCACGTCAGTCTTCCTACCAGTTTCTTCCGGCTATCTGGACTCTCTCGATCGAGCAGAGATTGCTCGTCTTATCCCATGCCCTCCAGACCATCTTGAGATAGTGATCTCGCCCTTTTCCATTCTCTTTGGTCCGGAATATCATATCGTGTGTGCATATGACGCAGGACCTAAAGGATTACTTTATCCTTTCCCAGCTGGAATTCGTCTGTCTAACGCTCCAGGGGACCTCTGTAGCCATGCTGTTCATATGACGCGCTCGCTCGTCTATTCTTTTGGCTTTCAGATCAATGGCAACGCTATTTTTTTCTACCTCAAAGCCGGACAAGAATTTCTAGCCGAGACGGACTTCATTGCAGTTCAGGCGTTTCTTGATGCTTGGAACGAAGAGGATGCAGATTGCTCTGAAAGTGTCCTCAAGCACTTACCGAAGGTGTTTCACGAAACTTTGAAGAAACAGCAGGAGCAGGTCGAGATGAAGGATACAATCGAAAAGTTTAGTGTCGCTGTTTTTCCTGCTCTCGACGAGAAACCTTTCATCACCAAGCAGCCTCTTCGGTATGTCCCTGCGGATCCCGAAGAATTTGGTGAAAAGCCAATTCACACCCTGGCCTCGAACGCCCTCTTGGGAGGTCCCAATAGGTAAATACTCAATGTAGGACGTACTCCGAAGCGCGGCAATCTCCGAAATTGTCTGCGTATGTACATCAGACCGTTCCTCATGGAAGAGTGTCCTCTCAACCAGTCAATCAAGGTGGCCACAGGTAGAACAGCTGTACATCCGTGGGCGGGAAATATTGTTGTCCTCAAAGAACGTTCTTCGGGGAGTGAGTTATGTGAAGATATTACAGACGAGGACGTGGAAATTGCGGCGGAATATTTTTCCGATTATGGAAGATATTGAAACATTCAAGTGAGTAGCATCGACTGAATTTCGAATATTCCTTCTGATTTATCCAGTGCCAGTCCTCACGTTGTCTCGAAACTACGTCACGTCCAGTGACTAATGTACAATATTTCATGTTAGAAATGAGACTTCGGTTATTCCCCTGAATGAATGTTTGATTATTCGTCCGGCGTTCAATCTGCATTTGAACGAAACGAAACGAAATACGCTGGAAAGTCAGGATCTCAAGTCATGTGACGCTACAAGTGATCTTGCCTGCTTGAAATTGATCGGGCTACATACTAGTACGTTACCAGAGTGATACCTATCGTGAGCTGATTAGTCGCATTTAGCATCCGTATCAACTCCTCGATACCCCAATGGTATAAATAAGGCCCGCACCAATGCAATATATATGATAAGTGAATATACTTTTAGTCATTGCTTCTTGCATGTTCTCCTGTCTTCAGACGTCACCGATATCCTTTTCGTCTACCAATTTCAAACCATCCACCTGGGATTTATCATCGAGGTTTCGGAGCTCTAAAGCAAAGTCTTCATAACGTATTAAATCCCACAATGTTCTTCGGTTGATGAATTGCAGATTTTTTGTGGCAATCTCGTCAGATTGGACCCTGTCTTGAAAGAACTCTTCGCTAGGAGGCGCAGAGTCACTGCGGTCGAAGTGATACGATTGTCCAGCTGGTTTCGTTACCTCGGAGGGGGATTCATAAGCTCGCTGCTGGTATGCAGCTTCACGAAGGTCTAGAAACAACCTGTTTAGTTAGTCCATAAGACATTGTGTAATACGATAGAATCTAGTAATACTTGCCTCGACACAATTACGGAGATTATTCTGGGAATACATGTGATGAGTTGAGTCGCTGAAAATACTGCTAACGAAGGAGAAGTACATACCTAGCGGCTAATTGGACATTGAAAATACCAGCATAAAGTTGTATCAAAACATTAATAATAGCAATGCGACACTGTACGCTGTATTGTGGAATATTGCTTACACCAACCCATCCAAACTTTCTGAGGACCGTACCTTGCCAATTAAGATCATTGGCGTTCCAGGCGTTCTCGTTGGTGTAAATGATGAAGACAATCAGCGCCACATTTGCTACATTGACTAAGAACAGGGCTCTGTGATTTAATGGGATAAGTGGAAAGAAACGACAGAGCCTTGATGGTCTTACAAGAAATATACGTTAGTCCCTTGTACAAGCACCGTAATTAAGGTGCCACAGGGAGTACCCTTGGCTCGCTTCCCGGATGTAAGGAAATAAACGATAAAATCAAATATCATCCCAGAAATAAATAAAGGCAGAAGAGCTTCAGAGTGAAAACGCAAACCAATTCAGTCAGGCGCATACTAGTAATGATAGCACTCACTCGAAGGACTATTCCAAAACAGTTCATCTACGAGGGGACAAGTGCGTAACTGCGCGAGTGGGAAAGAGTGTGTTGGTTATTGTACTATACAGATGCCTAGATCATTTTGGGGTTAATTCTTGATATAAAATGAGGAAAACCCTTTCACACAATATTGATTGCAAACTGACTCAGGTAGGCCGCCACCGTGAAGAGTTTGATCCACTTCTAAGGAGGCCGACATGTAAGAATAGGAAGAATACAAATTATTTCAGGGGAAATACCTCCATCGTAAATAGCATGGACGCGCAAAACTGGACGTTAACATAGATCCATGAGCTATAAAGTCATATCTTGGAGCATGCCACTATGGGGAATATATACCGAGTATTGCTATGAATAGGTAGGACAGTCAGGCTGGGCTTAGACATTATTTGGAAATCATACCTCCCGAATTTATAGTAATAACCGGACCCAACGTAAAACATAACAATAAAAGGTTGCAATATAAATGGTATAAATTAACCATGGCCTCTATATCGGTATGCACCTGTTTAATGGGCGAAAAGGGATACATGATAGCAGCTGAGCATGTAGTGAAGGTAACTCAGCAATTAGGAACTCCATACCAGATAGAGATTGACTTACTCAGTGAATACTTGAAAATTCCTCCAACAGGGATAACGATAAGAGGGTAGTATCTCAATACTAAGAAGATATAAAATGGCAGTGTTTTAGATTGCTTCCAGGCGTATATTATCTCTTTCTGCAATAAATATAGTCGTGAATCTGGAGGAAGGATTAAAAGGGATTGATTACCTGAAATGTGAACAGGTAATTCCATATTAACAGCGTCAACGCCGCACAGGTATAGTATTGGTTTATCTGACTATACGGTGCAGTATGGATTTCAGCATCATAATTCTAAACATACGAGAGGAAATAAGAAAACATACATGCGAAGAAGTTCGTTGAATACAGATGAAACGATGTCAGCGTACCATCTTAGACCTTCTGAATCAGAAGAGGACATCGCCAGGATGCCAAAGCAAGGTCCTGGGAAGGAGGGTCCGTGGAGTAATCTTTTTTGTAAGAAACTCTGTTTTGCCGAGACAATACCTCAGGCTCGGACCAAGGGTTAAAAAATAACAAACGATTGGTCTGAGATCGAAATTGTTTTCTCAGCTAAAGCATAAAACTTGAACTCACGCCATATGAAAGCCCGTCGTCTATAGGACTCACTGAGCGGCCACACAACTTGACAGGACCACTGTGTATACGTCTAGGAGCGAGGACGGTCTACATGTACTAGGTACGGGTTACAGGTGTTCGGTGCTTATGTAAGTAATCCATTCGTAATATAAGGAAAGCCGAGAACAATATTATAATGGTTAGCGCGGAATACTGGTTGAGCAGGATTACACTATACACATTATAATGCTCCGTTTTCAGTATCACCGTTGTTATCTTTACTGCTGCTCCAAGGGAATACTACTGCAAATCTATCGTGGAATTTGATTTGTTTTCAAGGCGAAGCTTGAGGTAAACTGGGCGACACTGGCTTTCCTGCGAGCGGATGATACGAACTTTAGGCGTGCACGAAACATTCAGGACACAGAGTACTGCAAAGTACTGACTTATGGCACATTAGCTGGTTTCATCAATCTGCAAAGGATATCATCGCCTATATGCGCCAAAACCCTAGTTACGGCTTGCGAGCATATATGTGAACAGAGCTGCGAACTCCCCATGTTGCATCTTTGCCCTGCAGGGAAAGATATTTTACACGTCATGATTATAATTTGGCTCTATCTTTAGACGGCTTATCTTTGTCAACAGAAATTTGACCCAAGTAAACACGCATTAATGAATGGTATTTTGTGCGTTCAGACCCTGCGGATACATGGTGCACAACGCATACATGCATCTGTAGTCTCCCGCGCAGTCATAGTTCCTCCATATTCTAGCTCCTCAAGATGCGGACACAAATAACTTGGGACCTGCCCCATTGAAAAGTGAAATGAGAAAGCTCAAGCTCTCTTATCCTTCTGAATAATTGAAATTCCTCTTCTCTTTCCCTATACCACACTCAGACCTCGGTGAAGGACTCTTTGTCATCTGGTAAATCCAAATTTTCCAACTGAGGTTCATCATTATCGAAGGCTCGCAGATCCACAGCGAAGTCTTCAGAACCAATTAAACCCCAAAGTGTTCTTTGGCCTATGAATTGCGCCCTCTTTGTGATAATGTCGTCCGAGTCAGCATCATGAATGAATTGATTGGGAAATACAGGGTCACTCCGATGGAAGTGGCCCCATTGTCCAATGGTTTGTGTTATTTCGGAGGGAGAGTTGTAAGATCTCTGGGAGCGGTATGCAGCTTCACGAATGTCGAGAAATAACCTTTTATTCAAAATCCTCCGTCAGATATTTCCCAAGAGGATGGAGATCAATATGACATACCTTGAAACTATCGCAGATGTAATCCTGCAAAGAATACAAAAACTCAGCAGCTGCAGCCATTAATTTACAAGATAAAACATACGCGGCGGATAACTGGACATTGAAATTGCCAAAATAAACCTGCGTATAAAAACATAAAATTTCAATAAAAAGTGTCAAAAAGCCATGTTATAGATTCTTACACCAACCCATCCGAATTCATTGAACACAGTAGCGTCCCAGTTAACCTCAAAGCTTCGAACATCCACACCATCCCAAGCATTCAGGCTGGTCTTCATTATGTAAACAACGATTATGACGTTTGCTAAATTAACTAGACAAAGGGTGCTATTATTTACGATGGTGTAAGAGGAGATGCAAGTCACATAATCAGGTAACCTTACATGAAATATACGTTACCCCCTCGAAGGAGCACTGTAAGCAAGGTGCTACCAGTCTCTTTTGCCCGCGCTTGAAGACCTTTCTTTAAAGTGAAGAAATAAATAATGAAGTCAAAGATCATCCCAGAAACAAATAAAGGCAGGAGGACTTTATTGGGCAAAGCATCAGAACCGATATTCATCTTCATCCAGCCGCCAACCAAATATTACTCACTCGCAGGACTATTCTCGGACAGTTCATCCAAGAGAGGACAGGTGTATACTAGCTTGAACAAATGTTGGCTAGCATGTTGGCTGTTATATATAGACATCTGCTAGACCACTGTGTCAGTTCTTGACATAGAACGAACAGAAGATTCCGCACGATATTGACCGCAACCTGACCTAAATATGCCACTGTTGTCAATAATTTGATCCATCGGACTGGATTGAAGACGTAAAACTATTGAAGGATACAAATTATTTACTTGAAAAATACCTGTATGGTAGATAGCATGAACGCGGAAAACTAGAGATGTATGAGGCACAAAATCATGATGCTAATGATAACGCCTACGAAGTATTACTAGGGAAACCTCAGACAATCAGACCAGTGGATGATAGGGTTTAGTTTGAATATGCGAACCGTACCTCCTGAGGTTCCAGCAATGACCGAACCCAAAGTAAAGCGTAAGAATGAAAGGTCGCAATAGGATGTGTAATAAAGAATATCGAGCTCTATATCTGTGGCTTTCTCTTTGAACGGTGCCAGAGGAAAGATTACAGCACCTGAAAGCGAGTGAATATTACTGAGGAATGCAGTAATGCATCATATATTCATTACGTACGCAGTGAATACTTGAAAACCAGCCCAATAGAGATGACGATCGGAGGAAAGTACCGCAAGACTAGGAAGATATAAAATAGTAGTGTTTTGGCTTGTTTCCATACGTATATTCTTTCCTTCTATAGAGAATACCGTAATAAGTGCAAATAAAATATCCGAAAAAAAAAAAAAAAACAGAATAATTACGTCAAATGTAAGTAAATAGTTCCATATTAACAGCGTCAACGCTGCGCAGGTATAATATTCGTTAATTTGGCTACATGGCGTAGTGTTCCTTTCGGTATCAGTGACAAATAGAAGCAATTACACGGACATACATATGAAGAATGGAATTTAATGTTAAGGGATCAATGAAAGTGTACCAGTTTAGGCCTTCTGAAGCTCTTGAAGAGGTCATCGCCGGGATGAACTAGAAGGCGAGACAGTAGGAGGTGTGAGAGAGAGAAGACAAACGGTGAACTAAGTTCTAGGTTTTCTTCTGATAAAGAGCGGTGTTCGACATCAAAACAATGGTAAAAGCTGAGGTCATTCTCAGATCAGAGGCACTTTTTTAGGTCTTCCACTGGCGGTGCCTGGCAAGAACCGGAATAACCAACGTATGTCAGTGGGCTGGGATTAGCTACTGCATCCTCCATGGTGAAGTACGAAGCGTGATTTATATTGCTCCCTGTAGTCACTGCGGTCACCTCTTATCTCAGGAATTGTCAATTTGAAGAGAGTACTTGGCGAAGAAGTCATGTTTTGACAACAGCTAAGTTGAGCGGGGAGATGCCGACGAACCGTTGATTTAATCTCCTGTGAGCTACTCCGCTAGTGGTTGAACGAGGACAGCCTTGAGCATGAACCAAGAAGGATCATGATGCATACAAACAGGGCCATAGCTATAAGCTTCCTGATGCATGTCTCGAGTTCACGCCACGTAGGCAATTTGGATGTGCATGAAGAAGCAGAATCCGGGTACATCTTAATCCATCAGTCCGAGAAGATCGTACATGCTTCGCATTCTGAAGACCGAGTCGCTGGCGAAGTCCTGAAGTGAGATAAATACTGCAGTTGCAAAATGAGATACACGACCTGCTTCTAAATGGACACATCCATATCTGAACCACTATACATTTTAAATAATGTGGTCTGGGACGAATTACCGTATAAATGGTTCTCTAAAATGTGGAAAAACAACATTAAAGATCGCCCACCTTTTGCCACTGGCTTCACGGGCAGCAGGATGTCGGCTTCTAACGTTCGTCCTTATGGGGGCGAGCTACATAATACTTATCCATGACATAACTGGTAACATTGAGTTCCTTATGGGAACCTTGTCAAAAATAGAGACTGGGAAAGACTGAAATATGCACTTTCGTACAAAGTTAAGATCTCCCTCAACCAGTCGCGGCATAGATGCCGACCTCCGAGGATCAGAAATAGATGTCCTCCTTCATCGATGCTTCATCCTTTGCGGATTTGAAATTTGAGATGAACGGCACAGCGTCACAAGGGAAGAATATGTGATGTACCGATATCTTAAGTGTGTAGTTTTAATGATGGAAATGGACGATATGTAATGTCAGTTGAAGATGAATGATAGTCCATGCAAGGCGAAAGCGTAGGTCTGACGTCAGCGTGGTACAACAGCAGACGAAGTGTATGAGTGGACATACGTGTTGCTAATATTGGTTCTTTCCGTTATACAACGTCTTCAGGTCCTCTATCTACAAGAACCATCTCGAACATCCAATATACCTTCATCCGATCGCAGTCGATGTTTTTTGTCTTCAAGATGGTGATTATAATATGTTCTGAGCGATATATGTACATGTGGGACTGAGTTAAATATCTTGGGAACTATTCAGCATAACCTTAGTTCCCTTAAGACTTTAAGCAGCGAGTAGACACACCAGGAGCGCTTTATAAGTGCTGTTCATCAGTATTAATCTTCTGAACTTTCATCCAACGTCCGCCGCGATACGGATTAGTCACTATAGCAGACAGTGGCTATTGAGCTAAAACAATCAGTCAAACGCCGACTATGTAGCTGTACTCCTGTGGTGCGAGGTCATCCGCAGAACTTTGCGGTGTAGGGTCGTCATTGCTGACTAAGTTACATTGCGCCGGTTAAATGGCGTCCTATTATATGCAACCTCCCGGTAGTGCTACTGTCCAGGGTTTTATTTATTTTATTTTCTCGAGAAACAAATTGAATTGCCTAGACCCTCACTGACTTCATCATCAAAAAATTGGAAGTCCACAACAAAATCCGCATAGCCCAATAGTTTGCACATCCAAACTTCAAACTTCAAGTCCCTCCCTTGTCCTTTGGTGACCATTTTTGGTGGTTATGGGGATTCACCGTCGTTAAGAAAAAATATTCGGAACATAGGAATTGCTGAATTGTTTCCACGAAATACACGGGCGCATTTCCTCAAGCTCGAAGACTCTTGCATGCTGTCAAAGTTTGGTATCCAAGTCCGAGGTCAAGGATTGGAACCATCAACGCTTCAAATTTGCTCAAATTCCATCCATATCGATGTTAAATTCAGTTAATTATGGTGCGTATTTACAACCCAGACAGGGGACGAATAGTGTATGCGATGACTTGGGATGCGAGTGGCAGTTCCCTCTAACAGTGCTCTCAGACATAAGAAAAGGGTAGAACTTTTTATTTCAGGAGATATGTAGACATTTTAACTATAAAAAATCTGGGAAATAATTCAGTACGGCCATGTAGAAGAAAATGAGGGTGATACGTACGAAAATTCCCAGTCGACCTCAGGAGAATTCACCGCCGCTGAACACCCGACCCGACCAGTTGGACCGTCCAATGTCCATTGACATCCAGAGAGGGAGGTGACACCTTGAGTCCAGTCTAAGTATATCAAGATGGCCAGTAAAACTCAATTTAACCCGATAATTGGAATGGAAGCATAGTACTCAACCGCAATATTGCGCTGGCAATACAGGTCTGAATGAATTGCTCTATAAATGAGGGATTTCATGTGCAGTAACAATCTGAGTAGGATGACCGAATTTGAAGATAAAAGTCACTGTAGAATATCACTGACGTATATTATGCTCGAAGGAGCGGCCAGTAGCAAAGCAGGGCCAGTGGTTTAGAAGAAAAGAAAAGAATAAATTAAACACAAATGTAGAGAACGACTGTCACGACGGCGTACAACTCTCAACATCCCCGGGCAGTCTATTCAAGGTTCCAATACAGTGGGAGAAAGGTTTTGACTAGAAAATCCTTGTCAAGTTCAAGCATAGGAGACGTCGGAAACAATGACAACGTTAAGGCTAAGGGGCTAGAAACTCACCGGGAATATCTATTCCTTTGTACCCCAAATAATTATCTACCTAAACCTCAGCGCCTTAACCGCGAACGTCCTTCCCTCGGGCCGCACCACCGTCCGAACTCCAAAACCAAATCACTCTCCATACGTTACTCCATACCTTGTTCACGTAGGGCCAGGGAAAGAGAGTGCAAAATCAGAAGTGTAGGACGGGTAAAAAGGGCGTTGAAACTATCGGATACACCTGTATGAAAGGGAGGGGAGGACGGAAGACAAAAGGAGCCCCTCCGCTTCTAGTTCAACCCTCTTATAAGTCTGCATTATAATAGACTACTTAACTGTTCAGCTAAACTCCTACTTTACAATAAAGGAAAATCGTCCTCACACCTAGGTTACGGCGGGAGTGAATGTATGCGGTGCATACTAGTAAGCAGCCATTGTATCCCGGATTCCCTGTGCTCATACTCATGTTTACTCCACTTCTGTGTGATGGTCATCCCATCCATCCCTGTTGCATTTCATCCGCCCGGATTCTTACGCAATCTTGCAACAGATAGTCGTGCTTTTTTTGTTGTCTTCCTTTTGCCTAAACTTGGCTGGCCCGAGTGGATGAGACACCGTCTCCGGGGTGATAAACGAGACGCCTATCAAGCATTCTTTTCATTCATTCATTCATTCATTCATTCATGTGTTCAAGACATGTTCCGTGAAAGTTAAAGAACTTTCTTTGAGCCGGGGAAGGTGTCTTGCCCGGCACGCCTTGTGGCTTCAGATCGTCACTCTAAATCACTTAGACATTGACAAGAAAGACACGCCTTGTTCCTTTTCCTCATATTCATACTTTCCTTTAATAGTTTGAACTAGGCATTCCTTTTTAGTCGGTTCGCTTTGTATGCACAATTTGTCCAGCCAGTGTCCCTGAGAGACGTGCATAAGGCTTTAGGTTAGACGCAGAATCTGCAGCTGGAAGGCTACATTGAATGTACTGTATATAAAAAGGTACAGAAGAATTTCGGTGTACAGCTCTGGTTCGTAAGAAAATTGAGATAACCTGTTCGATAGAATTAATAATTGCTGTGCAATCTTCTGCATGCAAAGTTACTATATGGCGAAAAGCGTTATTGTGCCCATCGACAGTGGACACTCCTGGCACCGCGCCCACTGGCGAAGAAAATTTATCAGACTACATACGAACGACCCCGAAAGAACTACCTTGAAAACACATGGCACTAGAAACTAGAAGTCTCGTGTGCAGACTTGGCTGACACTCGAAACGTCTGATGAGCCGTACTATCCATACTTATTCGAGCCTTGAATGTTGTGGCTTGACACCGGGTGGGGGGTGGCAACCCTGGTTGGCTGATGTAGCCTAAAATTAAATTGCCTCTTTGGGAACCGTTTTCAATTAAATCAAAATGGCGAGCTGGCTTCTATCCTATCTAAGCGAGAAAATCCCAGATCAGATTGGTGGATTGGTCAATCAGCATTGCAGGGATGAGTTTCTGAAACAGATGGCTGCAGGGAGCTCCTGAGGATGTGATGAGGGCTGGATGAGAGTATGGAGGCGGTGGGGCTGCGGCAGCTGATCGGATTGTAAAGACCTTTGGATGAAATAGGATGAAAAACGGAGTCAGCTAGTAAGACCAGTATAAAATGCATAAAATGCATGCAAGGGGTAATTTCATTAAAACCTATATACAATATATAATATCTGTGATAGGAGTGGTCTTGAACATAAAATCTTGCATCGCCTGTCATTTAAACGGAAAGCCGGCGGAAGACATTTCTGAATAGGTGGGCAATTCAGTTAGTCACGCTACCTATGAAAGCTTGCGAAGCGGAATGGATGGGCGGCTCGAAGAAGAAGGAAACTTCATCAGGCTTGTGGGCGCGGATATGCAGATATTTGAACACCTTACACTACAACTTGCGTAAGAGTATTTGAGAGGCGAGTTAGTAATCCCCAAGCAGCGTATAGTACGTCATTATATTTCGATGAGACCCGAGAGGGTTTCGCTCGGCGGATGTGGGGCATGCAGGGTCGACGGTTTGGGGGTGGATATAGAATCTTTTTCCATCGGAAGCTAGGCGAACTCCACAAAACTACCAACACCCTCCAACGCCGCGCAACGGCCGCGAAGTCGATTAAAATAGTACAGATTGAAAGGCTTCTTGAGCGTTAGTAGTGACGTTAAGATTTCTTCTGAAGTTCAATGTCAAGGTTTTCGAGATTTTTCATTGCCTGTAAGAGCATCAGAAAGTGGATTAAGGAAAGGGAGTCAACTGTGTACCGACTGAATAAGAATGCTGTCTTGCACAGATTCAGACCTGAGCATTCACTGATGGTGTCGACTCCCAATAGAACCAGGTATCCGGGAGGTTGGCGTCGACGTGTGACTCGTGTGACGCTTACTAGCCTTTTCCGCTTCTCTCGCCGAACCCACTGCCAATCTGACTTACAGCATGTCTTCTGTTTCATTTTATTTCCGTGATCAAAAGGAAAAGTCTTTTATCGCTCAAAATATATTTGTTTCTCTAGCCATATTCGTTGATAGGATCGCCTTAGGCTTTACGTTCATTAAACCCTAAAGCAAACTGTCTACCCTTCCAATTCAAACGGACGATCAAAAATCTTACGTTGGGACATCTTAACTTAGGCTAGTAAGAAGCAAATCTTCCTTGACAACAAAGCGAGTGCCAAGGATCAAGATGATCTCACGTTGGGACTGGCGGTGCGCTCCATGAATAGGTTCTCTTAATGGAGCGAACTAGCGGAAACAAGCAAGGCCGAACGGAAGAATCTGGATTATCACCGCAAAACTGAAACGACTTCTTTCTGCTTAATGATTCTGGGATTGTTTGGGATACTTGCTTCAAAACAGTTTAGCTACCAAACTACCTCTCTGGGACGACACACAAACCATCTTGAACCTTTTCTGTGCGGGTTCTTGGTCTTTCAATGAGCTGCGACTGTCCGTAATCTCCGACAATAAAAACTATTTTCTAAAGCTGTAGTGGAATGGACGGTACTCTGCTAGCGAGACTTGTAAGCGACGATCCGACACCGACCGAATCTCCGTGACTTTGCCTCTCCGTCTTCATCAAACCCGGCATCTTGGTTTCATACCTGCCTTCTTCGCCGCATGTCATTTTCAAATCTTAAGCATAATCCTGAAATCGAACCGACCCAAACATGGCATAATACTTTCTTGCGGCGTCGCTATATAAACTGTGCCCTCCCAATCCTAACTTTATCGGTTGGTTTTCCACCTCTTCCACCTTACGCTTTCACTCTAACTTCCGGTCTTCGTACCACCGCATTCCTTTCACTACACGATCTTTACCCTCTCTCGAACAAAAATGCAATCCCTCTTCGTCCTATCCCTTGCTGCGTCTGCTCTCGCTGCACCTTACCCTCAAGGCGCTGCTGCTTTAGGAAGTACTGCTCAAAACACAGGTGCCCTTTCTAAAGGGGTTGCTGCTGCCGTTGGTGTAAGTACCTTTCTTTACAGTACTCTCAACCTGTCCTTAATTTTGCATTACTTTTTAGGCCACTGCTAACGCTGCTGTTGACGCCGTCAACGTCAAGGCCACCTACAATACCATCGGTAACGATATCGGCAACAAGAACGACCTCAATGTCCTTTCTGGCCGTCAAGTTGCTGCTGCCTCTGGTGCCACCGGACAAGCTACTGACGCTGTTGGTGGTCTTATCGGTGCTGCAGTTGGTGTAAGTAATTCTGTCTATTGCTCTGAATTCCCTTTTTGACATTGTTTCTTAGGCTGTTGGCAATGTCGCCGCTGACGTCGGTGATGTTAATGTTGAATGCAATGAAATCCTCAACGACGTTGGAAACGATAACAACGTCAACATCCTCTCCTCCCGTGATGGTAGCGCTATTGCCTCTGGTGCCACCCAACAACTCACCAGTGGCCTTGGTGGTCTCGTCGGTGCTGGCGTAGGTGCCACTGTTAACGGTGCCGTCAAGGCTGTCACTGTCGTCCTTGCTGACAACACCATCGCCAATGGTATCCTTGACGGTAACAAAGTCAAGATCCTCTCTTCTCGTGACGGCAGTGCAATCGCCAGTGGTGCTACAAACCAACTCACTGGTGGAGCTGGCGGACTTGTCGGTGCTGGAGTAGGTGCAACTGTTAACGCCGCTCTCAAGGCTGTCACTGTCATCGTCGATGGAAACACCGTCCTCAATGGTGTCCTTGATGGCAACAACGTCAATATCCTCTCCTCTCGTCAGGTTGCCGCCGCCGATGGTGCCACCGAGCAACTCACAAATGGTCTTGGTGGTCTCGTCGGTGCTGGTGTCGGTGCCACTCTGAATGCCGCCGTCAACGCCGTCGATGTTGATGCCACTTATAACACCATTGCCAACGATATTCTCAACGAGAATGATGTTAATGTCCTCTCTGGCCGTCAGCTTGCTGCTGCCTCTGGTGTCACCAAGCAGGTCAATGGCGCCGTTGGTGGTCTTGTCGGTGCTGCTGCAGGTGTTGTTGGTAACGCTGGTGTTAACGCCGTCGATGTCAAGGCCACTTACAACACCATTGGCAATGATATTCTTAACGAGAACGATGTTAATGTCCTCTCCGGCCGTCAACTTGCTGCTGCCTCTGGTGTTACCAAGCAGGTCAACGGTGCTGTTGGCGGTCTCGTGGGTGCTGCTGCAGGTGTTGTTGCTAATGCGGGTGTTAACGCCGTCGATGTCAAGGCTGACTACAACACTATTGCCAACGATGTTGCCAACAAGAACGACGTCAACGTCCTCTCCAGCCGTCAACTTGCTGCTGCCTCCGGTGTCACTAAACAGGTCAACGGTGCTGTCGGCGGTCTCGTCGGTGCTGCTGCAGGTGTTGTTGCCAATGCGGGTGTTAACGCCGTCGATGTTAAGGCTAACTACAACACCATTGCCAATGATGTTGCCAACGAGAACAACGTCAATGTTCTTTCCAGCCGTCAACTTGCTGCTGCCTCTGGAGCTACCGAGCAAGCTACTGGTGGCGCTGGTGGTCTCGCTGGTGCCGGTGTCGGTGTATGTATATCTCTCTCATGATAATAATCGTTTTACTTATCCAACTCTCATAGGGCGTTGCTAACGTTGCAGCAAACCTTGTCAAGATTGTCCTCGCTGACAACACCGTCCTCAACGGTGTTCTTAACGGCAACGTTGTCAACGTCGCCTCCTCCTAAACAAAGGTCGAACTGAGTGATATCCCCTCCCTTTCTCCTTAGTTTATCTTTAGCTTAGATGTTCATGACCACGCTCATCCATACCCAGACGTCTCGTTCGCCATATCCCGCTTTCATTTTTACTTTTCATGTACAGTATCTGTCACGCAATTATTATCTGCCTAATTAATCCCGGCCCAGATTTAAACAATTTCATGCGGTGTGACATGGTGTGAGGCGCCCTTTGTGCATGGTTTTTGGTTATTGAAAAGAGGAATTGAAGTTGTACAAAACTTGAAGCTGTTGACTAAAAAAATTATAGAGCTGTAACAGAGATATTCGGATTCGGAGTCCTTGAGAAGTAGAGCTGTAAGAGTGCAACTAGGAGCAGAACTTCGTGATCATCGAATTGTCTTCGACACCAGTTCACCAGCCTTGATTGCCACCGAGATACCTAGCTCTAAACACAAACATACTATCCCAGTAACCTAGTATTTCACTGTTTACATCACAATCTTGTGGAAATGCGATTCAACTATTTAAATAATAGTCAATATGCGAGTGTTGCTACTTCGCGCCCTAATTACTGGGATGTGATCTTCGTCCACATCATTTTCTCAAAATCAACCCAATATTCTGAGCTGCTTGTTACGTTATAAGTGTCTTTGAATAAACCTAATCACATAGGGAGCATATGAAGACAACCTCTATTATGCTTCTTCACTATACAACGAGGCACAGTCTGCGGTGTGGAAGGTGCTAGAGAGGAAAACGAACCCTCCATCCAGATTCCGGCCTAGGTGAATCGGAGGGGCTTGTGCCGAACCTAAGGGAAGGAGGTCTAGACCTAAGCGGAGGAGGAGAATAAGCCGGCATGGGTCCCAGTCCGGAACACCGGGTTGCTGCCTATGCGGGTGCGCAACGCTGGACAAGCAATCAGGCCACACCCTAGAAAAGGATGCGACTGTCGGGCCGCCCGTCACAGTGGGAGGAGGACAAGCCTTTGTAGAGGGGGGTATCCCCACCTTCGCTCGCTACGGCCGATAGGCTGCCCTTTGGATGAGTTAAGGAAGATATTATATGTCTAGGTAGAAACAATATGTATTAACAGATATAAAAGGTACTGCAAAGTCGTCCACAGCGTGCTTCAGCAACAATCAGGCAAACATTGCACACTACGGTATGAGCACAAGACATGATTGGCCAAAGGAGTTCCGCGAATGAGTGTTCGACATCCCGGCAATGGACTTCGCAAATGAAAAGCTCAGGCCAGGTGCAGGAGAGGGAGTCTGGCACTGGGCCACGAAAGGAGGGCTCAAGGAGACGAGAAGCACGGTCTACGCAAATGAGAAACTCGATTTGTGCAAACAAGGATGCTTGGGCTGCGCAGACGAGAAATGCCACGGCGGAGTGCATAGACGAGAAGTGAGAGAGCGCAGGAGGCCGCTCGGTTCTGATATTGGGCAGTATAAGCAGACGAGAAGCTCGGTCTGTGCAAAACAAAATAAGATATGCTTGGGCTAAGCAGACCAGAGATGCTCGGTCGGCGCAGACGAGAAGTCAGTCTACGGACTTCCGGTCAGGTCAATGAGCAGCCCCGGACTATGTAGTACACTGTAACGAATGTATGTAGACTAAAGTCAAGCATGCAACGACGCGATCTCAACAACGGAGCGGTGGCAAGGCAATGGTGGTGGTGGGAAGAGTAGATTGAGGCGGAGACATTACGGAGACATCAATGTAGCTACACCGGCACTGCTCATTACTGCCCGTCACGAACTTAGCTAAGCGACTTAAGTTGAATACTCCTCATCCTGTTCAGATTAAGCATGTTCTATTCGGTAAAAAGCATATCAATAATAACACGACCATTTAAACTTACCCAGCCCCCAGCCTGTGTAAAAATAAAAACGAAATTTCCAAAGTACCCGACATACAACTTAGGCAAGTCATGCGATCAGGTTTCGGCGACTCAAAACAAACTCAAAGCTACTAGATTATATCGCTTTAAGCCATTATCCATCATTAGTCTCATGGAATAACGGAATAACAATTCCATGGCATCTGACATCACGTCTTCTCTACTGAACGTGTCTCTTTCATCCTCCATGGTTCGGTTCTCCGTGGCTTCGCAATTTATTTTTCTTCCGTTAGAGCATCTAATATCGTTGAGCTACACATTACGAGGATAGATCTTCTAAAGCTTCACGAGCTTATCCCATTACGACGTACGAACTTTAATTGAGGAGAACTGGAAGACTGGACGGCGAGTCTGAGTCTCCCGTAGGCGAAATCGTATATCCTCCAAGAATACGGGCTCTAGAGTAACCATACTGTAGTTGATACCTCATAAGTGCAATCTTTCCATTATTAGGGAGGACTGGTTGACCATCTTCTGAGATTGAAAGCAACGTAGTATATAAGTCATGCGAGTGTATATTGTATATTGCCATAGAGGTTCAGAGATCGTAGTTTTACGAGCTTACGAAAGATATTTTCAGTATGTTCTTCGGTGTCCAGAGTCATGCTCTCCAGTAATTCCAAGTTCTGGAGTTGGGTGTTCCTTTCTAGAAATAGGTTAATCCATCCCAAATGGAAAGGGCCTTTGATACTAAGGGATTCCAGCTGCGGTGTATAAAATTTCTCATTGACGACGTTGCAATGGGCTTGCCGCTGGAGTTGCAGAGAAAGGGGACGTAAGCAGGGGGATACCATGTCATGCGACTACGTAATTGGAATGAATCCCAAAGTATCCGGCGCCACCACAAGCTGTCCAGACGTTGTCAATTGGACATTAATTTAAAGACTTTTATGGAGGCCGTGTGACTAGCAGAACCAAGGCGGAGTTGTTTGAACTCCTCCACCGTCTGCTTTGTAGACGCATCCCATACGTAACTGAAATCAGCCCCGAGATGACATTTGCGCAACCTTGGAGCGTTGATAGTTCCGATCCCTGACCTCGAACCTTGATACCAAAATATGTAGCTCATTGACAGTATGCAAAAGTGTTCAAGGCTTGAGGAAATCCGCCCATGTGTTTCGTGGAAATAGCTTAGCAGCCACTTTGTCGTGACTAATGCTTTCTTCTATAATGACGGCGAAGCCCCGTAACCGCCAAAAATGGTCTCTAACGAGGAGCAACATCTTGTCGTCGATACGTTTACGCTGTGAGGCTCGTTTTGCGCATGGCCTCTGGGAATCGACGCGTAATAGAAGATTCAAATCCACCTTCCCTGAACGTCGAAGGAGGTTTTCAATAACATGGAGATCCATGCGACCCGTAGTATCAATTTAGAGACGAGTGCATAACTTTGGAAAATTGATTGCTATTGATTTCCAGTGAGTGCATGTCCCAATGAGAGCTGCCCGTGGATCCTGATTAGAGGCATCTGGTCATGCCCGTGGGTTTGCCTCAGCAACATCTGGAAAGAGCTCCGGTAAGGTTTCAGGAAGATCGGTCCTAGAATCTCCACAGGAAGCCAATTGATGTACGGGAGAGCCATGATGTCCATGAAAGTAGATCCCAAACTTCAGGAATGCCCTTTTGAACAAGGTTGAACAGCGTGGCTGGATATTTATGTTCGTGGTGACTCGAAGACGATCGATAATGATCAAGATCCTCTCAGCCAATGCACGTAGGCGCCAGGCTAACGAGTGGAGTAAAATCTTTTCTTCCTCATATAATATTTTTTGACTCACTGTTGTCTCAATCAATCTCCTTTCATTACTACGGCCATAGCGGAACTCTCGGATCTCGAGCGGCGTCCCGCATCCGCTGCCCCACTCCTTTCCTTTAAATCCTCGTCCTCTCCTCCCTTTCTTCTTCGTTTTGGTAAATTTATTAGTCCCGCAGGCCCATTTCGTTATTTCGCTGTATATCACTGGGTGGCCAGGTGGATAGCCTTCCCCTCTTTCAGTTTCCCGTTAGTCCTGTGTTCCCCTGCCACACACATGAGGTTATTTAACTTGCGAATAATAACCGTCGATGGGAGGAGCTTACTCACCTTTTACGAATGACTGTAGTAACTATATCGCCCATTTTACTTTAGTTTTCGTTTTGTGAAACAAGTGCAATGGACCCGTAATTATCGATTACGCACTGTTAAATGGAGATGTAGCCTGATGCAGCTGTCCTACGCGCGCTCATCCGGTTCTCTTCGTTTAGATTGTGCTAAATCCGTAGTGATCTGCGATTTGCCACCCCAGTGGAAGCCCGCGAAAGATACCTATGCATGGAAGAGGTATTATTTCGTCGGTTCGCCCAAGGAGGTAGATAGAGTTAGGCTCGTTGCAATTGTTTCAGGCTGAAGAGCCGCACTTGCACGCGACCTCTCACGGCAGCCTCAGACCTTGTTCCCAGCGGCCAAACCGTGACGTAGTCGCTTATGAGACATTTTATTATGTTTTTTACCCTGAGTTGAATCAGCCGATTAATGATGTAGCCAATGGCCCCATGCGATGCGAATGCACAGGACTTATGCGGTGATTATCGATGATAGGAGACACGGGCGCGAGGACCCCGAATGCTGTGGGGAGCACCGATTCCGCTGTAATGCAAGTAAGCAAGAGCGATTTTGACACAATAGTTGAAAGAAAAAAGTATGTAGTCCGATTGTAGTAATATGAGTCATACGTAAAGGAATTTAACTGTTACTACTTAACTATAAAGTCTGAAATTATGGATATCTCTCATACCATCAATCATGTAATCGAGCTATTCAGCTTCATCGTCAAATATCCGTGCTGCTGAAGGATGGCTTAATAGGAAGAGTAAAAGTTAACAAGACAAAGTATAATGCATCCGCTGAATTTTAGTCCCGGATTGCCAGGGGTCCGGCACCTTCCGGATTAAGGCGTCTATACGCGGTCTTGTATGCTAGGCTCTTTCCCAACCTGAACGTTTCTTCCTCTTCATCTTATTTTCAAGCTCAAGAAATCTTCACAGAATCGTGGAAACTAAGTGATTCATAAACTCTACAACCTCGCCAATGTCGCGCTCGCGCTCCAACTCGAACGCCAACCCGCTGCCGATCCCACCGTCCGCGACATCTCTCACTGCACCCTCTTCAGGTCGTGCTCGCAGGAACTCTCAATCTCACATCGAGTCTGCTATCTCTGCCATCAAGCAGAAGAATGAAACTTCCATGGGTGGTGGACATGGCGGATACGTAGGAGGCCCGCCTGGCTCCGAGGGGGTCACGAGGAAGAAGAGCACACGCGCAAGACGAGATCCGACACTTTATGTGCTTAATGGGAAGCGTGTCAGGACTACTGAGAGGATTTGTGCTGAGGTGGGTCTTTTGTTTTGGTCTCATTGCTGTTATTTTGCGTTCTGCTGGAAGGGTGGCTTATCTGGTTTTTGGTTTCGCGGCGTTATTTAGGTTCCACCACCAGCGAGAAGTCTACCTGATGATAGCCAGTTCTGGTCAAGGTCGGATAGATCGCGGACTAGACCCAGTCTGTCGTTTTTGAAGGCCCATTTCCTTGCTGAAGGAAGGTTGAAGACGGAGCAGGTATGGAGTATCTTTATTTATGTCCATTCCAATTCATGCTGATTATCTTACGTCCATTAGGCACTATATATCTTAGATGCTGCCACGAAAATCTTTACCTCCGAGCATAACATGCTTCGAGTCGGAGATGGCGTGACTGGTGTGTTGTTTTTGCCCCTCACGTCCTCCGTCCCTAATGCTTCCCTCGTAAAGTCGTTGGTGATATTCACGGCCAGTTCGTAAGTATATGTTGTCAACACATATTATTCCAGTGCTGACATCTGCGCAGTATGACCTCATAAAGCTGTTCGATGTCGGTGGTGACCCTGCCGAGACGCCATACCTCTTCCTCGGTGATTATGTCGATCGAGGCGCGTTTGGGATCGAGGTAAGCTGCTTCTCCATTCCTTATCTTCCTTCCTTCCCTCTGTCCTTTTACATTTGCGCTCCGTGCTAATAAAGGAATGCTAGTGCCTCCTCTACCTGTACGCACACAAGATCCATTATCCAAACTCCTTCATGATGATCCGGGGAAACCATGAATGTCGTCACTTGACGGAATACTTCACGTTCAAGAAAGAATGTAAGTTATCCCATCTTTTCTTTGCTGTCCGAATCGCGCTAATTTAACTCCACTCATGCCATTAGGTCTCCATAAGTACTCCCACGAAGTCTACGAAGCCTGTATTCGATCGTTCAACTCCCTTCCTATTGCTGCATTATTGGATGAACGATTCCTATGCGTACATGGTGGAATCGGACCCGATTTAGAGACGTTGGATGACTTCCAAAGGGTATGTCTATTCCCTTTCTATTCCTATTTTCTGATATTGATGTCATAATGTACGTTAGATCTCACGATTCAAAGAACCAGACTTGGAAGGATCCCTCTGTGATGTCCTCTGGGCTGATCCTAAGGATGATTATTCGAGAGTCCCTGCACCGGATGAACCGCCACCTTCCAGGGTTAGAAGGCATGTCACCCGTATGTTTTGTACTCTGCTTTATTGTATTGGTATCTGACATGTTATAAATAGGGAAAGGAAAAGGCCGCGAAGGAGACGAAGGAGAGTTGTTACCGGTTGGGTTCACACATAACCATACGAGAGGATGCTCTTTCTATTACGAGTATGTATTTTTCTCTGACCATTCTTTAATATTGGGTGTTGATTTGTGGGATAGCTACATCGCGATAAACCGCTTCTTAAACCGGAACAACCTCCTTAGTGTCATCCGCGCGCATGAAGCTCAAGATACGGGGTATGTCCACCCCATCGCCCTCATCATGTTTGTTTGCTAATGCCGTCATCACGTTCATGTAGTTATCGCATGTACCGCTCAACCCCGCTCAACTTCCCCTCGCTCATCACGATCTTCTCTGCACCTGATTATCTCGATGCGTATGGGAATAGAGCCGCAGTGATAAAGTACATCAACAGGGATATCACGATCAGACAATTCAACAACGTACCGCATCCATATGTCCTCCCCGGTCATATGAATGCGTTTACGTGGAGTTTGCCGTTCGTGGGAGCGAAGAGTGCGTTGAAATCCTCCTCTACTCATTATTCCAAGTTTGTGCTAATATGATGATAGTTACGGAGATGCTCCTTGCCATCCTCAACTGCTGCACAGCTGAAGAACTCGAAGAAAGCTCGAGTGATGAGGATGAAGGTACCGCTGCGGCGGAGTCTGCCATTAGGGATGCGTATGACGGGAAGAAGGTTAGGCAGCAAGAGATTAAGAATAAGATTTTGGCAATGGGAAGAATGGCGAAGGTGTTCGAGTTGTTACGGTTCGCCCTTCCTTCCTTTCCTCTCTGTTAACGGTATACTGATTTGGCGTGGTATTCAGAGAGGAATCCGAGGGTGTATCCGAGTTGAACTTCGATGATGCGGCCAGGCATGGCTCGTCCTCTGCATCTGGAAGAAATACGCCGTACAGGGATACGAAGTTGACCATTCAGAACCAGAAGATTAGTCGGTCCATCCAGAGTTTCGATGATGCGTGCGTTTCGCGTCCTTCTTCCATCCCTGTATCAGCGAACTAATCCTGCCTGGCTTACAGACGGAAATATGATATCTTAAACGAACGTCTTCCCATGTCTCGTCCCGCTTCCCCATCCTACGCACCAGCCGCAGAATCATACGATTTGCCCTCAAACTCTCGTTCTCGCACTTATTCCGAGCACCATCACCGCGCAGTCTCACCTAGCCCGTCTCACTCCTCACGTCCCGTCACACCCGACATTGCTTCTCCTTCCACGAGAAGACACAGTAACGAGGAGAGGATTAGGCGTGCTTGGTTAGGAGAGGACCAGGATGATGAAGATAGGGAGATTGTGAAGTTGGCGAATAGGCTTGCGGGGCCGTTGACGAAGAGTAAGGATGTGAGGAAGGCGTATGGGGTTAAGGAGGGGCATGCGAAGAAGGGGATGAGGAGGCTTGATACGGCGTAAGTGTGTGGCCCGCCGGGGATATTCCGTGCTTCTGTATGATGATGGGACTTAGTTAATTTATGTTATGGGGTGAATAGTGATGGTATCTATGTGTTTCCTTCCTTCTTCCTTCCTTTCTTTTCTTTTCTTGTTATTTTTTTTTCCTGTCTGTAAACATACTGAGACCGTGGCCATGTTATCGTGTTCGATGGATTGTGTTCGTGCCTGTATTGGTAGGATGCGTAAGATACCCTTGTTATTGTTTGTAGGTAGTACTTATATTATCGGAAAACGGATTGACATATGTATATACTTCTGTTATGGTGAGATGAGAATACCGGCACCGCTGTGCCCGGGCGAGTGCGCGCAGTCCGGAGTTTGCTCCCGCTGAAGTTTTCTAGCTAACATCGATCTACCATGTACTCAACGCCCTTCTCAAACCTCACTTTCTCATCCTATTTCGATTTTTATTTCCCAACTACTTATACTAATACAAGGCTCGTTGCTACTTAATACTTGCTTAGTACTTACTTACCTTCCCCCCTTAGTCCTTCTGCCTTTACCTATCTCTTTTAATTTTCCACCTTTTTTTCATCATTAAGTAGTTGCTACATAGTCTGCTCATTGTCACCGTTCCGACTCGTTCCTCCATGGTTATACTTAGTCCAGGTTGCCTTTCCGGGATAGGTTCCGTCCACCCAGAACGTTTTTGCTTCAGACTACACGAGCAGCTCAGTGACTACGTGTAGCGTAGCACCATCCGAATGCAACGCTCTCCCTCTGCCATCCTCTTCGCGCACCTAGGAACTTTGGATTGAGTTACCGGGAAAATGCACCGTGAGGGTATGTCTTTCATATGAGCAGTTTTTGCCTCTCGAGTCTCTCAGAGTCCCCTTGCTTTAATATCCTTGTTATTCGCTTGAATGAAGGAGCTTTGGAAGTCATCCGCGCGCCTAAAGGTCATGATATTATGCATGTATCAACAGCATCATTACAATTATGAGAAAAGGATCAAGACAACAGTTAAAGCGAATGGGCTTTTGCTACTGACGAACATCAAAGGAAAAGGGCTTATGCGGGTCAGCAAGGGAGAAGGATCACGAAGATTGATGCAGTATGGAAGTCCTCCAGAGGATTCACCGTCGTTCTCGAATCGAAGATGAAGCTCTGGACACCGATCTGCCAAAGGCTTAGTATTTGAAGGTGAATACCATGAGCTCGTTGTCAGGGATGCTGATCGGTCTCTCCTCTTTTTGTTCCTACATAGGACTGTGTTCCATATTCTCGCTTTTGGTCTATAGTTGCTATTACGCTTTGTCACACGTATATTTATAGGATACTTATGATAGAGGGTTTACCGTCTAGAGATATGTAGTACTTGCCTTATATATAGGCCCAGAGTGGACTGCAGCGGAGGATTCAAATATGCGTATATTTCTAGAGAATAATTCCACATTATGGAGGATTTGCGTGGTTCTTATGCGGTGAGTCTTCATATCTTCATTTGTTAAACTTTGTAAAAATTACTAAAAATATGACAGCTTCAATTATCATCCTGCTGTAAATCTTACAGCGCTCGCCAGACACTGATACTTCTCTTGAATTTCGAATACTATTAACAATTCTCCATCCAGCAAGTTCTCTGGAGGCTTTGATACTATCCCACCACAGGAAGTCGCGCATGCAACAGAAGTCACGCACACTCAATAGATAGCGTCACAGGCACTTATGCCACTGGCTCTCTTAATGAAAAATGTTAAGATAGATGGTGTGAAAAAGTATTTCTATTTGACCCCAGTGAGAATGTCAAAGCTTCGCCTTGGGGGAAATGGTAAAGGCATGCCGAAGTTATTTTCGAGGAAAATGTGTTATTTCTGCTTCAATCTGAATAGAGAGCACTCTGGCTCCTTTTGAGAATGTTTTTATTAGTCTATTTTGACATTTTCCATGCCTGCCGATGAGATGCCGAAAGTCACGTCACGCTGCTGGGGATTACCTTAGGGGCAAATTGTGTGACAAAGTGTGACTCGCTTGAGTGCGCAACTTCTACCTCAAAAGTGCGGAAGGCTGTGGCATCAACAGCAGGATCACCTATCAGTGATTTAAGGCCATGAACTAAACATATTAACTAAAAGGTATATTATTGTAGAATGGCTACAGCAATTTGCTTGTTTACTCAGCCAGCGGCAGTCAAAAACCCTGTGTGCGCGACTTCCTGTGGTGGGATAGTATAGAAGATGAAGAGGACCTACTTATGTGGCAT
Organism: Sphaerobolus stellatus SS14; assembly: GCA_000827215.1. NCBI lineage: Eukaryota > Fungi > Basidiomycota > Agaricomycetes > Geastrales > Sphaerobolaceae > Sphaerobolus > Sphaerobolus stellatus. Next base: position 602,435 of record KN837094.1, on the reverse strand, counting down.
TAATACGGCTGTTTGCATACTAGAGAATTTGAATTGTAACTATGTGAGAAGATAATACCCATTGCGTCTCGGTGCCACGGTAATAATAATGCATCGCTCAGTTAGTGCCAGCTAGCCTGAGTACCCCATGATTGCTCATCACTGATTAAGAATGGTCTTTTAATAGGCAGATTAAAGGAGTAGCTTGAGTCTGAGGATTTGTCTCTCGACTTACTTCAAATTCATTCGTCCACTTTGGATCATGACAGGAGCTGCAATGGGGATGATTTACATATTTTCGCCTAATCCTCTTCTATTCAATATAATGCTTCATGCGTAGGTTCTCAGATTACTAGTACACGTATAACCTATTGAACTTTATTCTGCTTTTCAGGCAAATTTATCACTATTATTCATGTGTAGCGTTGACACTCTTATTATGCAATTATTTGTCTACTTTAGAGGTAATTTATCTTTCGTTTGCTCCCGATAGCGCAATCAAGCTGACATTGTATCCAGAAAGAGAGGTTATACGTCTGGAAGCAGGCGAAAACCCTACCATTTTACATCTTTCTGGTCTTGCGATATTTTCCCATTATTGCATTTACAGTTGCATTCACTTTCAGATACTCTGTTACCCCAGGTACGTCCTTCTCTTAATCGGTCACATCAATTTATTTTTAAGCCTCAATTATTGCAGTGGCCGCTTCAACTAATTCAGGCCATGACCATTCTGTCTTCAGTTTGAATGTGAATGATTGCCAACTTTCATTCATTCGATTAGGCTTGGGCCCAATAGTCACCATAACTGCAGGGGGTAAGTGTTTCCACACTGTCAAATATATTTTCAACGGACCGTCAGAGGTTTCGCAGTAATTCTTAGTAGGTAATAATATCAAGTGTAATGATCTTCACCTGATCTGCTGTATTGGAATCCAGGCATGCGTGTAACTGCAATTTACAACGAAGGTAATTCTAGCAGTCTACTCCCTTAACCACTCTGACGGCTCTTGGTCACCAGCAAGGTGGATCAAAGTACTTGTAGTTTTGGCATATTTGGTTCAGATTATCGGCACAGTTGTAAGATATTTTCTTGCTCATTTTTCATGCTGGCCGAATTGATGAAAAGGGCCAAACCTCTGTCTCTAGCGAAAGCCACGCTTTTATCGCCGGGGAATCTAATAAATTCCCAAATATTTGTCTACCCGTTTCCGAGATTCTGTGGAATCTTCCTAAGAGTAAGCACACAATTTTTATAATCGGTTGAAAGGAAGGCAGTTCTGACAATCCACTTAAATCAAATTAAGATCTACTGCCATTATTCCTGTCTGCCATCGGCTTTGATATAATAATTTTTATCCTCACATTGAGGCGAGGCCTTCAAGCGCAAGTAAGAGAGAGTAGTGGTACCATCATGCATGTCTTTGTTCAAGGGGGTAACATATATTTCATGTAAGATCCCTCTGACATGAAGTGTTTCTTCTGAACTAATTATCGATAATAAATGTTTTTTCCTCGTTAAGTTTGCAAACATAGTACTCATTATTTTGTCAAAGAAGACATCCGATCAAAACAGTTTTCCATGGGTTGGCGTAAGAACTCTTTTATACAAAGATTTAACTGAGTGCTGACGCTTGATTATCCACTGGCACTCCAGGTCTTTACCGGCAATATCACTGTCGAATTAGCAGCCGCGTATGCCCTTAAAGCATTTTCAGGATTTTAGTTCTAACTCGCCTATCCTTTGGCAGCATAACATCTGCGATAGTATCACGGTAAGCATTCTTCTACCTTCATTTTCAGAGCCGCACCTTTAAATAACATATCCCAAAGATTATTCCTGGACCTTTGCGAAGCTGCTGATCACTCCCGACAATCCCAGTTCTCAGCTACAGGAACGTCCCTTGACTTCGACCGGAATTAATATGGGCTTGCTAATGTTCATTCTGAGCATATCACTAGTAGACCCGATCAATCCTTCATAGGCCAAAGAACAATCCGGGAGTTCATGAGTTACAATGACTTCGAAGTGGATCTGGAATATTTCAAGGGCGATTTGGAGCTTAACGAGTTAAATCTTCCGGAAGTTGAACGAGCGGGGGCACAGAATCGAATACCTTCTTAACCGATTATGCGGGATTATTCTCTGTATTTGTACCTGGAAGATAAATACTACTAATTGATCCACTTGGACGTACTGGTTTTGTTAAATCTCACAGTCGGAATACGAGTAGAGTACCCGGAGATTAGTATAAATTACTTAAAAGCTTATGCTGATCGCCAGAGATAATATAAATTGGAGATAGAAGGACTCATTTTGCTCCTCTTCACTTTCGGTCGCAAACAGATCAAGGTTAAATCCTGCAGAATATTTAATTTAAGAGGTCTACAGAATGTTACAGTCGGGAGAAAATAGAACATACTCGTAAAATCGTCGACCAAGTTGTTCGAAGAGACACCCGGCTACTGTACCTAGTCCTACGTAAAGACTAGTACCTACATGGCGACGTACTCATATAAGTACACTTCTAATCGAAATGATAATCGCATAATCGTTTGAAGTCCCATGAATTTATCAGAGGCTCGAGGACATCTCAGGCGACGGTGGGCGTATATGGGTGCACATTGCTTTCTGGGAGAGATCCCACCCATCCAATCAGAGAACTCGACGGGACATTTGCCTCCGCCGCTCGTGCCAGTGGCGCAGAGCGCAATGAAGCCAGCACCCAGTCCTACACACACTGTATTCCGCAGCTCTATTTCGGCCCAATAAAGACTTGAGTACATTGAAGACCACTTCTTGAAACGACAGCTCTCAGAGTCCGTCCTCGCCTACGTGGATGGCAGGAGGTAGTACATTGGCGGAGGGTCAAGGTCGAGATGGAGAGGTTAGCTGTGGTGACCAATCAACATAGATCGCAATCGCACTATTGAATGTAGAGTTTTGAACAAGAGAAAGAATGGTATGCAAGCTAGACTTCTTCAGCTCTCCCGAGGTAATAATGGCGGTATTATCATCTCCAGAGAAATGCCCGTCGTCTAGTTCCGTTAGATCTAATAAAAGTGTTTGTCGTCCGATGCATTTCGCCATGTTGTTCTAGTTTGATTTCGCGATGATAGTCGAGCTGATATGAGTGCATTAACGGAGGGAAATGAATATGGTTCGGAAAGGCCGTTGAGGTTCGGGTGCGAGAGTTCACGAGAGTTCGATGAGAACAGATTCGACGATATGATTGCGGTGAGGTACCTGGCCTCGGACGAAAGCGGGGATGATCCGCTATAGAGGTTAAATGATGAATCCGCGAGATAGCAGAAGCCGTTTCAACCGTTCAGCCTTCAGATAGCTTCAGATGCATCGCGGAGTGTTCATCATTGGCCGACTCAGAGTACACCGCACAGGAGCGCACGGGTTCTGGTGGGGCTGTGCATTATATGGAATGCAGCTGGTCGACGCAGTCGCTGAGCCAAAGCGAGGCTCGGTAGTTGAGCAGAGTTTCAGTGACCATGGATGCACACAGCACAACTCGAAATTGGAAACCTCCCTGAATCGTACCTGTGTAAGGATTCCATCGACCGGCGGAGATGAAGATGGAACACCGGCGCAAGCTGTAGCCACAGCCATGGTAGATACAAGGCTCTCTCCTATTCGGAATGACGGCGTCTCGATGACGATCGTGGGTGCATAAGCGGTGGCTTGATCCGTCAACATACGGGCGGAGCAGGATTGCAGATACTAGTAACGCGAATCTAGCGAATGACAAGCGGTAGCGGGTTGAGAAAGTTCCATGCCAAAGAAAGCGAAGCTGATGGTTGTTGACTAAAGACGCGTTGGCATCTTCATGCATAGGAGAACATTGTGTCGCGTTTGCTATCCTTCACCGGTACAATCGGTACGGACAAGTCGTCCGCTGTAGGCTCGTAATCTGTCCTTAACTCTTATGTCCTCCTTTTGGAGCCAAAGTGAAATCGACGGGACATGTCATTCGTTATGCTCTTTTCCGCGTATGCCAGTTCCCATGCGTCGTTTGCTCAGTATGCCGGGTTTGGGCTTGCCTGGATTCTGGAAACGTTGTACGGGCAACGATCTAGGATCAGAGCCCAGACAAACGGCCCTAAGTGGCGGTTTGAGCTGTGTAAATGATACATAAATATGCCAATTTAATAGATACTGTGGAGATAGCGAACTGACCTATGTTGGTAGAGCTGCGCAGCAACACAGTGGGTTTCGGAGTTTGGGGATTTCAAACAAATATAGGGTGTTAGAGCCAGGTGAGAAATGACTCATTGGTAACAGCAGTAGTATGACACGAAAATGCATGCTATCAGGAGAGACATAGTATGCGGAAAAGGAGGAGAAAGCCGCCAGGCAAAAAAGGGCGCTTGGATAGAAGCACCATGAGCCAATCAGGTTAGTGCGCCGGGAGAAAGTCCGGAGTTTTAAACTCCTACTTTCTAACTGGGTTATTAACTGTTATTAACAGTTGAGAAGTCCGCGTCTCTGAACGCCTGTTTATAAGTGTTAAAAACTTAATTTTTATATACAGCCCTATATGCGTGATATGGTCTATTCCAAGATGTCACCCAATATTCAAACTTGTTTGGGAGCTCTTCGAGGACTGTTAGATGGTCTTCCCGCTTCGCTTTCATTGATAGAACCTCCTAAAAGCAAATATTCTTTCGTTGGTTTTGATGACAAAATCGGCGCTGCTGGTGTCACTGTCGTCACGGCTACCCCAATAGCTTCAGCGGAACCTGGGGATGATGATTGGGACTGATAGTTTATTGAATATTTTTAAACAGTTTTAAATATGGTTTTTATTATTATTTTGTAACTGTTATAAACACCGGTTTTTAATTGGCCCAACGGGTGAATGTTAAGTAGCAGTTACAAAGCCTCGCAAATAGTTTCTCACGGCGCACTAAATCAGGTGCATCCTATTTTAAGATCTCTGTCCTTCGCAGCAGTTTCCTCGGGAAATTTCAAAAATATTCGTCTTCCATGATTCTTCCAAGTTAGATTATCTGCCAAATAATTATTTAATACATAGATCACATCAGAAGTATACAACAGATATACCAGACTCATCTAATTGCTGAACTCTACAGCGAGATTAGACCATGGACGTTCCAGAAATTTACTCGATTATGAAATCTCCCGAGCTTGAAGCTGTCCCGGTCATCCCATATCGAGGCATCTCCTCAGAATGTCCCAATCTGTAAGAGAAACCCTTCTAATACCCAATCATTTGTCCTTTACTTGTTGTAATCGGTTCCAATGTTCCTGTAGATATACACCTTTCTCAACGGATGGCTGCCCTTTAACCGACCCCAATAGAAGCTCCAGAGTGGTAGATTATTTAATATATTCAATGTCAGGGTGATCGCACCCTGGTTGTATATATCATAGGAAATGATCAGATGCGTGAGTCGAGGTAATAGACCAAATAGTTGGACGAGAGAAGACGCCAACCATTCGAAGTTGTTGAGAACGAGGTAGGTTACAGCTGTCAATCCAGGATGGAAGAAATAGGTTCCGCTGAACACTTGAGGCATGATGATTTCCAATACGCCAGATGGCCACCTGGTTTCCGAATGCATTTTGAAGGAATAGTCGGATAAATACTGAGGCAACCTGAGCCTTCGAATATTGAGGCAATAGCCTAATACCCTGAACAGCACATTGGTGGGCCAACCGTAGTCGATATATAACTCCTTGACATGCCATCCAATATAAGCGTCTTTTCCGCCGCATTCGAGGGTTTTCTGAAGGGTTTCGTAAAGTAACGGGTATCGATAACCATTTTGACCAGGATAATTGTATGGTATAGGACTGGTGTTACGAGCCGATTGATATATTTAGACACGAGGCGAATGGCATGACTGGAATCACGTTGTTGAACTGCAGATAATTCTAGGATTCGATGGTACAGTTCTCGAGGCAAACATCTGAAGAGATCTGCAGATGGATTTACTTCATAACTTGAGTTGGAGCATGTAAATTTGTAACAACAGATTAATCCGTGAAAAATGATACGCAGAAAGGTAGGACTGGCTCACGAGGAGTCCAGAGCAGAGAAAGAGTTTATGCTCATTTTCCCGGTTCAATTTCCAAGGATCTAACTGCGTTTTAAACAGATGAAATGGCGCCAACGCCATCCGTTTCTTCAGGTTTCGTTCGGGCACTCCGCTTAGTTTGTAGATTGACCGTCTAAGCGACTATATTGCATGAAAATATTGCCCAGTCTGCAGGGTGAATTCTCAATAAGAAAGGGGGAGGTACATCCAAGCGTCTAGTGAGCTCCAAACACTGAAGTGCCAGTAGCCTTGAACGGGACGCCAATAACCGTATGTGAACCGATGATAATATCACTAGCTAAATATCAGCATCCTGTTGCGTATTAAGGATCTTCTTCACAGCGCATGCAGGTAATACTCGTCCCTCTCGAGAGTCTTAACGCTAGTAAAAGATTAAAGCCTCGGGGTAAGGTAGGGCCTAGACCTCAGATACCTTCAAATTATGATTAATAACTCTATGATTCAATTAATTAATCAGTTTTTAACTATAAAAATGCATGTTTTAGCTAAGCTACGCACCAGATAAATGGAAACACGTCCCTCTAAGTATAGTATCCGTATCCAACCCGGGCGTACAGCGCCAGTCCTACCAGTGAACACCCTAGTTAGCATGAGAAGGATGCTCGAGGGTGTTCCAACAGAATGTAAATAGTAGAATAACGATAGTGGTAGTATTCCACCGGTTTATTCTATCTAAACGACAATGTAAGTAGGTTGTTAATCCGGGGATTCGTATAAGCCGAGAAGATGCAACGCACCGCCTGCTCAACTTTGTCGCACAATCAGTGTTATCAGATCTAAGCGTCCGATCGAGTGACTTTTTGACTCCTTTCATACCTTTCATAGACGTTACTCAACTAGTTTCCATATACTGGTGGGTCTGTCTTGAATGGCCAAATTCGTTACGGCAGCCTCCTGTCAAATTTCCTCTCGGCCTACCAGTGGCGATATTTCGGAGTGTGGAGGCGAATGTAGAGACTGAGATAGTATTACGTAGAGTACTGAATATTAAGTACTGGGTGCTTAGCTTAAAAACTAGGTTGACATCGTTGTCAGTGCGATTGCGGGGATGGAAAAGGTGTACGAGCTCATGATTACGCATGTTCCCACGGTCCATGCTTGAGCTTCACCCTGCGTCTCCCAGCTCAAATTTCGCTTGAAAAATCGACAATGCCGCAAATATTCGTTCGAATAACCAGATGCTTAGTATCTGTTTGGTATCTTGTCAGGATACTCATATAGATTTCACACAGACCAGGCACGGTAGAAATGGGTTTTCAGGTGCCAAGCGAGTCACTACAAAGCGGCACCAAGCATCTTCAACTCTTCTTCTTCTTATTCCCTATCACGAATAGTACAAGTATCTCAGTGATTAAAAAAGTACTGACATTATTTTTCAACAGCCATTTATGGAGCCTGGTAAAATTTCAATCGCGTATGTGATCATTTCTGGCATCCGCGTGGTGCGTCCTGGACTCAGATGGATAGCGCCTACAAAGTTTGTTTGAAGAAAGGGCTGAGAATTCGGGGAACAATTTAGTTGTATGAGGTATATAAATATCTATAAATTAGCACTCATCGTGCGCAGATACAGTCTGCCAACATTTTCTCCTCATGGACTGCCAGTGGATCCAGATCTGTTCTAGCATTTCCTCTTGCGCTTAGATCATATACTCCAAGGCCTCGTTTGAAGGAAGGGTGCCTATCTCATGACATGCGATCGTCTCTAGACAAATTATACAACTTCTGACGCTGGTCCTCTCAATCCTTTGGTGGGTCGACTTACAAGCCCTCTACGACATTATTGCAAGCAGACTACAAGGTAAATTGGGAGCTATCTTGTTCAATCTGAGCCATTGAAGGGCATCTGTTGACGCTCAGACTCTGCGTGCAACCGGAGCTCTGGAAATTTGTCTCACAGTGCATCCTTTTAAAAGGTGATTTTGCATCATGCTCTCATTATCATTGACTCGTCATATGCCACTAGTAATCCACTTATTGGATTGCCTTTGAATCTGCCCTAACTTCAAGGATTTATAGGTTCAATTCATATATTTATTCATTCAATGAAGCTAATTACTTTTTTCATAATCTGCTTCACGGTCCACACGCAATGCCGGCGATTTTTGTTAGCGTATCGCATGTAGAAGTTCCTTAATCTGAGCCAATTTGCAATTTGTTCTAAGTATTCTACACAAATTAGTGTTCACGAACCTTATCAGAGATTGTAGCGGTCCCTTTCACCTCACTTCCAATTCGGCAAGTCATCGGCACCGAGGTCACAACTACATCGACGGACCGGGAAGAAGCCCATATGACTTCTTTCCTTCGAAATTCGAACGAATCATCTTCTCTTTATATTTGTATATGCTCATATCAAATATTAGACCCAGTCTAAACAATACAGGCGAGATTGCGAAGGAATTAGGTATCGGACCTAATAAAGAGTTTGTGCAAGAGCGCCGGCGCTCTCTCGTCGCTTTTCTTGGCCACATTTGAGAGTATGTTTCGTTGTACTACAGCGACATTTTAAAGCTTCAAGTGTCTTATATATCCTCCATAAGAAACGGATTGAGACACGGAAGAATCAGCCATGGTAAAATAGCGACAGAAAAGCGCCGGCGCTTTTGCACAAACTCTCTAATATGCTCCGCCTGGCGCATATACCTTCGATGGAAGTACCTTCACTCAAGATCGGCCGACGTTTCAGCGATTCGTGATTGTATTTCACGGGCATATTCAGATGTCAGGCCGTTCTCCCGGTTTGACACAGCACCTCTGAATCGAGTCTGGGCATATTTCAAATGAAAAATCACAAGAGAAATTACAAGAGATAGGGTGTGTTTTATCCATGGCATTTAGAGTGTATTTTCCTTAGATTACTGACTCTAGAGGCGATACTTAAGTGCGACCAACTCATCCAACTATTGTTATCTTTCAAGTAGTACGTTCCTTTGGCGATTCCGCTACCTTTACTTAGAATTTGGCAGCGGTTTATCGAAAGGCATCCGAGTAAAATATATAGATGTAAGTTTGGTGAGTATTGTTTCAGTTGATCGCTTAGGTTTACAATCTCGCCGGCGGATGCACATGAAATCCGGCCCGCATCATTCACGGCTTCACAACTTCCCCAATTCCGAAATCTTCTCCAGAGGCCCCACAATCAGCTATAAGTTTAGAAGACATCTATTCTCTCCCCATAAGTGATCACGGAGTCGGTTACAGAAGACATGTTCCTGACGCCGTCCTTTCTGCGTTGCCGGATTCGTAAGAGGTCGTAAGTCACTGACTCTAGAGATAATTAGGTAAGTTGTCTGGTAGGAAAGCAAAGGAAGTTATTCTTATACGTGAAAATGTACTAAAAACCCCAAAAATCAAAGAATGGGGAATGCAGAGTTAGAGACAATAATTGGAACTAACCAATTGAGAGCTACGCGACGATTCAAGTGGAATACCTCCCGCTAAAATAAATTCAAGTATGGCGAGTAATCCTATCAGAACAACGAGGAACAACGTCATCGCCAAAAATAGTATCGTAATGTCAAATGTCGCTTACTTTACCTGGCTATACCATTAGTCACATGCAGGCTTTGGACGATTGAAGGGGCTTCCTGCGGGGCTCAGCGGTCAGCTTGAAGAGTACTGGTTCCTGTTCTGGCAAGAAATCTGGTAGTTTAGGTGACATGGGGCACAGAATAAATGATGCGCCCAGCTACCAGTTAGATTGCCAAGAGTCCGATCAAGCAGCCGTCATAGAGAGCCTGGCTCCAGGATCATGGTCGCGTAGAGTTCATCCACGGACCGTCTGGGTCCGTCCGGAGAAACTGAGGTCAGACTTGTTCATCTGACTTCGAAGCCTCGCCTCTAACGATATTTGGTACGCTTCTCCGTCTCTTATTACTGTTATATATAACTTATATACTTACCTCCGATAAGGAATACGTGGGCCCGTTCGGTGACCACACTTCAGCTACCAGCCGTAACAAGGATAAAAGACCCAGTCTCGATCTAGTGAACGATCGTTTCACGCGTAATGTCGATTTATGCGCATAATGGATAATAGGAGACGCTATGCCATCTGGTAGAACGTAAGAGAGAGGTGGCAAAATATTTGAGAAGCAGCGCTTAAAAAGCCATTAGTTACCGGCAGGTCTCATGACCCAGTGAATTTCGGCCTCAATTTCCAAACCCACTTCATACACATGCTCCATTTTCGCTTCCTTTGATCATGCCTATTACGCGCCTTTATAAAGCCTCCCCCAGATTTCTCCACAACTTCTGTCTTAGCTTCCTCCTTCCCCGTCTTAGATAGCAGCCGAATATGGGCCGGAAAAGTGTACGTTTTCAACATGGCTGCTTAGTTCTAGATTGTGAATACCCTTCTTCTTAACAGTACAGCGCCGCTATTGCCTCGAATCCGGTACGTACTAATCGTACTTAGATGCCTTTGCCCAACTAAATATTCTGTACGACAGTACATCGTCGGATCCTTTGCATGCATTGGTGGAGGACTCTTCGGTTTGGACATTTCGTCCATGTCCGGGGTGCTCGACAACCCCTCCTACCTTGAACAGTTCAACCATCCCACAGCTGGTCCTCAAGGTAAATTTGCTGATATACCTCTATTGTCCACCATCTAAATATGGATTGCTTAAGGTGCTATGGTCGCCGCTATGCCTTGTGGCTCCTTAGTTGGAGCATTGCTGGTCTCCAAGCTTGCTGACTATATAGGTCGCAAAAAGAGCATAATTATCTCCGGCTGGATTTGGGTTATCGGTGCGATCTTGCAATGCGCTTCTCAAAATCGTGCTATGCTCGTCGTCGGTCGTGTTATTGCTGGTTTGGCAGTCGGTATCGCCTCCACCACCGTCCCGTTGTACCAATCGGAAATCACCGCTCCTGCTATTCGTGGTCGCATAGTCTCATTGCAACAATGGTCAATTACTTGGGGAATGTGAGTTCGCGGCGTATGGTAAATTAATCATGCAGTACTAATAGGTTTTGCCTCTAGTATGCTGCAATATTTCGTTCAATGTGGGTTAAATTTTCGCAGTCCTCCGTTTAAGTCATATTAAATGACAATATGTTCCTGTAGTCGGTTGCTCGTACATTAACGGAAAGGCTTCATTCCGTATTCCATGGGGCATCCAAGCCATTCCTGGTGCTATCCTCTCCATTGGAATGTGTAAGTCATTTCCGTATATTCGAACTTTACCTTTGTAACATGTTGGGTCTTAAGTGTGGTTCCCCGAGTCTCCTCGATGGCTCGTTGACAATAGCCGTGAGGAAGAAGCTCTGGAGATCCTTGCCGATCTCCATGCTCAAGGCAATAAGAGCGATGAACTTGTTCAACTTGAATTCAATGAGATCAGGCAGCAGGTTACGTTCGAGCGCACTGAGGGTGCAAAATCCTACGCCGACCTCTTGAAGCCGGGTGTTTCTCGCCGTGTATTCCTTGGAATGTCATTGCAGGCATGGTCTCAACTTTCTGGAATGAATATTATGATGTACTACATCACCTATGTCTTCCAAGGTGCTGGTCTGACTGGACGACGTGGGAATCTCATCGCCTCTTCGGTGCAATACGTCCTCAACGTCGTATTCACAATTCCTGCCATCATCTATATTGACAGGTGGGGTCGTCGTCCGATGATGATCATTGGTTTCTCGTTGATGGCCATGTGGTTGTTCCTTGTCGGTGGTCTTCAAGGTGGATTCGGTCACTGGGATAGGACCGATCCTGCTAACCGTGAGTATGAATATTATTCGATTGTCATTTTTTCTCGTTAATTAAGTTCTTTCCGTGTATTTTCAGCGGTTTGGGTCATCTCCGGACATGATGGCATAACCAAGGCTGTTATTGTCTTCTCCTACCTCTTTGTGTGCAGCTTCGCCATTACCATTGGTCCTACTTCCTGGACGTATCCTGCAGAAATCTTCCCTATGAAGGTCCGCGCCAAGGCCGTGTCCATGTCTACTGCATCCAATTGGGCATTCAACACGGCCCTTGCCTTTGCTGTTCCTCCTGGTCTTGCCAATATCGTAAGTACTACACGCATTTGGCAATCTCGTAGTCGTTAATTTTAAATTTCTGATACAGGGATTTAATACGTACTTCATCTTTGGTGTATTCAATTTCATTGCCGCTATTCAAATCATCTTCATGTTCCCTGAGACCACCGGCCGCACTTTGGAGGAGATCGAAGACGTTTTCGACCAAGGTCACGTCTTCGCCGCCTGGAGGGTCGACAAGAATGTCGGAAAAAGGACTCTTGCTGACGTTGTTGATAAGAACGATGTAAGTCCTCGTCCATTTTCAGGCTTTCCTGTCATGACACTAAAGCTCTCGTCATCAGTATCATTCAGACGACTTGAAAGAAAAGGAGGTCTAAAGGGGCCTTCTATGTCGTACGATTTAATGTGATGTGGTGTGATGTCACGACTCGTCGTTCTGTTTGCTTTGCTCTCTATTTTTTTTTTTTACTCTTCATTACTCCTTTTGTCTTAAGATGTGTACGCATATAACGAGTGTCGTTGTCTCCAATTTGCATATCCTGTAATGTAAGCATGTTCTTGAGGATTGATTATGCGCAGTTCGAACCCCTTGCATCCGAGTAAGATTCGGCTTATGGGATAAACAGAATCAAGGTGTCAATTATCCACTTGATAGCTACTCCTAACATCTGAGAGTCACACTTACCAGTAAGTGTATACTAGTCTACAGTACGACGTCCTGGCTTGTTGCACATATGTGGAAGGAAGAAGGGGGAAAGATTTGGCCCATTTCAAACATCATTTAGATATATATTTGATACATCTTACTTGGAATTCCTTGAATTCGAATACTCAATTGATCACTGACTGAGCTTAATCAAGGACAAGAATGACGTCTAATAAGGCTCAGGTTTGCAAACAATCGATCATAGATAAGTAGGCCCTTAGAGGACTAGATCTATCAACCACCGAATTAGAATAAGCATGTGCCAGAATAGGTCAGAACTTGTTCAGGATCATAGCATTTTGGCTTCACGTTAGCTTCATGAGCCGTGGTTGCGCAACGCTACCTCGATGCGGAAGTGTAGTAAAAATTCAGGGAAAATATTCTATGCATTTTAGTTGTTAAATTAATGGTTTTCGTGTAATAAACGTTCAGATTATTATGTTAGGCCATCAGAGGAGGAGGAGCTAGGAAAAGGAGACGGAAAATGCCGGCAGGGTCGTTCTCCGAAACATAGGCATGGGAACAGTCATAAGCGCCGATTCTGTTCTTTCACTGTTCTTCCACTGGAATCCAATGACCTTTGTTATTTCTGCGCTGTTTCAAGCATCGAGGGAACTTCTGGTACGCTATACATCGCCTTTCTTTGTCTCTTTTTACCCTCATCAAGTTTGGATAGCAGTACACTTATTGTATACAAACTCCACATTAATTGTCATAGTTCGATCGAGCTGGTTCTGGACCGTGCTTTACAAATTGAAGACGACGATCTACATATAAGGAACTTTCTCGATATGACTTTGCATTTTGGAAACTTTAAATGCTGACAGGGCATTTTTTGCGGCATCTTCCTTATCATGACACGGCAAGGCTTAAGATCTCATATTTTTCAGTCATTGTCCCGACTTTCGCGTTTTTAGTCCCGATTCCAAGTATTGAACATTTAACAAGCCTACTATACCACCACGTCTTAATTCATTTCCAGTACTCAATGAAGTGTCCGAGCTCGGTCGCGGCGATCCTGCACACATATAATTTGGTTCTTTCATCTGTAACGATTCAACCACAAGTTAACCATGAATTTGCTATTCATTCCAGCCTACTACTTTTGTCTGCTAACAGCAGTTATAGCTGCAACGGAATCGGATCAAACGCCATCGGACAGAGCTTGTTCTCTTTTGGACCATGCTCTACCAGGACAGGTCTCTTATCCTAGTAAGTGTTCACTGTTTGCCAATATAAAAATAAAACTCATGGGATTTCAGTGCGAAATGTGACTGAATATGTGAAAAATATAATTCACTGGGCAGGAAGTAGCGCAGAACGTGCACAATGCACAGTCGAGCCCCGCACACCCGAGGAGATTGTGGCCATTGTGAGCTCATTACTGCCGTTTTTGCCGGATTGAACTCAGTTTTATGCCTTATGGCAGTTTCATCTTGTGAATCAAACACGTACTCCTTGGGCAGTAAGTTCAATCTCGTTGGATTCCCTTCAGCGATCGCATCGTATCTCATTAAACAGGTCAAAAGCGGAGGACACGCGTATAATGGCGGATTCAGCTCTACCCCAGGCGTTCAAATAACTATGTCAAAGTTCAAAGAAGTTACATATGACCCTTTGAAGTCCATTGCACGAATCGGTGCAGGAAATATTTGGGATGAAGTATACGCGAAAATTACTCACCACAATGTCAATGTGGTTGGTGGCAGAATACAAGGTGTAGGTACGATGGAGTTTATTTTTATTTTTATGGACATCATTTATTTTATTTTTCAAAGGCGTTGGTGGTTTTCTCTTGGGTGGAGGATATGGGTGGACAACGCAGCAGCACGGTTTAGCCATCGATACGATTATCGCATACGACTTGGTGACTCCCACCGGCAATATACTCAATGTTACAGCTTCGAACTATCCAGATTTATTCTGGGCCCTCAAGGCGAGTCTGGAACCTAGAAATTTGCTTATTTCATGATGCTAAGTCTTACTAGGGTGGCGGAAATAATTTTGGTATTGTGACCACATTCACAATGAAGACTCATGCGCAGACGAAGGTTTATGTAAGTCCACTGGCTCTTCTAGGTATGATTGGGGCTCACAGATGTCTATGCATAGGGTGGCCATATTTTCTATAATAAACACATAGACCGAGTGACGGAGGCAATCGCCGAATTCGATGAAAATAACAGTGACCCCAAAGCAGCCATAATTCCAACTTATGCTGCGACACCCGTTGGAGTAAAAATTGCACATTTTGATGTTATTCTCAGAACTGACATACTATTTTTCAGTTTGAAATTATACTTTACATCTTCTATGATCACCCTCTTCCACCTCGTGATACCTTCAAGATATTCTTAGATATACCGGCAAAGGCAAAGAACCTCAGGACGCGGACATTTCCAAAGCTTATTCATAGTCTTGGTTCCGTTCCTAGACCGCCAAGGTGAGAGTTCATTCCGGATTCAGCATTGTTGCGCAGTATTACTTATGTCTCAAAGGCTCGTGTCGCAAACAGTACCCATTATACAATACACCAAGCCCATATTGGACGAGATTGTGAAGCAAACAAAGGTATTTGAATATTTCAACGAACGGATACATTTTCTGATCGCAAAGAACAGGAGCTAGCTCGCGCTGCGGAAGGGGTAGACCTGGGTATATATGCCGCTCTGACGGTAGAGCCATTCATGCGGAATACCCATCAGCACGCGCAGGGCGGAGCATATCCCCACTCTCAAGAACATCCGTGGACACCGTTACAGATGTTAATCGGATATGTAAACCCGCTTGAAGACAAGCGGACTGCGTCCTTGATCACGAAAGGGGCGAACAGCATTCACGCGGTGGCTATTCGCGAGAACCAGTCGTCCGCAGATGCTATCTTATATAACAACTATGCTCAACAAGGCACCGATTTATCGCTACTGTATGGCGAGAATTTACAGAAGCTTCGGGAGCTTAGAGCACGCTATGATCCTGATAACATTATAAATCTGACTGGTGGCTGGAAACTGTAATATGGCAGAAACATATACGGCTATGCTATTTAATATGATCGTACCTTTGTATGACAAGAACCCTCGAAGGGAGGAGGAGGAGCGGATGTAGTTTTGATCCGGCGGTTGCCTGTCAGTCTACTTAGTACTACTGTGATTTGCTTTCGCATAGTTATGAGGTTTAATATTTACAGACGACGAGTAGCTTAAAATATTCGCTTGATAAATGGATTCAAACCTAAATGTTCGGGTTTGGGAGTATAAACGATAACATATATAGCGAAGGGAAAGGGGTTCTAAGCTAACCACGGGCACCCACTATACGAAGGAGTGTAGCACGCGAAAGGAACTTTGTGCGTATATATATAAAATATTCGCATGAATTACGGCCCTTAAAAAGGAAGATCGTAAGCAATAATAGATAACCGGCCTCTCTGAAGGAGTCAACGGCCTCGCTCTACATACGTTGTTTAAGGTTTTGGGGTTTTGCTTCCGATGACACAGCTGCCAAATCAGGGAAATAGCGAGTCATATCAGTGAAGATGCCGAGTGACTCAAATCTTCTCTGCATCATTTATAGAAGTGCCATACTTACTTTCTAATTCAGAGTCCCTTGCGATGTCTTCTCTAACATATACTGTCGTTGATGCTTTCACTTCCGTCCCTTTCAAAGGGAATCCCGCCGCCGTTATTGTTCTCCATTCGCCCTTGCCAGATAATATCCTTCAGAGCATCGCTGCCGAATTTAATCTCTCGGAAACAGCGTTCATCACACCTATCGACGCATCCAGTGGCAAATTCGGTCTTCGCTGGTTCACTCCCAAGAGAGAAGCGCCGTTGTGCGGACATGCAACGCTAGCCTCTGCATGCGTTCTGTTTTCCAATCCAGACATTCTTCCAAAATCCGTAAATCTAATCGAATTTCAAAGCAAAGTCTCAGGGATTCTCACTTCAAAATTGTTGGACGACGGAAGGATCGAGCTCGAATTCCCAACTGGAGAGCCTATCCCCCTCGACGCCCAAAGAGAGAGCGTCGTGCGGAACGCTCTTACCAAGGCCTTCGCTGATTCAGACAATTTCTTGATCAAATCCGTTACTGCTGGTACCGGTGCCTCCTATGGACATTGTTTAATTATCGAAATCAACGATGATTTTCCTTTGGAGAACGCCAGGGTCAAAGATATGGATGCAATTGTACGTACTTTAACAATTTTCCATATCCTTCACATCGCCTTATAATATTCTTTTCAAAATGTGGCTCTAGGCGTCGTTGGGACCTGAAAGACGAACGATCATTGTAACTCAAAGCAGTAAAAGCGGCGAAGAAACGTTTAAATCGCGTGCATTCGCTCCAGCGGGCGGTATACCTGAAGATCCAGTGACAGGCAGTGCTCATTCTATTTTGGCACCGTACTGGGGTTCGAAGCTCGGGAAGACCGTAATGCTGGGACGACAAGTGAGCAGTCGTTCGGGAGAACTTGGGATCGTGCTGGATGTGGAAAAGAAAATCGTCAAACTGCAAGGTCATGCAGTGACAGTGGCTAAGGGTGAATTATTCTTACCAGCTTGATCACAAATGATCCACATGACAATTCCTTTCGACTATGAAGTAAAATATATTGTTGATTACCAAAGCAGATCTGTGTTACAGCATTTCATTTCAAGCGCATGAGGGTATATCAAGATGAACAAAGGGGAATAATGCATAGACAGCAACAATGGAATAAATCACTGTGCTTTGACGCTTCCGCGCTTTGTAACATTCGCTGCCACTTTGAGATTGGCTGCGATATCGTTTCCGAATTTCCAAGCAATCAAACCAGGGAAGAGAATCCATAATCTAAACCCAATTATGTCAGGGAGGATTTGATAATGGAACATCACCGACTACTCACCCATTAGGGAGAATCCAGAGTAACAAGAGATCCGGTACACTGTTGTGCCCAATGGAACACCAGCTACAGTAGTACTCTTGGGCCCAGTACAAAATAGTCTGTAGATGATATAGAAAATTATTATTAATAGGTGTCATGAATGGATGTTCTTTCTTTCTTTCTTACTTTGCTAAAAGTCATGACAACGGCCGCGAAGCCCACTACGGGAGCCGCGCTGGATCCTACCACACTATCAAGGTAGACATAATAAACCTGTTTGAATACGGTTAATAATGAGATCATCTGAAAGCGTAGAAAGTTGTACATTCATTGCGGTTTCAATTAGATTCATTAAAGCTAATCGCGAGGTCAGAAGGCCAGCATGCTTAAGGTTTTTCAAAAAAAAACTTGCATTGAGCGCTCGTAAATCCCTCGTTGTTTTCCAATGCTCTAACGCCATATACCTAAGTAAAAAATAGTCAGCCTTCAGTGTAAAGAGCAACAGGAGCACTATGCACATAGTCGACTTCTTGGTACAACGCATAAGGCCTCCAGATCCAGTGAAGGTCTCCGCCTTTCATCGAACGCGGCCTACACCATAAAATCATGAACAAACAATAATTGTTGGCAAAGGAATTTTTGCTGACCGCATAAGACAGTATCTGTTGATGAATCAATTTAGCTGCAGCCTTTCAACAGTTCAAATCCACGAACCCTGCATCCCACAGAATGACCGGTGTCGTAAGAAGAAACCAAGCTGTTATAAGTTTATAGGTGAAGGCCGTGTTAGGCATATCGAGTATCCTTGCGATGGAGAAGGTGGGAGTATAGGTGAAAGGACAAGTGTGAGCTTCAAGTTCAGTGTTGCGTGAGAAGCGGGGATTGTCTGATGATGCGAATTGAGTTTCTATTGGCTAAAGCTCCGGAACCCTTGTCGCTTCCCACGCGTTCCTATTGGAGAATAAAGGCCCTCGCCCACCGGCGCTCAACCTATTCGAAAGCGAATTTAACTGCCTAGCATTTTAGTTGCGTACTTCAAGGTTGACGACTCTAGTGTTGTATAAATATTCCTATTGAAACTTACTTATTTTCTCTGATGTATAGACGAGCATTTTCTGACATTATTTCAGCATTATATTATACCTTTATGTAAGGTCAATTGCCGAATAATTGGGTGTAAAATATTTTAAAAATAACCTTATTGACATCAGGTGGCCATGCTGTAAGTTTTCGTATTAACAAGCTGTAGTGCCATTCATGTAACAGAGCGATCACCCCTCTCGGCACTGTACAGTGTAAAGCCCCTTTCCCCGCAGCTTATTTCGCCGCTCGTACCGCAAAAGGATCTTGTTTTGAGTGCCAGTGTGCAGCTGTTGTAATTCTGTTGTATCTCTGAAGAACTCCTAAGTGTAAAAATGGAAGCATCCGCACTGCAGTGCAATGTTTGGCAAAGTGTCCTGGCTATATTGTTGGGATACCTGACAGTGATACACTTGGGTTCTTTCTCCATTTCCTGACGCCATTCTTTGAGATTAACTAGTAAGGAAGTAGTGAACGAGAACCGGGGACTCGGTTACTCGCGAAAATTATGAGAAAAAGGTTGTCTCTATTCTAGCATCTCAACACGCAGAACACACAAAACTCTTTATAAGTTAGTCATAGGCCGTTTATTGGAAGCTCCAACAACGCCTCTGAGAGATTACAATGTATATCTATCTAGTAACGCCTGCAGAGATGCGTCCGCAGCTTTGGAGTCACTTACTTTATTATGGATCTAGATCAAAGGGTTGACATATACCAGGGACATACCTATTTGGCTAGGATCTGCAGGGGTTCTTCATGCTCCTTCTTAGATGAGTGATTTCCTGATGAGATGCATCGCAATAAAGTAACTGAAAGGAAGATGAGCAGGGCTGAGGCGTACAGCTTTCCAAAATTCGGTCTATCAGTGTGTAAACTGTGCGTGCTACGCATGGACAATGCAGTGCCCGCAGTGGGAATGATTTCAAATAACGGTATCCGTTTTTCGTTGATTCGTAACTATTCGTAAGCATAAAGGACCAGCCAAGGGGACGGTTTCGAACGCTGATTGGCAGGCATATGCGTTCATCATCATCTGTCATGAACTTGACTACCGTTAACTCATATCTAGAACCGATAGAACTGCCTAAAGAATCATTTTCTGAAGAAAATACCTGATTGTAATTACCAAGTAACAGTAGTCAAGTATTCGAAAGTTAATTTAGAAATCCATGAACCTGCTTGTAAATTTCTAGAAGGGTTTAACTTCCAATATGTCCAAGTTTATTTAACTTTTCTGGAGTGTCTGAGCCTTTCTTTGAATATTTCAGAAATATACTCCCACGAAAAGCGCGTCCACTTGTCACAGCAGAAGTCAATCTCAAAGAGCTGAACAATTGATGCTGGAGATGAGGATATACCTGCAAATCGTAATTTGGAGAAGCCTCCTTTCTATCAGATCCAGGCATCACTTGACTATCGTTTGTTGGAGCAGAATAAGATGAGAGCTATGAATTCAACAACTTCTAAGGGCAGAATAGGCAGGCATCGCATTACGCGTCTTCGACCTGTTGGAGTTTCATCTCGCTCCCAGTACTAGTAGACTCCCCCTTCCCATTAAATCGATTAGTAATGTCGATATCAAGAATTATTCATCGTAAGAAGCAGCAATATTTGCCGCTATCAGAATTCTTATTCGCTACCAGATCGTTTGTAGACTGAGCTTGTTACCGCTTGGATGGCCCATGCGGTCCCCACCGGAAGAGTATTCCCTACTTGATGCGAGCCTATCTCTAGCCCTTTTTGATGACAAGCGGAAGATATACAATAGGGATCTCCCAACCCAATTGGATGTGATAAAAATATCTCATACGCGGTGTTTTCAAAATTCACGGTGGCCCGTGGACTGTTCAACAGAATATCTACAAGGAATGGCACGTGGACGGGGCAGATAAGTACACAGCATATAAGCCCGGTTTCTCTTCTATTGTTTAACACTGGTTGATTCTCTTGATTTGTATCTACAGAGAAGCCGACGGTGATGTCTACGAGGGCCCATGAGTAGTCATAGCTTCACGAAGCCTAACAGGATCTCACTAGATCTCATTCTTGTCGTAGTTAACGGGCCTCTCAGATTCCATCATTCGAAATTCAGTGAGGTATCTAGGATATCGCCATTACGTTCTGAGACGGTATTAAGCAATACGTGTCGCTGAGACTTGACTAATGTGCTTCGTAAGCGAGGGCTGTGTATTATGGTCCGCTGATCCGAGTCAAGTCCAGGAGATGTGGCGTCTTTCGCCGTGCCACGCGGAGCATCTGCAGAAAAGGGGATGTATGCAGAAGTTTATTCAATAAAAATACTATCAACGCAAGAGTCGCAAATGCAGCCTGAGAGTAAGCCCGAGAAGTATAGCATTAATTAATTAGAGGCCGATTCAATGAGATTGAAGTGCCATCGATGAGGAATATACATATAAGTAAGTGCATCAGAGGTTGAGTGGGGTAACGATACAACAGGGCACAGAAAAAGAGTAAACTAGGAAGTATTAAATAAAGATATTACGAAGGCACCAATATACCAATTAGCGGACACGGTATTTGACTAAGAGCATCATAAAATTAAATAAATAAATAAATATTATATCCTTCACATCTCAAGATCTTCTGGAAGATGAACTGGGCCTCCCATGAGATGAACTTGAGCCTGGTAAGATTGAATTCTCGAGGGCTCTTTGTGCGCGCTGGTCGACATAACGATCAACGGCCGTTTCTAGCCTTGAAAAACGTTCTTCTAATAACGGTAGCTGTTAATACACCAACGTTAGTCACAATAAAACAGGAAAAATAGCTTGGTAACGCACGTAGTCAAGATGACTTGCCGGAATTTTGCCTACTGGCTTCTGTTGTCTCAAAGGACTCTGATGATCTTCACCCATGTATGATCTAGGAGGGAAATCTGTTGGACCATGCTCGAAAGGGCCCTCGTCTTCATCGTCATCTATATGCTCTTCTAGGTGTACTCCTCTTCCTCCATGTCTACCTGAACTGGGACCAGCAGTCGCAGAGTCGGAATGTTGTACGGATACGAAGCGGAATTTAACAGCTTGAGATGCGGCAGAAGACTCCTTGCGGCGTGATGAAGAGGCGTAATGAGTACTCTCATTAGAGGAGTTTCCACGCCTGGAAGACCTCGGAACTGGCTCGTAAGAATACTCGGGCATCTTAACTCCGGGTGTATAACCAGGTCCGAAAGAGGAAGGCCCTGTATATGCAGCACTCTGAGGGGCGCTTCGTATCTTCTTATTTGGAGGCCCATCTCTTGAAGGATGAGAAGTCCTCGAGCTCGAATAATTGACGGAATGTGAGGGAGGAGGTGCGTCTCCGTCCCTTGAAGATGCTGGCCACTGTGAGCTGCTGCGAGTCGTCCTTCCGTCGGGATAACCGCCGTAGCCTGAACCAGAACGATCATGACCACTCATGTTTGAATATGATAAATCTTCTTTCTTAATCGGTATTGTTGGCGTGAAATGAGGCGAAGAGGCTGTCGAAGATGAAGAGGGGGAGGAAGGCGTTAAGGGTGTGAACGGGGAGAGAGGTTCGGAAGTATGCAGTGAGGAAGACCTAGGCATTTGCTGCTTAATATAAGGCCCGTCCACAATTTCCAGACGGCCGTCAATCGTCACTTGTATACTCAGCTTTCGTGTTGATCTAACAAAGAGAGTTGGAGCACATACCTGTGCGCACCAAACCACCAGAGGAATCTTTCATGTAAGGGTCGGCCACCGTATGAAGGGATTGTGCATAGCCGTAGGGGGCCGCAGGACTGAACTGCGTTGAACGGTTGAGAGGCATGATGGTGGCGAGTAAGATGCGAGCTGTTATTATCTCAGGTTCCTTATGAAGGTTACGTGATGCCGCTCAGTGAGTCACTAACATATTGTTCGAGTTCCAGGAGCTACGTGCGGCGCAGGTCGTGTAAATCTAGATTGGATCGGGTCGAGGAGAAGCACGCAAAGAAGAGTACGTTGATCTATCCAAATTGTTGGGAGGTGGCATGCAACAAGAACCAGGCCAGAGCATGTTTAAAGCGAATCAAATTTCGGCCTGTTTTTGGAGACTTGCAGCCGGTAAGGGCGCTGTAAGGCTTACGGAGAAAGAGGACCCTCCCGGCACTCTCCCTATTGGTGGAACTAGAAGTTAATAACTACGTGGACTACTAAACCCAAGCACTGCCACCGGCTTTAGTTAATCAGGGCATTTCGACAGCATCCAACACTGCTCTGAACAGAGTGAACAGTCCATGCCATAGCGCTTGATCGAATATATGCGCCCCTCGTGGTTCTGACTTCAGATGGTGCCACTGCAAAGCATCAAAATCTACATCAACCCTCTGCGTACTCCTTAGTATCAATTGGACAATCTACCTGAAATAAGGTTAAATACCAAAGTGCACATTAATATAAGCGGGCAGAGTGGGAGGCGATCAATGATCGCATTCTTCCGAAATGGCTTACACACCGGTATACACAGATCTGCTCCTTGGCATAGCGCAACTTTGCATTTGCAGCCGCAGAGGTAGCGATGACTGGCAACACCTGGCAACGGGGACTCAGTGAGGATTGGGGCGCTTATTAATTCCGGTACCTCAGCGTAGTGGCGCATCATACGAGTCATTCTTCCATAGTTCCCCTGCAGCTTATGTCTCGATTGGAATGTCACTGATTCATCCGATTGCTTCATGTGGTCTACAAAATCTTACAGACTTAGTTCCACCCTTTGGCATAAAATCAGCCAGTACAGGCCCATCGCCGGAGAATGGAGCTCCGGATATTTTCGATTTCAAAAACGCGAGTCTAACGGATGAATACAGTTCCCTTTTCGGTGGAGCGTAAATGTGGAGGCTGTGTGATGCTATGCGTCTTCTTTTCGGCAGCCCTATAGTGTCTGATGATTATCTTATTTTATTTCCATTTACCCATACGCGCACGAGGAGCATATAAACGGATCTCCCGGATATATCCAAGGTATGTAACTGTATCAAACTAGAAAGCTGGAATGGTATAATACTGACGGAAATAATGGTGTTTACCTGTAATCTCTGGTCTGCTGGGCACCGCTCGTGGTAAATTCAATGAGAAGCAGGGGTTCATGGAGATGTGCAAATACTCCAGCCTTGAGAAATACATATTACACTGAATCTCTTTAACAGTGTTCTCGAGATCATATGGTGGTGGTTTGTCATTATGTACGCCTTCCGGCTCCCATTATCCTCCTGAAACTCGGCTATAGGCTGATCGCCTCCCTGTTATGGGAAGGCCGGACTATCATCAAAAATATCCCACTAAATAGGTAATCATCTCTCCCATCTGACGATCCTCCGCCTTTAGAATGACTCGCGGCTACTAGTGCTATTCTGCATTCAGGGAAAATCTTGCATATATGCTTCTGCGACACTCCAATGCCCACGTTTCTTATTCGTTGTCATTAGCTCCGCTGTCGGTCCGATCGAGTACAACTGACCATGAGGCCCGAGTATTGATCTATACTCCAAAACCTCCGATTAACTTAGAGCGGGCCCGGGGACATGATGACTCGAAGAGCTACTAACCAATATTGGCGATGTACAATAATATCTCAATTCCTTGGCCCAAGACCCTCCACGATACTATGGCGAAACCTCTATAATTAGCATACCACAATGCTTTTCTTGTTCACTGACAGGGAAGCTTGCGGAAAGGTACCGCAGTTTTCCTCCAAATATACAATCTAAACTTTATAAAAAAATTCATAATTGTTTGTGTACTGCAAGTGGTACTGCGAATGGAATTTACAATTTCGGACGGGCATCGCGGAGTTGAGGCGCTTTATAGCCAGACTGACCCTGAATGACAAGATACGCCGGCCCCATCTTCCCAAACATCGCTCTGAGGTCTACCGCCAATTCATTCGGTTTCTCGTACGCAGCAAAATGTCCGCCTGAATCATGTTTTCGAATGAACACGATATTAGCAAGTGTTTGCATCCACGTTTTCGGTTGAACAACTATATCCTTCGGGAACAGCGACACACCGGCAAGCACTGCACGATCGAGTTTCTGAGAATCGAGATTCCATTCACCGGTATGAGCCACTTCATAGTAGATACGAAGAGATGCGGCAGGACCCTGACGAGAGAACCAGTAGATCGACACCCATGTCAGCACTGTACGAAACAAATAGATATCGATCAGAGACGCCTGCCGAACTTATGGCTTTCATTTCGTACCTTCGTCGTCTGTCCATGGATAATTATCAGTCCAATTTACTAATTTTTCATATATCCACGCCAATAATCCAACTGGTGAATCAGTAAGACCATATCCTAGAGTCTGTGGCTTCGTCGATTGTTCTGCGGAATAGCCCATCTCTCCACTGCGGAACCACTGTACACGTTCGAGACCTTTCCTTTCAAACTTTGTACGCGGTGTGACTAGATCTTTGAGGTAGAGACCTGGATTCTTCAGAAACTGCGGAGCTACACCACTGCGCCATGCTCAGTCCGCAGCTGTTTGCGCATAGCAGATGAAGACTTACACTGCCATATTGGTATGCGTCGCTTTGCAGTATTGCGGACCGTACAGGCGGCCGATCGTGCGTGTGATCTGAGGTACGTCATGAACAAGTGTTTATCTCGGAAGAGGAAATCGACGCACTAGATAGCCCCAATCGCCTCCTAATGATATATCAAGATCAATGTCATTTCAGTAAGCAGTTCCTGAGAAAAACAATACCTTGAGTGACTACGAGAATATAAAGTTTAAAGGGGTGCTATTATATAGTAAGCATTAAGGGAACGTACCGTATTCTTTATAACCCAGAACTTGCATTAATTTATGTCCCACTTCAGCGTATTGGTTTGCAGAGAACCCTTTCTTTTTTGGCCCCTCTGAAAACCCATAGCCAGGAAGACTAAATGCCACAACATGGAAGCTTGGCTCTCCTTCGGAAGTGGGGGAAATAAGGAGAGGAAGGATTTTCATGACTTCAATGAAGCTCCCCGGCCCTTCAAACAGGTTTGATTTAGTCCAATGACCGATTGCAAGGATTATACGAGATATTACCCACATCCGTGAACAAAGAGAAGAGGAATTGCATTCTCCACAGTACTCCTTTTGTGAGTAAAATGTATGTTTAAAGTACCGAACCCTTTGACCGGGATATCCACAAGAAATTGTGGAAGTGTCTTATTCAGTCGATCTTCATTTTCTTTCCAGTCATAGTCATCCTTCCATCTAGCAGCGAGACGTTTCACATCTTCCAATGGGACACCGTAAGCCCAACCAGACTCATCTAGTTCGTCTGGAAAACGTGTATGTTCTAATTTCTTCTTCAAGAGAGAAATTTGTTCGTCCGGGACAGAGATAAAATAGGGATGCGGTCCTTGAGAGTTGGTTGACATCGTCGTAGACCTGTCAGTGGGAATCCTGACTGTGAGACCAGATGTCGCATACGAACTATAATTGTGGAAAGAAGTTGGACGTCACCGATCGACTAAGCCATCTTGACTAAGGATCAGGGACGCCATATCACATGTCACATGTTTCCAGCACGTTCCAGCACCACAGCACTGCTTGCTTCCCTCCAACACTCTTCTTGAAGTTGAACTCAGATTGATTCCCTTTCAAATTAACCATACATGGCCACATTTGCGAAGCAAGCATTTAATGCTGCATCTTATGCTGCGGTACGACCTACTTATCCCAGAGCACTCTTTGATTTTATATATCAATATCATGGTGGAGGCTCCGCGGCCCGGTGGGAAAGGGCTGTGGATCTAGGCTGTGGAACTGGTAAAATCCTATGAGATATATCATATGCGTATGACTGATCTGGGCTTTGGTTACAACCAGGGCAAGCAACGACGGAACTTACAGGGTTTCGGGAAGTGATCGGCATGGATCCCTCTGAATCAATGATCAAGAAAGCAAATCAGAACCTACAAGCTCTCTCTACAACGACTTCAGTGAGATTTGTTAAATCTGAAGCCGAAGATCTCCAGCTCTTGGAACCAGAAAGTGTTGATTTAGTAGTCGCAGGTAACTTGATTTTATATTATACTGATATAACATTACTAATTTCTGGACGTTAATATCGCGCTCTACTAGCGCAGGCTGCTCACTGGTTCGACTACACCAAACTATGGCCTCAATTAGCTCGTATTCTCCGAAGAAATGGCAGCGTGGCATTCTGGGTCAGTTGGCTTAACAATTTCCACGATTTCGGAATTGATAAATTTTAACATGGCCTTACTCCCGACAGGGCTATTCTCAAATGCGAATCTCGGGACATCCATATCTTACACCGCTGATTGAAGCGTATTCTACGGGAAGCGATGCGCTGAATTCTGTCGGACCATACTGGGAACAACCGGGTAGAAAAATCGTGGATAATCATTTCTTAGATATTCCAAAAGCCCCCGAAGAATATTTTAAAGAGCACCAACATATTTTTTGGACAGGTGGGTTCTTTGACGCTAATCAAAACATGATTCATTAATCCGTCGTTTTAGGTAACTACTACCCATCTCTTCCATCAGCCAAACCTATACTTCTCCGAAAACGAACAACATGGGATGGTTTGCAAGCCTATCTTCGAACTTTCTCATCCTGGTATACCTTCAAGGAAAATAATCCGGAAGATTTCGAGCAATTCACCGGACTTTCTCAACGGCCATCATTAGGAAAACGTGGTGACGTTGTCGAACGCTTTTGGTGGACTCTCAAAGAACGGGTCGCCGAAGAAAATGACGGAGATGAAGGACAAGAGATCGAAATTGAGTGGCCTTTGGCCATGATTTTATTTAAGAAGTCATGAGTACATGGTGCTCCGATATATTTTATCGACTAGTTATCGTGGATTGCACATTTTGTTCTATCAACAGTTCACTCCAGTGCTTCCATCCAAACAACATGAAATCTGTGCCTGTATAGACAGTCTGAGAACGACGCCCTGCTGACATACACAAGCTCTTCCGAACTGGTATAGAACCCCAGTGTCAGGGTAGGACACGATGCGAGCTTGACTTCATCAAAGTACCGATGAATCTGTCAATAATATCATGATGGCAATCATAGCTTTCTGGTCTCTGTGTTCGACGAGCTTCATCAATCAAAGAACGCAGCTTTTGAGGGATTTGCAAGGGTCAGGATCCATATCTGATCGATGTAAAGTTTATAGTTTATGTTTCAGCTTAGCCAAACTCCAGGACCAATGTTGGCTGATAATGCCGTATCAATACTGATCTCACGAGAGATATCGATTGTATTTTGTGCTGCTGTGCAGCCAAGGATAATGTACTATTTCATTTTGTCAAAGGACAGCATTTCATAGCGAATTGTGCCTTCGCCGGTCTCCAAAGCTAGCTTAGCGAAACTCGTAGCTAACTATAGGGGCAAAGACTCCAATTTGCGCTGACAATTTCTTCGCTTTAGATTAGAAAGGGATGGAGACTGATGGAGGCCGATAATTCCCTAAAATGTTAATAATATCAACAAATATGGTTCTAGCTGGCAAAAATATCAAGGCGATGACAGGGATTATGTCGCTGCATATCAACGCTACCCACCGCATCATGATCGTTAGATACATAAAATGGATCGTACCAGTTGGTACCAGTACAGGCCAGTACCTGCATAGATCAACTATGTCCCTGACAGGGATCATAATTAATGATATTGATACCATGGCATGGAGGTTGTAGCACTGAATGCAGTCTAAGCGGCTGACTTAAAGCTAACTTTGAAATACAGGATGCAATGTTATTAGCGAGTTACACTCCAATGATTAAGTACCAGATCGAAAGAAGTATTTAAATTAACCTAGAAATTGATACCACAATGTTTGATCGCTAAGTGACTTAGAGAAGTGGACCTTGGGAGTTGTGGGCATCCCTCTCTGAAGGCAGTGCGTTAGCACTGCAGGAGATGAAGCGAAATTTCAAACAGCGAAATTTAGAGAGAGAGTAACGACTTAAGCAGATACTAATGGTACTATACATTCTTAGAATTAATGAGATAGAAAAATTGACCTCTCTTTGCCTCTATTGACAATGGGATAAATTCTAGATCTAGAAGTATGTCTATTAACTTTGAGTGTGTGTTTCCAGCTTACTATAACCGTAGGGTAAGAGGCTTAGGTGTCCAATTCCCCGTTATTAGACCCAATATCCAATTTATGTGGGGAGGCGCAGCCAAGAAGCCGCCTTGCTCCATCGCATCCGCTATAATTGCCCCGGAGATTCCCATCCAAACAAATACCCACATATATCCGACTATCTTCCAACTCATTATGCTTGTTGTGCTCGTCGACTTCGTATCCTTCGACTTCTTTTTAACGCCAAGGCCATAGGCCTTTCCTGTGGCAATGACAATATTCTCCCCTACGATGGCGAAAATTTGTACCAGGAAAAAGCGAAGACTCCCAGTTCCCCAATATCCAAATGCAGAATATTCACCGATCTGGTGTGCAAGACCAGAGAGGCCGAATGCAACACAAATTTCGACAAAATACGCAGGTAGGGTTCCCAAGGTAAAGCCGAATATTCTACTGGCAGCGAACTTCCCATGGGCTTCTAAAGGCTAAACATTTAATAATTAGACCAATGTGTCTTGCCATTACTAATTACTTACAAACCGAAGGAGTTGATGCCATGTTCGTCTATTAAATATTCGATCGGATTAGCAATGCGTTGAACAGCATACTCACGGACTTACCCCCAATGCCTTCCTACAGTGTATGACTCTCGAAGACTTCCAAACATAGGCAGTAACTCTTCCGGTTTGAATAATCCTAGCGAGGCCACTGTGACGGTATAACTGTACCACGTGAAGTTCAAACTCGCATATCCATTTGCTCCTGCAGCATATACGCATATATACCTCCAAATGAATTTATACAGTCCTGTGAATGCACTATGTTCCGGTATCGAAGGTTTCCAGAACACGGGAATTCGGGTCAGTTCGTATAGAAACTGATAACAGAAAAACCATTTGATCTGCTCAAGTACGAAGGGGTACCGCTGACTGTATTTTGACCGCGGAGGAAGTCGACGAACCGGTTCGTGCATCCACCCAACGCCTCGGGGGCTAATGAGATACTGAATAATCCATATGATTTGCTGCCATAGCGAAAGATCTTCGAAAGCTTCTTTTTGTCCTTTTAGTTTGAGTACTTTCCGGGGATCGTAGATGAGCAGAACCTCGGAGGCTTGAATTACTGAAAATGCAAGGAACCCTCCGCGAAAGATGTCGAATACTGGATGTCCTAATCGAGTCCAAGCAACGAGAACGAAAACAAGTGATAGGTGAAAAATGAAGAAAGGCCACCGCCGCTCGATTGGACTCAATAATGCTAGGACAATCACCGACATCGTTAGAGGCATCGTTACGAGGCCCCATACATTTACTAGTAGACCCAGCTGATCGAGTTCTGAGAGACCCCATGTCACCAGTGGGTAGTCTTCAAGTTGAAACATGTTGTCGTTGATCTCAGGCTCGCATGTTCGTGGTATTTAAGAGGTGGAAAAAATAAAAGAAATATCGTACGATATAGGGAAAGTAATTATTTCCAAAACTGATCGCTGACAACAGGTTCCTACTGAAAGAGGTGCGGATAAGAAGTATCCCAACGATGGGGAGCACTGGATCGAATCCTAATGATATTAAATAAGCTACAACCTTCAGTTTATGAAGCATGCTTCCGGACAAGCTGGTCATAATAGGAAGTTACTTCTTCATTAATATCCGGTCCGGGTGCACACTGGGCCATCATGAAAGTTAGCAAACACTATAAAAGCAATTATAACAACTATAGCGTTCGTAGCTTCCATACTTTATGTACACTATGATACCTTCCATAGCTCACCTAGCAACTACCTCATTTTACGGTACGCTAGCTGCAGTGGGTGCTATGAATAGCTATGGTAGGGTCACTAGCACGGATAGTCTCGATAGTCAATAATACTCAATTCTTTACTGATTCTCAATTATTCAAATAAAATCCAAAATAAAATCAACGATAATATATTCATTCTAATTTATATGTACAGTGAGATACAGCAAGCCATTATACCTCTAGAAAGCACATAAATACTACTATATAGACGGCCTTATTGAGAGCAGTAGCATGATAGATTTAAACTCGACCGAAAATCGTGGACTAGGACAGGGCGGCGCGCATGACCTAGGTTTCCATGTTGGTGACACGGAGCATAGGAGAGTTTTGAGTTGAGATACCATTTATACGCTAAACGAAGCTACAATGACACCTGAGCCACTCGACGTTGATTGTTGGGCTCAGGTCGGATTCGTCATTAACTAGTATTCCAAGACACTGGTCAGAGACTACTAATGATAAAGTCATAAAGCAAGCTGTAAACCTACTGGATTCATCCGTACTCCGAGTCTATTGCCAGCTGGGCCATGTTTCTCATTGAATTTGGAGTCCCGCAACCTAAGTGGAAATGGTCATCGAGAATTCGCATGTAGTGCTCGAAGGAGACCTACCATCCTATCTTAAAAAGTGACATGCCCAGAATCAGGAAAGTATAAAGGTAAAAGTAGGGTACTTATATTCAGTACACAGACTCACCAATGTCAGCGGAGAGATTACTCCTTCCCACGATGCCAGCGAGTCAAGAGTCCAAAACCCATCACATGGTTCCCTGTATAATATGTTAATTACTGCCTCGAGAAATTGTCGCAACTTACATGACTTTCAGTGCGCGATCTGTCAAGTGCGCTGGCCGGTATGGTGGTGGTACGACTCTGAAATGCGAGTCGCGACACCTCGTATTGGCCCTAACAATTGTTTAAACCAGCGGAGTTGGTGGAGTGGAGAATAGTGAGCCTAGCGAGGACTAGCGGCTCTTTATTCCCATAGCACATAGCTAGCTATCTGTAGGATCAAAGGTGCTCTGGAAAAATTAGACGCCATTGGCAACTTTCCTGATGTGTACGACACAGCCTGGATGCAAGAGGGTGATACTTAAAAGCTAGTAACAAGGGTGATTCCAGCCCAGTAATTCAAGCTCTTCATCTCGATATTTATGCCCTGATGCTTACTATGTTCGGAGTTATATGCTCAAACGATCCATGGAAACACTAACATCGGTATCTTGCTCACCCTTTTTGCTTAAGAGTGTGAGTACATAGTCGGAGTAGAGACCCACTCTTTTATAATCGAAGACCAAAGGAAAATCTCAACCCAAGTGGTTTCCTTCATGCGCGTCGCAAACATGTGCAAGTACTGCGGCGGCAGCGCAATATCAGTCCCCTGCCGATTTAGACAGTCATGTAATGTAATCAGTCTATTTGCCTGTTTGAAAAGGAAATTGAAAACTCATCTCACATCGATTAGGAACAAGCTACTTTCTGTTATACAGGGAACAATTCCGTAAACCCTTTAAGAAACATGCCACCTGCAAGGTGACATCGTGAGAACCACTGTTGCAAGGCTGGGCGACCCTGGTCAAGTACACTTGAGTACTGTTACATTCACTGCATCCATCTTGGTCGTCTCGTCAAGAAACGGCCCCTTCAATGTTCCAATTCTTTTAGGTTTGGTATAAAGATCAATTATATGAAATCCAAATTTCGAACGATGTTTTCAACTCATGCCAACCTAAAGAAGTTAGACCAGATAAAGCCGTGGATCTTTCACCCTGTCTAGACTGATTCCGAAATCGACGAATGATATTCAACGATAGCATCAGTGAATTCCCCTGTGTTGCACGTGAATTGTACCAGCAGACCGACACGGGGAATTTGTACTCCTTATCGGAACGTAACCGGCTAAAAAGCCCGTTTTGGTACAGTTGTGAGTTTTCATACAATTAGAAGATACAGTACAAGTGCCTAAAACTATATAAATTTAAATCTGTGGGGCATGCACTTTCAGTTTCCCAACTACTTCATCCTCTCCAAGTCCTCTTCTATTATCCGTTGCCAAATTCCTTGTGTTCTATCTGGGTCTTCAACTTCTATTTATCATTCGCTATCCGATGGACTGTATTCTTTTCTCCAGATAGTTTCCTGAGGACGCGTCAAAGCCCTCAGTAGTTCATCGTCGATGCTCTTCCTAGAGCGAGGCGGAGGAATGGCATTACGAGGGACCCATTTTTCAACCTCAAGGAGACCTGTTGTCTGCAGACTAGGAAGAGGAAAACTGGTGTTCGGATGGGATGAAAATATGGGCGCAGTTCTTGGGGAAGCTAGATATAGGGAAGGGGTGGGTGGATAACTATCTGATTTTCATGAGGAAGGTTCAGCCACATAATAAGGAGAAAGGGAGATAAAATGCCTCACTTAGATTGTTCCATGATCGCGTATATTGAAGAGCTGCTCTATCCGGAGTCTGCCTCTCCATCCGAGGGCTTGACTCAAATATTGCCTGCGGTTCGGGCAAAGAATCGACTTGACGCTTTCCCGTAGGCTTTATTTGGTCAAGCCCACGGCTAATGGGTGTTACGTCCGGGGGTCCTACGAATGTTAGCGTCCACCATGAACCCTGTATAGACTTGTTATTTCCTTTCTGCTGTTATATATCTATTAGAACGCACTTGATCTCCGCCCTTCGTATAGTCCTTCCCAGGCCTCTCGATCCTCGAAAAAGCGGGATCCCTCGAAAGTACATGCCGAATACTATTCTGTATAGTCCAAAGTTACATGGTTAATGTATACACCTATGCTGATATATGAAGCTCTTACCACCCATCCTGCATTTTGATCTTCCTTGGCATACGAAGGAAAACGTATCCGAAGGGCCATCTTCAATTCTTTTAGAGTCAACTTCCTCTCCGGCGATCCATATATCGCACACATAAGCACGGTACGATGAGGATGCGGTGGACGTCCTTCGTTAATTCCAGGGATGCCATCTTGCAGATCACAAAGGTTTCCGCCATCACCAGGAAGAGAGCCGTTGGCTGTAAACACATTCTCAGCAGCATATTAAATATATATTTGGGCTATGACGTACGAGATGTCCTCTCCAATTCATCAAATTGAGCCTGGTGATGCGGCGAGGGATAGAAATCCCTGGGGCGAAATCTAATCTTAGGAGGTAGTGAATTCTGGGGTTCAATAACGCGCCCGGAAAGTGGAAGAGGTCGGATGGGCCGTGGTACAGGCCTGTTTAGCTGTTCAAGGTATTGGCCGTCGTCGTGTGACTGACTTTTCTCTGCAGGTAGTTCCATGTGATGCCCGGGATTTCCTGGAGATAGAACGTCGTCGTACGTAGAGCTGCTATTAGTTAAGAAAGTTGATCGTGTTATGAACGAGTTTGACGATTGACGATCATTTGTGGCGAGAATTGGAGGTACGTGGCTGAACCCGTCGCGCGAGGTTGTTGAAGCTCCGGGGATGGGGTAATACTGATAACGAGATTGCATACGGCCGATGACCCTAATCACGAGGAAAATTTAAAGGTCAGCCGGGCATGGGCACAATGACCGGAACAAAGGCACGGACGGCAACCAAACGAATAAAATGAAACTATAAAATTTAACGGGGATGTTTGGTCGGAAACCAAAAATGATATCCATAGACACCAGTCATTTCGTGTGCACGACAAGACGACTGGTTAACTCGAATGTTTTCAAATCGAACGAATGGCAGTGCAAGCCTTGGCGCAGGCTTGGTTCCAGAAGAAGACTAGTACTCACTTGTCTGATTAGTACGTTTTAATTTGATATAGTTGCAGCAAGCAAGGCCACAGCGCAGTAGAGAGGGTGGAGCAGGCAAAACGGTCTTTGGGATGGTAAACCATGTTCTTGGTCTGGTCTAATTTATACATTCCCGAAGAACTGTGCACAAAAAAAAAAAAAAAAAAAAAAACAAGGGTCTTTCATCAATTGCGGGCCACAATAGGTACCGAAAATCTTCAAGTGGCTGTTCACCTGATGACCGAACTGTCGAAGTTCCATGAGCATATTGATCGGATTATCTCAAAGAACAAGGGGTGGTTGACACGGGCGACAAAAGACAAGTGTTCTGAGCGTACCGAAGATCACATTATATTCGAGGACCAACAAAACGTTGTTTAGGCCCGTGCGACTGCCAGGCTTCCAACGCAAGCACCCTTGCAAGGTTACATTGGTATTCTTCTGGGTGTAAAAAGAAATATTTCTTTTATTAGACGACAGTATATTCATGCTGTGGTCTGCTGTGATGAAGTACCCCTAATATCGGACGCCTGCCAAATCGCGCGCGGAAAAATTAGACTATTTCCGTCAACATTGATCTAGTGCCGTTTAGTCGTCCCTGCGATGGCTCATACTTTTAGCGTCCAGATAGGGTGACCTTGTAGG
Source organism: Sphaerobolus stellatus SS14 (assembly GCA_000827215.1). Lineage (NCBI taxonomy): Eukaryota > Fungi > Basidiomycota > Agaricomycetes > Geastrales > Sphaerobolaceae > Sphaerobolus > Sphaerobolus stellatus. Next base: position 567,423 of record KN837094.1, on the reverse strand, counting down.
AATCACGACTTCGACTAATCCGAAGTTGTGTCAACCGCTGTCGCCATGTGCATGGGAGCTAATTAATGGCGTCGAAGCTATGTCGCGTATCCCTTCTACGCTATACCTATATTGGAAAAAAACGTTCAAGGTTCAGACAGCTGTCCTTTGCGTTAGTGAGTAAAATTCTTGATTATGTGACCTTACTGCACAGTCCGATAGAACATGAGAACAATAATGGCGTGCCGTGCGCCTTTTATCACCATATGTTTTCAACGTGGAATAGGGAAGTTACAGGACGTTAACCGGTTTGGACATCGATCACTCCTTCGATTGCAGTAGTGATGTTCTCTTTATCTCATTATTTGCGACCTAACCACGAAAATAGATGTCCTCGATACGTATCCTTGGCAGGATGAAGCTGAATTCATCTACTTCCTTGTATTTTAATAATAGCTTAGGCGATATCTTCCAACAAGTACTAGCCTGAAAGTCCGGAAAAAGCGGAGACATGGGTGAGGTTGTAACCCCTGTCCAGGACTGCCCCATCAGGTTCAAGCATGTTGGTCCATTAACCCTGCATAACTCTGATATCATACGAGGTCAGTCAATGGAGAATCGATTTTAGGACGCTCTTACCGCGTTTTTGCTGTGTAGGCAGATTACGGGCCGAGAAAGGTACGAGAGCATCAAGGAGCATCACTGTCCAAGGCGAATAGGATGACATGCCGTGAATATATAGGAACGATTTAATTCCGTCGCCAGTTTAAGAGAACGCTTCATGGTCCAAAAACCAGTTTTTATTGGCCCGGCAGTAGGAACTTTCGAATAGATTCCGGGATATGTATGGGTCATGGGTCTTGTATGCAGGATACAATAGCATTTGCTATGTGCTGTGATGCTATTGCTTCGTCTGACGTTCAAGACCCTTTTCATAACAATCACCGCTCATCAGATAGAACCGTCTTGACTCTCGTCGTCGAACCATGTTATAAAATCAGGCGGAATAGAACCCCAAGTACTTGGCGTAATGACCAATACTCCGTTTCAGGAAAATCCTGAAAATACAGTTGCTATCCCACCTTATCCCACATGGCTCCGCATGGCCGGATGGACGTGGACATCCGCCACAATAATGATATGCGAGATCTAGTTTGGATGTCATCCCTTGTTTTACTGAATTGCTGTTTGATTTGTCGATCTAGATCGTTACGTCGGCATTATAATTTCGTGGAATAAGATTCCACGGACGGAACACGCGGTAGGAAGTGAAGAGATAGAGGAATTTGATTTGGGTCTATTGTAGGCACAAAATCAAACCATCACGAGAAGCCAGTTAGGAGGATCGCGAAAACGGAATGGCTGTATGTTCAAGCAACCGCGTTTGACAGTTGAATTATATACTGTAGAAAATTAATTCATACTTAATGATTTACAAAGGTGAAAACATACCGGAAATATCTCTCATTCCCTGCCTATTGTACCCCGAGATGAATCCTGGAATAATTTTGGATTCTCTAACATAGCAAATCCATGGAATTTCCCGAGCCCTTGGAGCGAGGGCCATTCAGACTAGTACTTTAATTAATGTAAGTCTTCCAAGAATAGTAGTGACTTTATTGACTGTGTTACCTAACCAGATTATAGAAATGGTATCAGTCAATATGTCCCCATAACGCATAATGAACCATCCTAACCTCTAATCGTGGAATGACGTGTCTCCCTGCCGAAACAGGGCCCGCGTCGGGACGAAACGGACTCAAGAGTGCATATTGGAGGAAGAGAACTTCAGGCGTGTTAGCGAGGTGATGCTCGGGCATATGAGGGTACTCACCATTCATCTGTTCCAAAGTACACTCAATATCGTTCTCGATTACCATTTAGCATCCTTCGGCCTCTATTCCTCATCCACTCACTCAAGTTGGAGTTTTTGAAACCGAAAGACCACGGTTTATAAAAGCGCATCAGACACCAGATAAGATCTGTGTTACGGTACAGCGTTGAGCTGTATGCAAATATCCAGTTATAGACCAGGTACGCAAAGTTAGGGAGATGCGAGGGTTTGACTCGAGTTATGTGGCCATGTGACTTGGCTCATACGATTCTCGATGTATTGTTGGCGGCATATAGTAAGTTTGAGCTGCAGTTTACTACAGTAGGCTGCAGTCAACTAAATATGACCTCCCCAGGGTTGCGTTGTCTTTTGGATGTTGACAACTTATCAATGTAATAGGGTCATAAAACTATATCGGAGATGGACAGAGCTCACTAGTACAATCACGTTCGGTCACTGTACGCTTGAGTTTGAAAGCGTTATGCAATCGCAAGCATACGTTTGAGCAAGGTTGAACAGGTTTGAAGAAATTGAGCGTTAACTGCGGAGTCTCAAATGATTAGTCATACTGGCCGGCTTACCTTATTTCCTTTCAGCCGATTGGCTGATGAAAATGAACTTACATATGATTGGTCAACTTGGATTATGATCATCTAATTCCTCCTCCTCCAGCGCGAGTAAATGCATTCGACATACTTAGGCAAAATATTGTGACGACATCAAGCTTGTTCAAGACTCAGACTAGCTCGGACTGCACTCTCACTACGTGGTGCTTGGGCGACCCCTCATGCCAAGCTATCTTCAACGCACTAGATCTTCGATGACCCACTTGGTAAGTATTATACAGCACCCAAATTTAGCTCAGTTCAAGCTGTTTTTTTCACCGTTTTGTCCGATGGAATTAATGACGCGCAGATATCTTCCCATGGCCGAAGAAGAACTTTCACCTAAATAATATCGTTACCAAACACAAGAAGAAGCCTTTTGGGGCTAGGTACGAGCAATAATCTTAACGACCGTAGTACTGCTATAGATCATGTATAGTAACCAAAGACTCTCTCGATACTAGTATCGGAGGAGTTGAGAGATGGTATATCCCCGATCAGGAAAGTTGGTCAAGCTAGGGTCAGCCATATCAACTATAGCGAGCTATAAACGACCATGCTAGCGATCCTAGTTTATGTACATATTCCTAGCAAAATTTGCATGGGCATAATCTCAAGGCAGACTGTGTAGGTAGCTCCAGGTGTTTGTCAGGAAAGGGTTACAGATGATATAAACCAGGTTCCCAAAAGAAAGTGAGATAGCCCTGTGTGGTTCTATGGGAATGACCAAATATTTTTTATGGAACCATTAGGTGCTGGTTTTTGCCAACTTTCCTAATGCTGGTAGTGGGTTTCCCCGTGCATCCATTTGAGTACGTACTTTAATGTTGATTTTCTTTGATCAGAATTAACCAGCATCTTCTTCTTTAGGAAAGATATATGTGATTTATTCCATGACTTGGGAAGGTTCAGTGTGCAACATGGTGACCTGCCAGTGCAATATAGCAATATCCTTGAAGCCCCTCCGTCTGTGCACAATGCTATCTGCCCACAATCATGGCTATGCACATTGATGGAGGTTGAGTGACTTCGGAAGTTTCGGGATATCTGAATCAGCTGAAGATTACATACGAAGCAGGCATAATTACAACTTGAATTTTTTTTTTTTTTCAAGGGACAGTAGAGCTACAGAGGAACGATGCTAGTCCTATGACCTGTCATTATTCGATAGTATCAGTCGTTTTCACGCATCTCCTTCATTAAGCTGAATAACATCTGTTGTATGATCCATTACGGAGCATTGATTTATGTTCCATTTACTCAACTGCACTAGGTCCGAGTCGGATGTGCCAAGGATTTATTTGTGCGTTTGGAATTTAGTCCAAACTGAGTTATGACTCACTTAATACTTCTAGAAGACTGTGCGCTGAAATCCAAACGTTTTACAGAATTTTTGAAAATACATTGCGCTACTATGATTTCAGTCTTGGAGAGCGGCTGGATGTACTATCATAATGCACATAATGCATAGTCCAGACCTAACTGTTATTGAAAGACACATTAACCGGCTGATGAAGAATCAGAAACATGAACTATTATTGTTGAGGTAGTGTAGCTGCCAATTGGTACGTATACGACTATACATATGCGTTACCCCTGGTGGGAAAGTGAGAAAAGACAATATTGTAAACGTCGACACAGTGAGCAGATTCGGCACGCCGCCGTCAACCATAGTTTTCCAATCATACGAGAAAGACAAATCGCGTGCCTACCAGTATGTCGCGGGTGAAGGAAAGGAGCAGCCTGAAGAAGTCTTCGTTTCGATCGTTTATATCAGGTGTATCATACGTATATCCGAAGTTATAACTCAGAAGATGGACTCCACGTTCAGCGCATTCAACGGAAGGTACCTTACAGATGTCATCACCGAGGCGATCCGACGGTACAACGGCGGTGTGGGTCGAGTTAGTCATCAAGGCGCTGCCAGTGATAGCTTCTTAATGACAATTCCCCCTCTAGCCTCCCTGAAGAGATTCTCCAGGACACCATTAATGATATTGACGAAGTTAGTGAGCTATTATCTCTTGCGTTAACTTGTCGCTCCTTCTGCCAGGTGATTATTCCCTGGCATATCGAACATCGATGGATTTCCTGTGGCTCCGGAAGGACGAATGTATGGAAGATACTGTCCAGCAAACCCTATTTGGAGACCCGTATTCAAAGAGTAGAAATCATTAGAGAGGGTTGTGATCATGGAGAAAAGCCATTATACCCAAATCGCTTTCAAACTTCACCGACTACCAGAAAGAACGGCGGATATATAATTCAACTATGAAAAATAACAGTCATGAAGTCATGTCTCTTCTGAAAGATTTTTTACAACATACGGACCTCACTCGGTTCTTGTGGAGTTACGCTATAGAAGCGACAAGTTCCCTCCCCATTCTCCTCCCCAAACTTTTTGAATATTCGCCCAAGCTCCAAGAGCTCCAAATTATTGCATATAGCGATGTTTTCAAGTCTCGGAATATGAATCCTCCATTCATCCTAGCTCATAAAGTATGTATATCCTCATATTTAACTACTGTACCCCGTCTTACCGCCGACACCTATAGCAACTCTCGATGCACGCCCTCCGCGCTGTTTGTCTTAGTCTCGATTGCAAATATGAGAACTCCACGGCCATTACTTCTAGCATCATGGATTTTCAGCTCTCGTTTCAGGGGTCCGGAATCACGGCCGTACCTCAATTTCTGCAGCAAGGAAGCTGGTCAAATATTGCAAGAGTGACTCTGGCTGGAAATGCATTTTAAGGCATTATACCGGACCATATGCGGGCTGTCATAATGCGCAATTTTCTTTCACGCTATTCCACTCTGCAATGTCTTTCTGTCTGTAGGGAAGTCTTTGTCAATGCAGAGTGTATTGTCGAGGATTCTCTTCTGAGCTTGGCGTCTTTCCATTGGATCCAAGAGGCTCAAAGACCTCGGATAGCCATCCTTCCGACGTCAATTGCACATAATATTCAACATCTATCAACATCTATCAACCAGGATTGTCTCCCAATAATAATATATACAAGTGGGGTCCTGCGCTTCGCTTCGGAAGAGGGAGAATAAAGGTATTTCGTTCGGGAAATTTCGCCAATATTCCGAGCTACACTGAAGCTCAGGCACGGCGAAGATTCCGACCCGTCACCATGAGCTTTTACTAAACTTAAGAATTATTTTCAGGTGGAGACAGATAGGTTCTGGGAAATGCGCCAATAAGGCTCCGCTCCGTAATGAATAAATACTTCCAAATTAATGTACGGATTTTTCAAAAGAAATTAACAGTCTGGTGGTTTCCCAAATAATTGATTGATTTAGAATGTCCCATCCATTTATCCTGCTGATTAGTGATAAGAAGGGTAGAAAATGAAAAAAAAAAAATGGAAAAAAAAATATCTATGAATTTGCCCATTTTTGGCAACATGCCTCGGTTTATTCTGGGGATTTAATGCTTTTGGCTCCCTTAGCATCTCCGAGATATACGCTTTTCGGAATTCAAGAATCCTGGGCTGAAGAAGTAAGAAGCATTTGGAACTCAAGAATCCTGCTCTGAGGAAGTTAGAAGCAGTGAGTTATGTACCCTTAAATACGAATTCTTGAATCCACACTTGTATGATTTGTCATCACTCTTCTCATTCAAATATTCATTTAAGAACCATACTCAACAATCTTAAACGGTGCATAACGTGCATAACCCGCTGCTTCTAAGGCATGTAACTTCTTCTCAAGCACAGAGCGGTTTAGACTTAATTCTTGAATTATCACCGCATACAATGATTCACGTAGTGGCTGCGGTGTATATAAAGTCGAAGGGATCAAACAGCAAAAAAAAACAATTGTACTGCCTACAATAGAGGAAGGCAGTTGCCTAAAGTGGGTATTTCAGTAGAAAATTTAGTATACGAGTTAAGTTATTATTATTATTACATCAGGAAAGTTGACACAGAATCCGGTTTAGCGCCCGTGCTAGGAGCGATAGGCGGTGGTATGTAGGGCTATGTAGTCTATATACCGACTCCTAGTGACTCCGTACTTACCTATCCTACCTAGTGCTACCTAGCACTATGGGAAATTTGGCGCGCGTGGCACGGTTTGCTGATGTATGTCATCTCTTCAAGCATGTGTCTTAGAGGTGATCGACAGTTTCCTTCATTGAAGTGCTGGACGCATTACTAATGTTCGTGGAACGAATTGCCATAAAAGAATCGGTGGTGAAATGGAAGCCTGGAGATTGTCAGGTAAGACATACCAGTATCCCTGGGGTTAAAAATTTCATGCTAAAGCCATTTTCCCCCTCGAAGTTTTAGGGGATCGAAAGGGCTGCTCCATGGAGATCTTCTCTTTTATACCTCAGGAATCTGACTAACATAGGATTTATATTCTCCAGAGTCGAAATCACAGGGAAGGCTGACCGTAATCTGATGCGGGAACTCAGTTATTACCTCGACTATTATACGTAGAAGTAAAACACCAGTACAAAACTGAGCGGATTACGCTGCTTCGAGGGCAGTATGGAGAGTACGCTGGATTCTCATTTCTATCTCCGGGAAGTATTGATCCATCGTGTTGGGGAGGACACTTTAATGTCCTTGAATTGGAAAAGCGGCGAAAAGTAATTCCACTATAGGCTAGATGCAAACGAACTGTACAATTAAAATAGTATGATTATTGAAATTGGATTTATTATCAAAGAGTGCTTCCTATAACTTCGTTGTGATCAAATACTGATTTTTCCTTTCGCTCGCCGTTACGGTATCGTTGTATAGGATAGAAATACATACATACAATAATTTTACAATCGAAATTAATCACAGAAACCTAAGTTTACTTGCATCCTTTTATATATAAATACTCAATTCCATCTAGCCACGGTGGGATTAAATCCTCGAGTTCCCTTCTGGGTTCTCTGATGTACTTTACACATCGTTCGACACCCTTCACCGCTGCATAAAGAACTCCGGGAAGTATTGGTTCAGTTTTGAGCCTTAGCTGATCCAGTTGTTCACCAGAAAGATAGGGCGACTGGTTGAAAACTTCCATAGCCAGGATGCACTGACTATAGGATAACGAAGGCGGTTGTGATGCTTCCCAAGGCAGCTCTCCGCAGCTTTCAAGTGGTATGCTAGCCAAGGTGTGTTCACCAACACTGTGTCGGATAGCCATTAATGCTGCGTGTATGACAATAGACCTTCCTGCATAGGCTGGTACGAAGTTGGTTTCCAGTATTTCCTGAACACGAAAGATTGACCTCCAAAAGACCATCCCACATTCTCCTGTGGCCTCCCTAAGAACATCCTTATAAAGGGGTATAGGTTCTATCTGCTTAGTCTGAAGACCAATTGCGATAATCCATCCTCCCCGTGCAATATCAGCCTCCGTTCGAATTGGCCATTGGACATAGAATCCATTGTGTTCGATTGTCTCTCTATAGAAAGGAGGGTATCCTCTAAGGAGACATTCTACCTCATTCTTTGTTAAAAAAGGAGAATTCCTTGGCCCCAATATATTTGAATGCGACTCGATGTGCACGAGGATCTCCCGTGAATACCGATCCTTTTGAAAATGCATGCGCAGAGCCGGTCGCGAGCTATCACCGGCACTCTTCTCCTCAAATATGGCAAGACTTGAAAGCACATATGCGGAAATGATCTTGGGGTCTACGCGAAGAAATTCTCGGTTTCGTTTGAGTCCTCGTGGTTTATTGATATATTTCTTTTTCCTTTCGTTGAGGGTAGTATTGAAAAAGGCGCCGATTGTATCTTTCCAGCATAAATACCCGCTTGAATGGTGTTGGATATGTTGGCAAGGTTCTATTAAATCCGCTTTGTGCTTGGATTCGCGGCAAAGATGCAAAGGACCGTCAGAAATATCATTCCATGAAAGGAATTCGCAGTATTCAGTGGGTTGGGCTTGGGCTTGAACGGCAGTTATATATGTCTGAACACGTATGAAGGCTGCTTTTAATATATTCCACCAGTAGGGGAATAGGGCGATTAAAATGCCTGGGAGAGGAATCTTCAAGACTATTAGGGCAATGGTTTGTAATATGTTTCGCTTCATCGTAGTGTGTGCCATTCTTTATTTATGAAGTCAGCACTGATACCGTAGCACGAGAGATTTTACTAGTACTTACCTTTATGGAGTCGTAACAGTCGTAAAGGTCTTAAAGTGGATAGTGGAGGCGTTGTTAGACTTAGGGGGATCGTCAAGTATGTGGTCTTTCGCACCAAGTCATAGTAATTGAACACTGCGTTGGGATTGCCCAACACAGTGCATTTAGATTATGAGCGGCGTGTGCATCCTATCAAGTCAGAATGACCTGTGTTTCCATGCCATCTTCCAAGAATAATCGGTCAGTTCACCTAATAGGATCCCGTCTATATTTAACCATTTATCACTTTCTGTCAATTCCACTGCTTGTTAGCATCACGTATCAAGAAGGAGTCATTTCTTAGGTTTCAGCTCCGCCATGCACTGGTTTCCGATGGGAATATCCTTCATAATGTGTGAGTTATGATCGTAATACTTACTTTATACAGGCTATAAAGAACACTTCTTGAATCTTAATTTGTGATCGATTTCGGAACGAGGTCGTTCGAGTATTTACGAGTATAGTTAGCAGGTAGAATATCGCAGACCGAATTTTGAATAGCTATTAATTGTACACCAAACGCTATAAGTTGACAGAAACTGTCATTATGCAGGTGAGCGTTGTCGGTCCTGGCGGTGTCCGAGGGTAGGACCGGAAAAAGATTCAGACTCCGTAACTTCCCGAGTCAACAGGCGCCCGGAGTCGCTGCTTTGCGCTACCGGCTTTTCGTCAGCTTCTTGCTTATGTCGATTCTGCTTTTTAGCCTTCTATCGGAGCTCCTAGAGTATTCTATCAAAGAAATCTATTCTGGTGATCTGTTATCCCTAGCTTTAACTTTCCGACAATTCAACCAGTTGATTATTCCGTGGCATCTCCAATATCGATGTATTTATGCTGGCACAGAAAGGAAGAATGTGGTAAGTTTTTAACCATTTCCTGAGATGAGAAATATTGCAGTAACGTAATATTATGTAACAATTTCCTGATCCAAGAAATAAGATATTAGGGTGTTTCACGTTAGCATTTTTTGCCTTTTTTTGCCTTTTTTTTCGAGTATTTTTTGCAAAAAGAAATCCTAAAAAATATATGTAAAAGCAGCTCCAGAGCTCCTTTTACATCGTTTTTTTGCCATTTTTTTGGAGCTGTTTTTTGGGATGTTGAAAACGCCAATTATCAAAATGCAATCACATAATCAGGTAACCAACCTTACAGTCTCTTAGTAAGCATCCCTCCTTTTGGTACCGCTATGCCCCGCATTCGTCCTAAAGGCAGCGGTGACAAAGGCAAAGACAGTCCCACCTTTCCGAACACCGGCTCAGAGTCCATCCTCGCATCAAAACCAAAGCGCGTCTCTCAGCCTTCCGCCAAAGCTCGCGCATCACGCACCACCATTCAAGATGACTCGGATGATGTCGAAGGTTTCGGTTCGGTTTCTGATCCAAACCGAACTTTGGCAACACTAGGCCTATGTGGGCGCTGCAGTCGTAGCGTTCACGTTGGAGAGATTTTTTGGGTGCTTTTTGGGTGTTTTTTGAATATTATTAACGAAAAAATAAGTCGAAAAACAATTGAAAAACAACCGAAAAATCGCTCAAGCCGCATTGCTGAGGATTCTCTTTCCAAATTGCATTCTTTAAAATGGCAAGAAATGGAGAAAGGAGGACTTAAAGAGACTTCTCCTGAATCCATCTTAACCTCAATAAAGGCGGCAAATATTCGACACCTATCAACCGATGACACTCCCACTTGGCTTCCTGTAATAACACAGATGAAATCTCTTGAAACTTGCATTTTAAGAATTTCTCCAGATCACCTTCCGTTAGTGCTGAATGCTTTACCCGCCTCGGTGGAGCGTATAGATATAACTCCTATAGGTGCCTTCGGAGTACAGGATTACTTTAAAAAAAGGTAAGCAGTCCTCCTTGTTGTATTGTCTCATTCTAATTTAGTTTTATAAGGCCTGAGTTAAAAACAATAATTTATGGAAACCTTCCCTCTTTCGACTCGAAAATATGACTCATATAGGATCGATGTTTGAGGAGGCGGATATTAGAACGGAAGTCGGTTAGGCCTTGGTTCGTGAGCTTGGTCCATTGTCTGCACTATTATATGTCCAAGTAATGGCTACTGATAGCCATCATTCTTGGATCATGATCCAGAGAGGATAACATGGGGAATACATCGGATATAAATATTTGTCTCATGGAACTATAATGAATGCCTCGCAATGGGGGGGACATTTTGGTGGTATCGAGGAGCCGACATGAATGATCTTACCTTAAATACTGTGGCTTCAACTCTTATCATACAATCGATTATGGGCACGTCAGATCGTGTCCGGCTACTAATAATAATTTTGGGCAGAATTAATAACGACGAGCGGATCTCCGGTTGCTGAACCGAGCCAAAATCCAAAATATGGAGAATGACTTGCAAGTCGCTCTCTCGTTGCTGTTGAATTGTTCCCGCTCTCCTTTGGCAGTTGGTACCTGGTTGGTCGTTATACAGTATGCCCTATCATTACATCAACGCCCAAAACAACTATAACTGCTATTAGCATCCATACAGTTGCCTCGACTCTCGTTATGCCAAGTTTCCTCCACAACGTATCAGGCGAGCTCTTTGAGCAAATTGTCGACGAAGTTGGCAAGTCTAATGATCTATTATCCCTTGCGTTAACTTGTCGTGCATTCTATCAGGTGATTATTCCCTGGCATCTGGAGTACCGGCGGATTACCTGCGACGTGGAAAGGACGAGCGTATGGAAGTCCTTATGTGACAAGCCCTACTTGGCATCCAGGCTTCAAATTTTAGAAATATCAGCGAGGATACCTTTGGAAAGCTTGTCATTCCCACCTCCCTCTCAAAATTCCCATATTACCAGAAAGATCTGTTGTTCGATACCCCGGACAATGTGTTTCTTTTTAAGGAGTTTATGCAGCACACCGATCTCACCCGTTTTCTATTGTATCATTCTTTTGATTGGAATGTTCCTATCACTATGATCCTGCCAACGCCTTTCCGATGGTCGTCAGGGCTTCAAGAACTGTACATTATGCATGTTAAAGTATATGGCCCTAATCACTTTGAATCTCCAAGCCAGCGATTGATTCTGGGACATACAGTGCGTATATTATTCGTAACCTTTTACTGAAAAGTATGTCTAATCGTTTCGGCATCGACAGGAGTTCTCAATGCGTGCTCTTAGTACCGTTTCTCTGGATCTCAACCTTCCGTACCCTTTGGCTTCCACGAAGGAGATCTCCACCCTTATGATCAACTTTCTCATATATTCATGTCCTTCAATCATGGACCTCCAAATATCTCTTTCTTTGACGGAGCCTATACATACTCTTCAACTCCTCGAACAAGGAAATTGGGCAAAGCTAACGAGATTGACCCTCGTTGGAATAGGATACTATGGGGAAATTGAATCAGAACCTGAAAAGGCACTGATTATGCGTAATTTCCTTTCCCGCCATCCCACTCTCCAATGTCTGTCTCTAACAGGCCATAACCTATTAAATGCGGACTGCATTAGCGAAGATTCGCTCCCACATCTGCAATCGTTAGGTTGGCATCTACAAGACTTCGGAGATAATCTAAATCAGGTATCTCTTCCTGCCATTCTTCCCATGACGATCGCACAAAGTATTCGGCATCTGTCAACCAATATCATTTCCGCTTATCTACCTGCAATAAAACAGATGTTCTCACTTCAAACCTGTGTTCTGAATATATCCGTTGATCTACTGTTTACATGTTTGTTAGACACTTTACCAGTATCGGTGGAACGGCTAGATTTAATAGCTGGGCCCATTAGGAGAGTATGGAGTCCTGAGTCATTTTGTGGAAGAGCTGACTATTGCACATCTGAGGTAATGCGTACTTCTATTCTGGTCCTCATTCCGGTTATCTGATTGTGCTGTTTCAGGACTGGCTCGAAAAGGTTGATCTCTGGAAGCCGTCTCTTCTGAGACTCGAAAATATTACACATCTAGGCTTTTTGTTCTCGCCTGTGGAAGTCGAAACGGAGGCTGGTCGATCATTGATTCGCCACTTCGTTTCTCTACCTCGTCTATTATACGTCCAAGTACAAACGGAGCACGATGAGTACTATGGAATATGGATTAGGATCCAGCGAGGGAAAGTCGCTGAGTATATAGGATATGAATCTTTGACCCATGGAACTGTAATGTCCTCTGGATGGGGCGGTCATTTTGACGGATTTGAGCTATTTAAAGAGATTGATGAAGAGGAGGAGGAGAAGGGCGAAGAGGAAGAGGAGTAATTCCCCTCTTATAGTTTCTCATACAATCTGTAGACGATTTCGATGCGATCTCTTCACTCTGTTCTCCTCTTCCTCGATCCTGCGCGCAACGCCTATAAAAACCTTATTCCAGGCGTCATCAATTTCCTTGTCCACTCTTGTCTCTCAATCGTTAATATCAGAATCACCCTCTCCGTAATGGAATTTATATGCGTGCCTCAATTTCTCGAGCAAGGAACCTGACCAAGACTATCTAAACTGACTTCAACTAGAGACAGATATTATTTACCCGAGACACCCGAGGCTACACAGATTTATTTTTGGTGGAGCAATGTAGATAAAAGTCTGTGATATAATCACTTTTCTGATAACATGCTTATGTAGTGGCTCACACCGATTTTAAGTTTTGGCATAGTATTTGAAACATAGTGTAGGTGAGAGAAGGGAAAAGGGGAAAACATAGATGGGGGGATGGGGGATATACAGGTACATATGTGACTCTCTAGTGCCACTACAAGAAAATGCATTTTGTGATACCTCTGCATGCCATTTATTCTGGCAGTGTGGGGTTCCAACAACGCCCTGGGAGGCATCCTGAGTCGGTACCCACTAAAAACTCGTTTATATCACTGGGTCGCAATCTTGCAAGGTCTGTATCTCCGAGAATACTTTTCCAGGTCTGTTTCACTGTCTCTGGTGGCATTGCATTTCTTTTTAAGTGTTTCTTGTCTGTGAGGAGGATGTCTGCATGTATGCACTGTGTTAAGGCTTTTCGCCACCTGTTTGCTATCTCTTGGCTTGTGTGTTCCTTGCCTGTGCATCCCTCTTGAGCTATTCTCCATTCACATTGTATCTTCCATATCAGGAAGGCAGCTTCTGTGACAATAATTGTGTAGAGGCACTTTAGGCTTTTGTTGGGGTTACCATCTTTGTCTTTGAAATTTATCAGGTTGCAGCCTAGGATAATGCCATAGCTGGGTTCAGGCCACACTTCTCCTGTTGTTTCCCATAGTGTCAGGGGACACCTCCAGATTTCTGCCCGGAACCTTTCTGTCCGGAACTATCCCTCGCGTCAACCACCCTCAAGTAGCGATTCCACGCGGGATTCACCCTCAGCACATTCATCGACTCCTGTGGCCGGAGAGTGGGAGGTTTGGTTGGAGACAATGGTCGTCTGGTGGAGGGTATATGCGCATATAGTCATAGTGCATGAGTGATGGGTTGTTAGCGCCGATCGGCTTTTCGGGGTTTTCATTGTTTATCCGTTTGTTTCCGTTTCCTTGTTTCCTTTCATTGGTCGCCCCCTTTCCTTTATTGTTCCCGTGTTGATCAGGTCATTGTTGATTTTCCGTTCGGCTTCACGACTCCGGTTTCCGGACGGTATTTAGTGGGCTCACTCTAGTAGAGGCAATCCAAGTCTTTCTCTTTGGATTTCCCCTCTGCTAGGTGAGATTCCCTTCGCGTGTATATATTTCATTTACTTATATATCTTTGGATTTCCCCTCTGCTAGCTTTGCGTGACGTCCGCTCGGCTTTGAGGGTTGCCCTTACACATAGTTTCTGTGTCAATTTCCATATGTCATATTGGCCTGATATCATTCACTCTGTGAGTATATGTTTCATGGACTCAATCTCATTGCACTCTGTGCATATAGTGCTTTCTTTCTGGTTTTGGGTGTGTAGCCAGAATTCTCCAAGATAGTATGCTCCTACCATTGTTTTCCAGTAGAATTCTCTAATGGGTTTTGCAAAGAATTTGTGTCTAAGGCTTAGCCAGATTCTTTCACTCGTTGGTCTCATGTCTGTGGCATTTTCAATAGCATCTTTAATATATTCTAGGTTTATTGTGGCCTCTTTCCTTGGGGTTAGGACTTTCTGTTTGATGATGGCTTTGTAGATCTGTGATGTGGTGGTGGATGCTAGTTGAATACCTTCTATAGTGAGGCTCTCCATTATATTTAGGTTGAGTAGGGAGTGTATGTTTTCTTTTGCACATTCTCCTACCAGTTTGTCAGTGCCCTCATTTCCTGTGTTACCCAAGTGACCTTTGACTTTATGAAAATGGTTTTTGCATGTTGTTGTTGCAGCCTTGTTAGAGTTGCTCTTAGTAGTTCAGCATTTGATGATGTGAGCCAGCCTCTGTCCTGTAAGGGCAACCCTAAATGATCCACAGACCTCATGTGAACTAGTAAAGGGGAAATCTGAAGTATACATAAGCAACCCAAAGTAACGTACATCAATGGATACTCACCTAGTAGAGGGGAAATCCAAAGAGAAAAACTCTAAGGATACCCTGCCACTAGAGAGCCCCTAAATACTCCCAACTTGAGATAAGAAAATAAGAAGATATGAAATAAACAATAAATGGAGTAATAGAAATAACTGAAGGGTAGATAGAGGTGTGACCCTGATTCACCAGATCAACATCCACATGCATTCGAACAACCCTGCCACCTCAGGCCTGGAGTGAGGTTGAAGTCCTGAGGTTCCTGTGAAGTAATGATTGAAGGAGATGCCAATGCAGATGTGCAAGATGCCCATGCATGCATATACATGAGACACTGAGCCGTGTTACATTGCACAACACTCCAGTCCAGGACCCTTTTAGAATCCAATAAAGTGAAGTCATCCAAAGTGTAAACAAAATGAAAGCAATGTGAAGCAATGTGAAGCAATGTGAAAATGAAATAAGGGAAAATGAGGGTGAAGTGAAGTGAAATGAGGGTGAAGTGAAGTGAAATGAGGATAAAGTGAAGTGAAATGAAGTGTAAAACAAGTGAAACAAAATAAAACAAAGTAAAACAAAGCATGCCCAAAGTACTGAAGTAATAAAACAAGGTGAAAACATAGAATATAACATAGCTCACCCAGAATCCGGACACACTGGAATTCTGAACAGATAGAGAAAAAAATGCTTAGGGTCATATATAAAAATTATGTTTTAATTAAAAGTGTATATAACATAAATAATACAAATGAAAATAATTTGATAACAATGTTTGAGGCCTTTTAGCTTTTCTAGTTTTTTTATTTGCTCATACCTACTGCAGGCACCTTTGGTGGTATACAACTGGTACTACCCTCAAACCAAGCATAGATTTTCGCTTTTTGGACCATCTAAGTAGTAGATATGGTTTTCATTTTGTTTATTTAAACCACATTTAATTCACTATTATGAATTTTGCGCACTCAAGATGCAAGCTGTCTGGTTTCCCCGGTCACAAGCACCCAATCAGTGGAGTAGCTCTATGTTTACTGTCAATGCTAGAAGGTTCAAATCAAGGGCATTCAACCTGATATTTTTTCTGATCACAGATTGTATGTGTAAATATATCTTAAAACAGAATGATATGTGAAAATATTGCTGGAAAACATATTAATATTATCTCTATGGAATCTGTCCAGATTCTGGGTGAACTACGTTAATGAAATGAAAATAGAAAATGAAGTAGAAAATAAGACATCCCCTGACAATACCACTACAGAGGCATAATTGTTCTGTAGGTAGTAAAACTGTGAATGACAATCAAGTTGTTCCTGAAGCAGGTGTTCCAGTTATTGGAGGTTCACACCTCCCTAAAACACCTCAAAAGAGGGTATATGCAGACCCTCCTGCCTCTATCACAGGTGTATTACCCAAACTGTTGGGTAAAGTTAGGGCTGAACAATGTGTGGCCCACACTCAGAGGAGCCTCTGAGTAGATCTTGGACCACAGTGTCCAAGATTTGGAAATGAGGCAGCTATACTGAGAAGGTAAAGCCCCCCAGCCTCACGAGTGCACCCCTGACCATAATGTGGCTATATTCCACATCAGTGAACATGTGAGGTCTATCCCTGACCTCACTACCATGTTAATCATATGTGGTAATGATCCTACTTGGATGGCGGACAT
>KN837094.1:393333-550055 GCA_000827215.1 Sphaerobolus stellatus SS14 | reverse complement strand
CCTCTGGGGTTCCACAACACCTCTGGGGTTCCACAACACCTCTGCACCAAAGGTGTATTTGTGAACATCAACAACCCCAATGTATGGTACTGGGTTAATCTCATAAAACCCAAGTTCCATAGTGCTGAAGCAGAAGCTATGCTTCAGCATATATTTTCCACTCCTGGGAAGTGGGGCCAGTTGATAGCTGGTCAAAGGAAGAGGAATAATAATAGATTCCTCTGTGATCTTGCTCCAGTGAGGTATATTCTACCTCGACATAAAAAGCTTGACAAAAACTTGTTCACCTACTGGTTAGGCTGTGAAGCAGGGATGATTCCCTGAAATGGCTTGGAACAAGATTGAACCATACTTCATATGTCATGAGATGAAGTTAATATGGAACAAAATCACACTTTGTTCCCAACTTTCTGCCAACAAGATTAACTTGTTGAAGGGAGTAGCATTGAAAAACTTTCATGTTCATGATTCCCTACTCCCATTTGTGAATGGGAGTCCTTACTATGTTCCCCCGGACATCACTGGGGATGATCCCATGGATCAGGATATACCCCCTCCTGACCAAGATCAGGACCAGCTTGATAGGTCCATCTTCTCTGGCTGACCATATTGATTACAGCAAAGAAGATTTCTCCAAACCCCTGGTTGATGTGGCCAATTTATGCAGTTGCATCAGTTGTAGTGACAGTCTGGTCCATAAAGGATCAGATGACTATACAGATGATGATTTGACTTGTGAAATATATGCAGACAACAACCTTGAGTAAATGACTGCATACTCAGTCAAAAAAGGGAGGGTGCAAGGGATTGACTTCATGTCAATCCATGTTGTCTAAGTCCTTATGGACTCTTATGGATGCATATATGCACCCAAGTGTTATATTATTATTACCTAAGTATATACATTAGATTATGTAATATTGTTAGTATATAATCCTGGGTCAGCAACTAGTGCCAACCAGTTGTCACTTATACTTGTACTACCTAGTAGCTGAATATCACATAGTGTGGACAGTCTGCTAGCTCGAGTGTGATTAACTAAAAACATTGTAAAGACCAAGCCTTTACAAAATGTTAGCTATCATTTGGACATTAGATGAATGGCAAGTTAGAGGAGGCAGCAACAAAGGCAGTACTATCCTTCAACCAGAAACCGCGCAAAGTGTCATTTCGGCTGCCGGTACTTCAAACTCCTTTAGGACGCCTGTAGATTCTTTTATGAACAGTATTATAATAACCATATCTTCAATATCCAAACCTCATATAGTCAATCCCCTCTGTGCTTGAAGGTGCCGGACCAGTCCGAGTTTTAGGACTAGAAGTCGTGCACTTCGGCTGTCACACGGCTGTCACACTCAACTCCCTATGGATCCTGGGCTGGAAAACTGCTTTGTGACAGACATGTTGGCATCGTTTCGGCATACTCATAATTCATTGAGAATGTATATTTCAGTATGTTAGTGAAAATTAGACATCATTTTTGGCGATATTCATGACAAGAATGCAGTATTACACTGATAATTGCTTCTGGCAGGCTTTGATGTTCTCCTGAGGGACGGGATTTTACACATACGGCTGTTCACATTTAATGGGAAATACTCTTTGCATATAGCTCCAAACGTCCTATTTTTTTCCAAGATTTTATCCAGAGCGGATCCACCGGTGCGAGCTGTGCGCGGAATATAGGTTGTGCGCAGATTCTGGACCAGGGATAGTAGAGGAGTTAAAGAAAAGTAACCTCAAGTCAGTCTGCTTGGCAGAATGGTCAGAATCTGACAGGCTTCTACTTTTCCATGGGAAGATATATGTGTCACTGGATCCTGAATTGCACAGGAATATTATATTCCAACATCACAACACCAGGATCAGCAGCCACACAGGATGTTGGAAGACATTGGAACTGGTTACTCAAAATTATTGGTGGCCACAGATGTCTTGATATATTGGTTAGTATGTCAAGACTTGTGATCTATGCCTAAAAATAAAAATTCAAAGACAGGCTCTGAGCAGAGAATTGGAGCCCCTCCCAGTTCCAGAGGCAAGATGGGACACAGTAAGCATGTATTTAATTGTGGAACTTCCAGATGTGCATGGAGCCAATGCCATTATGAATATAGTGGACTCTGTTAGTAAATGGGCTCATTTCATCACTACCAACACCACTGTAACTGCACTTGGCACCATGTGGCTCTATCTCAATCATGTCTGGAAGTTACATGGCCTACCAAGACAAGTCATCTCCAATCAGGCCCACAATTTGTAGCAGAATTCACTTGGGAACTGTATTGCATGCTAGGCATTAAACTAGCAGCAACCACTGCTTACCACCTGCAAGTGGACAGGCAAACTGAATGGGTCAACTGTAGGGGACCCTTATTTACACCCTTGTACAAGTCGATTTAGACTTACTTGAGACACATATATGTGTCTATTATATATTCATACATATTATGAATTGACCTCGCGTCAGTTACTCTAAGTCCTTATGGACTCTTATGGATCCCCTTGCAGCTATGCAAGGGCTTTTCCCCCTCCTTATGAAACGGGCATCTGTAATGTTTATTTGTGTGGATGGATATGGATCAACCACAAACTCTCATAAGCATCCAGAAATAATTGCCTCACATAACAACAAATGTCTAAATACCTAATTATTTATACAAGAAAACATACATTGACCATGTAAAAACATAAGCCCTAACCCAAATAAAAATTATAATTAGAAACAATAAAAGAAAACAGTTATGGGATAAACACTGATGGCACATCACCTTCTAACATAGTTTGAAGAAACAATGCTGAAATCCATCAAATAATTTTTCCGTTGCAGTGATAAAAATGTTACCATTAGCTATCAGAAGAATAAAATAAAATGTTAGGCTCACCAATCCCAAGGATGCTCTGTAAGACATAAACCTTGCCTAACTTGGTTGAACAGCTCCTTATATTCTTCTGCCTCAGGAAAGCTGACCACAGCACCTATTTTTTCATCGCAGCCTTCCATTGTAGACAACAGTACTGACCTTCAGCAGGGAGATAATGTTGATACTACTTTATAATACCAATTTATCAGATGAAAAATATTTATTGACACCTCACATATTTTTATAATATGCAGGAATGCTCAAGTGAGGTGTCTGAAGGTAGTGCTATGGAAGGTACCATAGTTGTCAACAAAGTATGGGAGCTAGCAGTGCTATAGTTGCTATAATCCACTAAGATAGGGGTCAGCGAATTTCAGTGACCTCGAAGTACCCATTAACCCTATTACATAACACTGGAGACATCATAAAATTTCCTGAGTCTACAAGTCCCAGGAAATCTTATGCCTCTGGCAAATAGTATTAGCATTTCTGGGGGCAAAAATTGACATGAAATGTTGATTAATCTGAAGATTTCCTGAAGCATGAAAAATTTAATTGTGTTAGCATTTCCTGAAATTGGAATACTTGGATACATTCAGAGTTTTCACAAGATTTCCTGAGGTCATAAATGTTGGTAAAATTCAATACATTTCCCTAGCTTTCTAAATACACAAATGTACAGAAAATAATGGGTTTGTTCAAGATTCCTGGCTGAGATTATCATGGGGAAACATCAAATCACTTTAGAATTTCCTACAATATAAACAGCACAGAAATTTTGAATCTGTTCAAGATTTCCTGGCTGACATTACCCTGAGGGAATGCTGAATTATGTTAGAATTTCCTGAGTGCACAAACATTGGAGAAACTCTGGATTTAGCTAAGGTTTCCTGATGCACAAGCACTGAGGAAATTTTGAATAATATCAAGATTATTGTCAGAAAAATCATCATTTTCCCAAAATTTCCTGGATATGGAAATTTGAGAATGGGGAAATTTTGGAAAAATGATGATTTTTCTGACAATAATCTTGATATTATTCAGCATTTCTTCAGTGTTTGCATGTCAGGAAATCTTAGCTAAATCCAGAGTTTCTCCAATGTTTGTGTACTCAGAAAATTCTAATGTAATTCAGCATTTCCTCAGGGTAATGCTGACCAGGAAATCTTGGACAAATCCAAAATTTCTGTGCTGTTTATATATTCAGGAAATTCTAAAGTAATTTGATGTTTCCCCATGATAATCTCAGTCAGGAAATCTTGAGCAAACCCATTATTTTCTGTACATTTGTGTATTTAGAAAGCTAGGTAAATACATTTAATTTTACCAACATTTCTGACCTCAGGAAATCTTGTGAAAACTCTGAATGTATCCAAGTATTCCAATTTCAGGAAAGGCTAACACAATTCAATCTTTCATGCTTCAGGAAATCTTCAAATTAATCAACATTTCCTGTCAATTTTTGCCCCAAGAAATGCTAATACTATTTGCCAGAGGCATAAGATTTCCTGGGAGTTTTAGACTCAGGAAATTTTACAATGTCTCCAGTGTAATAGGGTTAACGGGCGCTTCGCCTCTCATTTTCAAGGCCGAAGTTGGTTTTTTTTTTGAGTTTTTATAACATAAATGTAACTACAATGGTATTATACAACTTTAGCAGCCTCAAGCTCATTCAATATAGACTCTGGCAAGACCCTATGGCCATGGTATTTCTTGTTTGCCCAGCTAGCCTGGGAACCAGTCAAACCCTGTTGATATCCACCCATAAATCTTGCAGACCTATTAGCAAATCTATATAAGTAGTCAAGTAAATATCTTTTGATTCAAAATCTAGTATGAATATAATACCTCCGCATTTTTACTATATCAACATTATCAAGGCATTGCTGGATATTTGCATCCATTTGTGCCTCATTCTGGGTTAGTGGCAGCCTTCAATAGTCATATTTAGCAGCCCCCCAGCATTGCTCAATGAAGTTCAATTCACAATGGAGCTTTGGATAAAAAATAACCAAGTGTCCATGTGCTTCAATGAACTCAATGAGTGCTGACTTTTGTCCTACAAAATCAGGTTGATTGTACAAGACCTGCCAACAGCAGCATGAAGCCTTTGAATCCTTGCATTTGAATTTTCACAGGAGGCTGGAAGTTTTGCCTCCTCAATGAAACCGTGTTCTTCAAGAATTTTGCTCATGCCCTTAAAATAGCCAGGCATCGTTGGGTGATCATCTGAGTAATAAAAGGATTGTGATTCACCATTAGGCAGCACTCCATTTCGCATTTTTGTCTTCCCATCATGACCTGCCCATAGTTTTGGGAATTTAGGCATCTTGAGGGAAAACAATCCATCAGAGGCACACTTCTGGTGACTCGGTGCATTATCAAAGGCAAAAAGTGCAACTGTGGTTCCAGGAAAATTACCCTCGAAAAGCTCAATAGCCAGTTCTGTTTGTGCACATAAATCTTCACAACTAAAATACCCATCCCAGTTTTTACCTGCTTTGAACAAAAGTCATACCTCCCTTGTCCTGCAAAGTATTTGAATCTTGAGTCTTTAAAATAAAATAAAATAAGTCTCACCCATCCTTGGACTTCAGCCATCCGAGATCTGGTGAACAAAGATAGGAGACCATAATAGAACTTCCTTCCCCTTTTTTGGCTGGTGTTGGATTCTCTGATTTATGAATCCACCTTGTTTCCCAACGGTCATGTGCATAAAACATGGATTCATCATGTGTCAACAAAACAACTCATTTCCTGCTTGGGAAGGAACATGATTTCGGATCTGTTGGGATGCTGTCTCAGTTCCAGAGCATCATCCATTCCTGTAATGTGACCCAAAGCGGGAGAAATACATTTTGGTGATAATCAACAACATCAGCCCTCTCATGCCCATCAATAAACATACCCTTTGAGGGCTTTCCATATCTATATTCCATGGTATGGAGCCATCAACGTGTGGTTCTTTCACTTGGTGATTTTTGAAGCTTAAAATGTGCCTTGATGTCAGGTGTCTCAAGAAACCGGACAATATCCATCGCTGTAAGATATTTTTTCCTGAGACCATGCAGATGCTCATGGATCTCCTGTGCAAGATCTTTGTCTTCTGCAATTCGTGAGAGTGAACCACAATATACATTGACAGGTAGGCTGCTATTATCTTCAAAATAATCCCAGACCCACTCTCGGAGTGAACGCACAAGTCTGGTTGCTTTCCCACAAGTGAGCACAGCCATATTTGATGCTGCTGTCCATCCTGTGCATGCTCCAGCATTGTAAATTCATATAAAGGCCAACATCGCAGTGAGTTGTCCTCGAAATACTAGATCTAAGCATTTATCTTTGACCAATTTCGAAAGTGCAGCAATAGCAGTGAGTAGACATTCAAAATCTCATTTAGGTGGCCATGCTCGTCTCACTTATTTCAGATCCTTCAAAATCTCTTCCTCTTCACTTTCATTTTTGATTGCTATTGGGAGAATAGAGGACCTGGCAGCTTCTGATGATGCAGAAAGCAATGGGGGATGTGGAGATGGGGTAGGGATGGATAGGGAAGCCTTGACTGAATTTACTCCATGGAGGGGTGAATTCTGCACATTCAGTGTGCTCATAGGTTTGATTTCATTGTCAGAATAGTGCATTGTGATCCAGCTATTGACTTCTTCATCAGCTGTAACTTCTAGCTCCTCTTCCTCCTCCTCCTCCTCCTCCTCCTCCTCCTCAATGGATAATGGCACACTTTGGGATCCCAAAAAAATACCTCTTCCTCCTCTTCTTCCTCCTCTTCCTCCTCTTCTTCCTCCTCTTCCTCCTCTTCCTCCTCCTCTGCTGCCTCTCTCTCATCTGCCACCTTCTCAAATCAAAATCTACTGGGAGAATAATTTCCTCTCTTTGCACTGGCTCTGACTGCTTCTTCATGAAGTATCCTTGAATATCACCATACCCCTGGGCTCTCAGTGCATTAGTTGATTTCCTGATATTGGAGGCATGCCTATACTTTGTGCTCTCTGGTATTTCATGAGAAAGCTTGTATCGCTGTGGCCATTTCTGTAGATTCACATCGTGGAGGAATTTTGCCATTCCTGAGTTTAATTTCTCAGTAAACTTCAAGAATGCTGCTTCATCCTGCAGCTCTCCTTCATCCATATCAGCTTCATTCTCTCCTTCATCTGTTGAAGAGAACTCTGACTCATAAGGGTCATCTCCACTGGGATTAGGCTCCAATGGTGGTGAAAGGCCAATGTTGTCTGCATGGCCCAAATCCAAGATCTCAAATCCTGGTGACTCTGGCTCTGAAATCTCTTCTGCTTGTGCATCTGTATCAATGGTCTTTTGCTTCTGAAGAATAAGGCTTCAGAACCATCATTTTTGGCCACCTGAGGGCAGCAGATTCACCTTTAAGGCTCTCTCACCAAAGTTCTTTCTATCCCAAATCTTACAATAGCACTGTGTAAACACTGAATGAGCTTCCAATTGGACTGGAATTTCTGAAAAAACTCATGCTATGTTATGCCACTTGGTTAAAGGGTATTGTTAGTGTTGCTGCAGTCCAGTTTTGGTTCCAAACCGGACTGAGACCATCAGTCTGGTCCAAAATAGCAATGGTCAATAACCAAACCATTTTCCATCGGTCCCATCTGGTTAAAGATCGGTCTCAGCCCTTAGACCAATTCCCATTAGTGCTTAAATTATATAAATACTGTTGTAGACCAGCAATGAGGTTCATGCCTGAGAATAAAACCTCAAAATTAAAACTAAAATTCATGTAACATATCTTGAGATTTTAGGGTCAATATTTAGAGGAAGAAAGCTCATATGATAGTACAAGTAGCTATTTACTAAATTTCATCCCATTCATCATCAGTAAGTACTGCCAGCCTATTATTATATCACTTGTAGTGCATATATACATGTACATTGGACCATCACATCGCTCCAGAGCTTGTGTTGCATTGGTCTCAAAGTACGTGAACAGGAAGAACATACTGACAAGAGACAGAATGGGTGAAGTAGCAGAAATGAGTCAATGATGTGAAATTGCCTAATTAGGCTGTGATCTGTGGTCCAGCCCAGTTTGGGGCCAGTCCTTAATATAAACTGAACCAATGAGACTGTTTAATTGTGGTTCGGATCGGTCTGTCCATTAACAGTCTGGTTTGTGGTTTATTTGGAACCAGCCCAAATGGGTGGCAACACTAGGTATTGTACATAACTCTCTGCTAAATTTTGAGATTTGTTTCCATTTCAAATGAAAACTTGGCTTTGTTTGTGACAACACCACCGCAAGGGGTTTGCCTCCACGAGGCATCTAGTCCATATATGTGTCCATGTATTTACATAATCTTTTTACCTAAAGTATATAGTTACCTTATGTAATAATATAGTATATAGTTCTGGGTCAGCAACTAGTGCTGACCAGTTGTCACCTTTACCTTGTACTACCTAGTAGCTGAATACCATGTTGTAAACAGTCTGCTAGTGCAAGGAGTGATTAACTAACCACACCATAAAGACCCTAGTCTTTACATCAACCAAGAGCTAGAAAAAATTTAAGACTCTTTGTTAATCAATGACAAGATGACTGGAACAAGTTACTTCCTGTGGCTGAATTCCAATACAATAATCATATTCATTCATCAACACAACAGTCACCATTCATGTTAGATTCCAAGCAGAATCCACGCATGGGCTTTGAACCTCAATAACCTGCTTTCAGACTGGAAACAGTCAATAAATTCAAAGATTGAATGCAAGAATCACTGGAAGAAGCCAAGGCAGCCTTAACAAAGGCAAAGGACAACATGGCATGCTATTAGAGAGTTTGCGCAAGAGCACTGGCGCTTTCTGGCGCTATTTCACTACAAATACTACATGACTCAACCATGTAATTATGAGGATTATATGAGAAATGTCAACCTTTTAAATGTTGCTTCAACTTCATTATGGACATCAGAACGAACAAAGGAGCAGAGGAGATGTGTTCAGAAAAGCGCCAAGAAAGCGCCAGCACTCTTGTGCAAACTCTCTATTATAACTGATGAAGAACACCCCTGCTGGAATATCAAGTTGGAGACAAGGTCTATATAGATTCTAGTGACATAAAGACTACTAGACCCTCCCAAAAGCTTAGCCATCATTGTCTGGGGCCATACAAGATTATTGGAAAAGTTGGTTGCAATGCCTATAAACTTGAGCTCCCATTTTCTATGAAACATTCACCCAGTCTTTAATGTAGTCAAGCTTATGCAAGCCCCCAATGACCCAATTCCTGGGTGGAAAAGTGCACCACCTCCCCCACTGGAATTAGTCAATGGTGAAGAACACTATGAAGTTGAAATAGTACTGGACAGTTGACTATTCCAGAACTGTCTGGAATACTTGGTCTAATGGAAAGGTTATGGATACAAAGAGAACTCCAGGGTGGCAGAGTGCAACATGGCAGCAAATGGCTTAGTTGTGGATTTCCATCAGAGACACCCAAATGCTCCCCATCAGATCTGCACTAATGTGTTTAATTCACTAGATTTTCTCCAAGTCAGATTGCTCAATCGTATGTTGAGGACATCACATCCTAGAAGGGGATGATGTCAGGGGACAGCCATAGATTTCTGCTCAGGATTATTTTCAATACTAATAATCACCAAGGTATGCTTCTGCTTGGAAACCACCAGGGCACATTCCCACCCAGATTCACCTATCAGCATATTCATCAGTTGCAACTGCTGCTATAACCAGAGTGGGAGGTTAGTTGGAGACAGTGGGGGCTGCCCAGCTCCAGACAAGTAGTAATGTAGGGGGAGCCACATGGCTGAGTGGATCCAGTATCTGGGACAATTAGCACAGGGCTGTCTGCATGGGTTTATTCTCCTTTTCCTGTTAGTATGGTTTGGTTTGGTTCTTGAACAAGTTTGAACTGGTTCAGGGAGGTTCTTGCACCTAGAGGCTCTGATTGGGTGAGATACCCAGAGAGAAGCTCTATTTTTATATGTACAGTAGATAATATCTCTGAATGTTAGCATGCATGTCCCAAAATCAACTGTTTTTCAAATATTGTGACCCAAATAGCTTTTGAACCAGTTCTGAACCGCAAACTGAACTAGTTTGGTCAAGGTGAACCTCTCATCAACTATTTAATTACATGCTTTGAAATCAATTTATAAGTCAGGAGAGGTCTTGTACTGAAATATTTGAGAAAAAAAAGGGGGAAGGGATGAAATTTTAGCTTTTTGCAAGGGTTTTGAGCTAAAAAATTTATCAGTTCTTGTCAAGTATCGATCCGACTGGCTATTATTTCTATTATTCATATTCATTGCATTAGACTCATTCACTTTGTATTTGTTTGTTCAGACCTTTTCCATGCGGTGTTCTTTCCCATGCAGCTTTTACATTCACTTCTGTTATTCTCCTGTTGACCTCTCGTATGTTTTCTGACCGGATTTTTCTTATCTTTTTTTTTATCTGTCTTATCTATGCCTCATGTTTTCCTTTCTCGCTTGCGACTCAGCTGATGTACTTGACCCTTCATTAATTATGTTATTTTCCCATCGGCTCCACATGGTGTATTATCACACCATCATGCACCAATTATGTTTTCCTGATTCATCTTTGATTATCTTTTTCTCCATTATTTTTCTGCTCAGTTATTTATATTTAAATATGCTCATTTGTATCTATTTTTACTCAGTCAGAAATCGAATCATGTATTATCTGTTAACTCTCTTCTTGTCTGTTTCTCCACTCAGGTTTTAATCCCATCCAGCTCTGTCTTTATATCTCACTCCATCTTGAACTCTGAAGTAGGGACAACTTATGACTCAGCAGGGCACAACACACAAGTTGAAGCCAAGTCCCTTCAGTACAAGTTGTTGACATTTCCATGTGGAAACATTGACTTACTTCCATGCAGCATACCAGGTGTATTCCGTATCAGGATGTAACAGTTCTGAACCAGTTCAGAGTCTCAGACTGGTTCTGAACCAGTTCGAAGAAATCAGGTATTGAAACCAAACTGGTTCTAATGGTTCAGTTCAAAATGGTTTGGTTTGGTGGTTCAAGAACTGAACTGTGGCAGCACTAGTTCTTGCAACAACATGAAGTACAACTTGGCATTGGGATTGCCACTGGTGCTGTTGCAGTTATTTGCATTATTGTGACCCTGTATGCTCCCTAGTCACCTTAGTTTATTCCACAGCTTTTTCTGGAGATGTCATAGACTGTCTAGAAGATGTGGCATGGTGTTTGCAGCAGTGCAGCTTGGTGGCTGGTATAAACCACTCTCCGATGCACAGAGGTCATTCAACCAGGGTGCACACCAGTATGAACTAGAGTCCCTTACCCAACAGCCTCAAATTCCTTATCATGATGCATCTACTCTAGGGACATGACTGCCGGCATCCCCTTACCATGTGGAGTCAAGACAAGCTGACAGATAAATTTTCATGGTTTCACTAACCTATTATATGATCATTATATATGTAATTTTCGTTTCGTTTCACTTTGGAAAGCCATTTCTGACAATCGTTGGACTGGGTATATGCTATGTATGTAACTATGTATGAACACATGTTGCTTTAGAGGGATCTTAAATAATTGTTATTAAGTATGATAGAGTATAATCAGAGAAGGAAGTCTCACCTCTGATAGACAGGAAAAGAGCGTTGGAATTCGGGCACCAGAGCTGCTTCAAGCTTCACTTCAATCTGTTCAACCATCCCACACTCCTCCAAGCTAGATACTTACTATCCCTTCCTGCACCAAATGCACGGTGCCTCAGACTCATCTGTTCCACGGCCTTCACATGTCAATATATCAGGCATGGCATATTATCCTGGACAATGGAGGATTTCAAACCGAAGTTGTTACGACCTGCAGTATATCAGTCGGCCATTCCTCTTTGGGATGTCGAGGTCTGCAAAGAAGCTGGACCATCAAATATCCCCCTTTCCAGGACAGTGTCCTGATGGGTGTAGCCAGGCTCTACTGTGCCAGCTGAGCTTGCGGTTCCCTCTCTTGAGCAAATGGGTACCGGTGACAAGGCAGCATGGAGATGATCTTGGAAGGATGAGGAAATGATTGGGATGCTTACTATAATAATTCCGCACGGGCTTTGTGTACCACTGTGAGGACAGAATAAGCAGAGCTAAGCTTATTTTAGACTCGGGCCATCATATCTCCGGGGCTTGGGAGCATGTTCTCGAGCTCTTCCCGACGCTTGCACACCAATCCTGCACTTATTCCAATATGTCTTTACAGTGTCCTGCCGCTGATGGGTTGCTAGCGCATGGAGTCAGCCAGATGGTGCATCTGCCATAAGTACTCCTTAAGTGAGTTTTTTTTTTTTTTTTGCATTCACAATTGAACCACTCATTCTCTCCAGTTTTGCGACATACACTCCTTCAGGAGCTTCTTTTGGTAAGAGTTTCTAGGACGGATATCATCCATCATTTTACGATAAAATCCACGATCTAATCCCTTTTACACACATTTCAAGCGTAATGATCTATCAGACATTCGTAGACTATGACAACCTCGCCAACGAGCTCCTGTCCCTCCTCCACTCTTTCTGCAAGGCGGCAATATTGTATTGGCTGGCAAAATACGCACTCTTTGCCAAGCTGATATTATCACGTAACTCCACAGCTTTCCTCCCAGATCGTTTTGGCGCTGTGACCTGTCATGCGCCGCAGCATTCAAGCTATCAGACATTCTAGAAGCAATTCCGATTGTGGTTATCGGAATTCTCCCCATTTGCTGGCATCGGTCGTTCTCAATTCTGCATACCGGAGCGCCAATAGTTTGCAACAGATAAGAGATGGGCATCTACTATTGCACTTGACCTTCGTGGGTAGAGATGCAAACTGTACATATCTGACTAATATACCATTACTCACAACAAGTCGGGTCCTTCGCTCCGCTACGGGGAAAGGAGGTGAAAATATTTCAAAATTTGATTCATTTCCTTCAACATATGGTTGGCTCAAATGTAGACCATCCATATGGATACAGCATACTCTAGACAACATCTGAAATTTGTCAATAAAATTATCACAAATGAAGCAGAGGTATGCTTACCTTCCTTCATTTGCATTGAACACAGACAAAGAAGAAATTTAGTGAAGAAATGAACTATGAGCTATGAGCTACAGAGTTCAGCAGGCGTTGTTGAGGAAGGGGAGCATGCAGGGGCTTTTATGCACTTCAGATAACTTACTTTGGGGGAGTTTTCAGTCCTTTTCGTCATTCAGTAATGGAACCACAAAACTTTTTTTAGAAATGTAAATGGTAATACATCATCTTAAACAATGTAGACAGTAAGTTTAATATTTCCTTTTTCGGAACTGTGGAGCCAGTGAGGGTTCTCCCAACCACCTATGCACCGGCACAGAATAGTATTTTATTTCGTTTCTTCAAGCTATGTACTGCCTTGTAAATTTTTTGCTTGGTCACCGAGTTTCAATATCGATGACTTGAAAATCATTCCAAAGGAATGATATGTGAAATCATACAGTATATTACGAAAACTTCACATCTTGTCTAACAGTGGAGAGAAGAAGAGTAACGAAACCCTGTACCGGGAAATCTCAAGCGTCGAAGGGGGTAAATTTTGATTCATTTCCAATCCCCTCAACATAACACTCTCCGTAGCCCCAGAAATTCAGGGCGCCACTCGCTTGAATAATCAAAAGGCAATGATATAAAAGCCGCCTCGAAGAGGAGGCAAGAATGCCAACAAAGCCCCAAATAGATTTCCTAAAAAGGGCACTTTCGTAGGAATTTTAGGATACGGTTTATGACTAGTACATAAACCTTGCTATAATTTCCATGGACCCTTACTGCGAGCTCATTCAATTGTTGTCGAGGCTTATTCAAGTGAAGCCAGTTTCGAGAAGCTTAAAACTTTCGTAGTAGGAATATTACAGTGTCTTCAAATGAATTGTATACTAGGCCCACATGTAATTACCACGTCCCGTTCCTGGGACGCGATTGATGGGCTAGAACAGGAAAGAGCCACCTGAGTACGCCGTGGCATCTGCTAAAGCTATTTAATTACATAAGTCGTTTGAGGCCCTCCCTCGAAGGAACGAAGCTTGACTGGAGCCAACCGAGTATATACAAGACATGTATGTGTTAACGGGCATGCGCGAATATGGATCACACACGTATGGGTGGGCGCGCCCATCGCGACAAATTTAGACCAAAATGGCGCACCCTGGCGTTCGATAGGCGTAGCCGACGGTCGCAAGATATGAAGCACAAAATAAAGTGGTGCGGCAAAACTCTGCTGGGGTAGTTGGTAAGTAATGCGGTTTCTTTGCTGTTTTTTTCATATCGATCAGGTTTTTTCAAGTGTCGCCGTTCAATTCCTTTCCATAGCAGAAATTTAGTCTCCTCAATATGTGGCTCCCTCCTTTGGTTCCTTACGTAATATGATTGTAGTTATGTCTTACACCTCCTTCAGATATATAAATATTTTTATTTTGATAGCTAAAATGCATCAATGCTAGACTCAGCAATACCTTTCCAGCTTTGACAAATGTACCTTCATATACCCATCCTTCATATATCGCTTTAGAACCCGCGTTAGCAGTCTGCTCTAATCCCTTCCTCTACTACACTAGCAACCTTATACTCTTATGACTCTACCCCTGATATTGACCTCGATTTCACAAGCTTGCTTTATTCATCATCTTAGAAAAAAAGTTATATTTTATTTGGTCATTTTTCGAATAATTACAGTTGCAGTTTATATCCCGCCTTAATGTGCCCATTGACCGACATAACCGCCGCTAACATACGTCACGCCGACATCACATGTGTGTATTTGATCACACATGCATCTAAGCGCGTTCGCACATACACACGTTTTGTTGCCCCTCGAGCCGACCAGACGTAAGGTGGTATTGACTGTACGCCAAAGCGAAATCCCAGGAAGCAGTGAAAAGGCTGTAATTGAGGACATAGAAGATCCAAAAAGACACGACTGGTGAATATATATTATACACGTCTCAGCCAACACATCGTGGGTGGATTGCAATAATTTTATCTAAGCATTTCAGATTGGCCCAGGACGACATCTTGCGCTCTGGAAGACCGCCGTCACAGCGCCTGCCGGATTTGGAGTCGTGATGATTTCCGTTACTGGGACACCAACCCTAACCTTTCCCATGCAGTGAGGCTCTCTGAAAAATCATAGTTTTAGCTTGGATAGATCACATGCATATAAGATAAAACATACAGAAATCCATCGCATACAGTAGGTTGCTGGGCTACTAATGATGCACCCGTAGCTCCATTGAGGTCTTGAGCTTCGATACAGTCGCCGTATTTAAAGTGCTTGGAGCTTTCATCGGTGTAGGTAATGGTTACTCCCTCGGGTTGTGACTGAGAACGAAGAGGAATTAGAACTATATGCGATATATATGTTCAAGCTTACAGGAGATTGCCTTGCCATCGTGAAACCCACGAGGACAAAGATAGAAAGAATGGCTGAAGGTTGGAAGAGCATTTTTGTTTATGAAGGTAACTTGAATGTTCGTGACAGACTGCCGAAGTACTACGAAAAAACTCAAGGTTTTTATACCCTTAAAAACAATCAGAATCCTGTGTGGTTAACAATGGGCCAAAACGAACCAACTATCAATGACGATGTACCCTGAGTCGAGTTTGTTGCAGGTTGACAGCGGAAAGGTATCACATGTTTGAGGGAACTTCTATTATTGACTCATAGCCATTTCGAATGTAACCGTTCCTAGCGCTATTTGTGAGACATTCGACTATAATTGTGTAGCTGTCGCCGCCATCTGCGCTTCGTGTTTCATCCCAAATTCATTTGAACTTGCCTTTCGCACTTTTATATACATCTCAGAGGGCCAATTTACATACATATACTTCTTTTCTGACTGTCACACACATATACATCGAAGTTTCCTACTAACTCATATACAATTGAGGCCTATTACACAAACTTATACATACTTTCCCTTCAAGTTTCACGAACCTATAAATTCGCTTAGAGTCGCGCTCGGGTGCGCTATTTTTAGCATGTTCGAGAAATATCTTCAGAAATTGCTGGAAAATTTCAAGAAAAACTCAAATAAGTTCAAATAATATTCTTGAAAATTGGCATAAGTCGGAGAAAATAGTTAGAAATTTCTCATAGGCAAAGGAAACATTTCGAAGATGAGAAACAGCCCTATGATAGGGACAACGCCTCTCGAGCCCGTTGAAATTGACTAGTACAGTGACACTCCGGACCTGTGGAGTTTGATGTCAAAATTGACCCTAATAGTGAGAGTCCTGAGTATCCTCAGCTCACAGTGCATGCCCAAGTAAGTATGTATTCCTTGGTTCACACAGAATTTTGTGAGATAAAGGGCATCTGGTTTCACAATAATAGATTATGATCATAAAACGTGGAACTAGGAAGAAGAAAAGTAGTAAGTAGTAAGTAGAATGGGAGGGCATGGGGTGCTGAATACAGGCTTGATGGGTTACTGAGAGATGCACTAAAAGGCCTGCAAGACCTAATACTCTTTACAGCGCTTTGCAGTACGCAAGGTGCCAATCCATTTCACACACACTTAGTCTAAAAATAGCTTATCCGAGAGCCTCTCCAAATGAATCCATATGCTTGTGTGATGGGTACCAATTGTATATAAGTTGTCAGGAAACTGCTCCTATATAGGTATGTGAGCCTCAAAAAACAGTAAGTATGTGTAAGTAATTTGGGCCTCTAAGGGTATAATATAAAAGCACAGGGGGGTTTCCCCTCTACTAGCTTGGCATGATCTCCACCCAGCTCTGAGGGTTCCCCTTACACTGGCACAGGTACCTGTATGGATTACCTGTGAAAACCTGAACTTGTGGGCTCCCCTAGCAGATGTAGGAGTCATAGATTCTTAAATGATACTCCTTTACTATGACTACATATGTTACTTTTGAATATATCTTGGAACCAATAGAAAGCTGTGTGAGTCATTAAGTGCATATAGTCATATCATAGTGACAGTAGAACTGCCTTCCAGGAGTAGTGTACTATACATTGCATTACTGAAAACTGTGAAAAACAAAGAGTTGAGGTATATATATCACAGTTTTCAACAGTCTATCATAGAATTTACCACTCTCAAAGTGATTTGTGTTCGGTTCCATAGAAAGAGTCATAAGCATGACTGAAAGTTGTAAAAAAATATGAGTTAGAGGATGCATACCGCAGTTTTTGACAGTAGCATAGGATTCAATTGAATGCCACTCTCAGAGTGATTCATGCTTGGCTCCATAGGGAGACTCATAAGCATGCATTGACTCAACAGTACATAACATAAAGAGGCAATGAAGGATATTTTCAAGTTGCAACAGGAGTTCATAGAAAGCTTAGGATACAAGTTTACTAGGCCATTAATGGCTACCTGTATTTGTGAAAAATTAACTTCCATTGAAACTATATATTTGTTTAAATGTATCCAACTCACTTTCACTAGCCTTGGTGAGGCCATATTGCTACTCCGCTTCAGGCTGCCAAAGATCCCAGAATACTTTCAACTGGATTTATTGCCCAAGGAAATTCCTCAGTTGTGACACAGACTTCAGTATCAATACCAACTGAGGGTATATGATCTCCACTGTCAACTTCGGCCATCCCATTTTCCGTTTCCAAGTCATAATCAATCCCAGTATTTCCAAATTCTCCAATGATAGTCTGGTGCACCTGGTGGAGCCGTCCTCGGATGCCTGAATTTGACACTACATTGATGGATGGAAGGGTTTGTACTCCTGAGTTGAATTTCCGAAGTTGAAGCATGAATCGACAGATAAGGATGACTGAGACCCTGTAAAAGCCATCAGTGGCAGAAATAAGTTAAGGAACTCTGACGTACACAGCTTCAAGACCGATGTCAAACCCGCCAATTGACTGCTATGTCATATACATGAGATTTTATGTAAAATTGAACTGAAAGTAAATTCCTTACAGCCAAGGCCTGTTAAATGAGTATATCAGCATTTACTTCAGGTTTGAACCATCTCCAAATATTAGCAACCTTTTGAGTTATACTAGCTTCTATCTCCTATATTACTATTATGCTAACAAGGTTGTGAGTTATCTGCTCAGACACAACTTTAAACAACTTACATGAAGCGGATAACACCTAAAATATGTCAGTCTTCGCAACATTGGATACAATTTTCTGAAATCACCTTGGTGCAGGAGGATAATTGTCAAAGATTGTCTGCTACTTCCAAAGGCTTTGCGAAATTGTTTGGATTCTTCCCAGGCAAAATAGGCTGTTATTGCCATGACTGCTCCATCAGATATTAGCGCAATGACGGAGAGTGCAGTATCTGAAACCAATCAGTGATCCTGGTCTCATTATAGAAATATTTTACTACCTCTAATGATATGTTAATACTCCAAATTTCCTGAATAACTGCAAGGACTTACAGGGTGGATAATAAATTCAAGTTCCCATTAGTCAGGGGTACTGCGAAAGAACTCTGAATTTCCAATGTCAGGACATGGCTACTACACCCCCCCAAAAAAAGACATACGATGCTAAGTCCAATATATACCACAAGCAGTAGACTTAAGCCACCCGCTACTGTCGCCTTTCCGCCGGAAACAGTATATGCTCTTCCAACCAGCAATGCTGAAGTGGACACATGAGATTTAAAGACTAAAGAGAAACTGTACAATATACCATGAGTGGCAACTGCAGCCAAAAGACTAAAGACATTGTCGATCCTTACGAGGATATTTAATAGCCTAATAAACATGTTAGTCAACTCATAAATTTTTCATAGTGCATAGACATACTGGGTAATGGTTATTCCTTGATTTTACAAGCAAAAGCTGGCATTATCATACCTTCAAGGACCCAATTCCTCCATTATAGCTTACAATATCAATGATAAATTCAATTATTATGCCTATTATAATGCAGTAGCGTGCTTGAAGATATAGAATGGAACCTAGGCTGATCTTCTTTCTCCATATGAGCGCAACCTCGTCTTCCAACGTGAGAAGGGTATCGTATATAATTAAACCTATGAACAGCTGTCAGGATTATCGTTTAATGTCAGTGTATAAGAAATTTACCCATGGCAGCCATGTCTGCATAGCTACCCACTTTGCTGTTATTTTTTATTTTGTCAGGGGCGGTGATATGGTAATAGAGAAATACGAGACATACGCAGAGAAGTACCCCTGGATGATTTCACTGAGAGATGGACTGTCCATGTCAGTGTATTGAAAGGTGTAGAAGAGAGAATGAGAGCGTGAAGGCTGTTACCTAGACTCACCATTAATGACACCCTTATATACTTATCTACAAGGATGACATATCTATTTCGTACCCAAGTAACAGTCAGTAACAGACTGAGTCAGTAACAGACTGAATACATACATATTGAAATAGACCGAGGAGCTACAAGATCCGGATCCGGGAAAAAATCAAAGCAGTGTTCTAGCTTCAAGGTTCAATTATTGCAACCATCAAGTCCTTGTAGGTCATTGCAGATTGTACCTGTTTCTCCAGTCTGGGATTTACAAGCATGAAAGGTTACCTGAGACATTGTTACTGTTGGTCTATAATAAAAACATGCCTTGAACAGCTACAGATATTTTACCTTTCTTCAAAATCCTATTTGCTAATTTGCAAGCTATCAAGTCATAAATTGCAGAAATATGACCCAAGGGCCAAAGATAACTAATATGCAGATCAGATTCAGCGACTAGCGGGATAAAGGTGCCTAGCAGGTATTGAGCAGATCTCCTCCGAGTCCTCCACTTTAGATATCAATTGATCGAAAGCCTCACATTGATTTAAAAAGCAGTTACAGATAGGGTAGGCAATGAACATTGACTCAAGTCTTATAGTATTCGTGGGCGTCATTAACCAGTGATAGGTACACATTCAACGCTGCAGTGCTTTATGAGTGACCAATCAGCGTCAGATCCCCATTTGCGTCTGAAGCCGGAAAAAAGGACTCTAAAAAGATTTGAGATATCAATATCGTCCTCTATTGTGGGTCAAGTGTATATAGGAGAAAGTCTTGACTCCCCCGGGCTTCCTTCAATGCGGAAGAACTGGAGCGCATCGGGCGAGCGGGAAGCCTGCCAAGGAATCTACTAGCCTGCCTGTCTCATCCTGATTCAACAATTCAGCCCATGCTTAGGTGGGTCTCTCCAATTATCTTGTTCTTAATCGAAGACCCCATATCGGGAATTCAAGCTCCTATCAGGCATGATAGAGCCTGGTTAGTGTTTGGTCAGAACCTGATCGAGGCCTGACGAGGCCTGGTCATCCTTTTGGATTCCTGATAGGGTTCACCAGGTGTTTTGGATTTTTGCGACACGCTTAATCTCGAGATCTAGATACTTCACTAGTCCCCCTTCAAGATATCTCATCGCCTAGATAATAAGTAATAGACTCTGAGAATGACCTCCTACCACTCTTTAACGAGTAAGCCATATCCATTGTTCACTCCGTCTTCTTACGTCGATGTAATTCAAATTAAGCTATATCTTGCTGAATTCTCCTTCTTGTCTCGCGACGCTTGGGCGTAGATGAAGTGCGTACTAAGAGGCGGTGTAACAGAGAACAGTGGCTTCAACGGCCATACACATGGATCGTGTCAAACGTATTCCAATAGTTCAGGCTAGGTATCATTTCCCTGCCTCCGGACCTATATATGAGTTTCCTCCTGCATTACTCACCCAGCGTCGGGATATCAGTACCCTCTTCCAATTCCCAGTGTCCATACTAAATAATAATAATAATAATATACTCGCGGGCTGGAGAGTCGAGCGTCCCGACGATTATTATCAAATATTGAATTATCGAAACCAGGAATGTCAATTCATTCACGTCCTGTCACAAACGGCCTCTTAAATAAAATTGAGACGGAAAACTGAACCAAATGGGCTGACCAAAGTCTAATGTCATACAATCCAGAAGCACGAAGGTGGGTATACTCACTTACGGTCCACTGAAGCTTAAGACATCTAAATTAACCTTGAAAACACCGTAGATAGCATGAAGCACGATAGCCTTGAAGTCCAGCGTAAGTATGATTCAGAAGCATCGTTGAATTAAATTGATTCTATGATGATGTTGTCTAAGCCCCGAAAATTTGAATATATTCCTT
The DNA here is from genome assembly GCA_000827215.1 of Sphaerobolus stellatus SS14. Taxonomy (NCBI): domain Eukaryota; kingdom Fungi; phylum Basidiomycota; class Agaricomycetes; order Geastrales; family Sphaerobolaceae; genus Sphaerobolus; species Sphaerobolus stellatus. The sequence continues at coordinate 529,047 of KN837094.1, read as the reverse complement.
AGTTGTAGGTAAGTTCGGAGCAAGCGGATACAAACGGACGTATGATTCAGAAGCACCGTTGAATTAAATAAACTGACTTGAAAGTGGCTGTATTATAGCATTTTCGCGTCACTGGAAGACTACGCAGGCTTACTATTAGACTATTTACACATTTGAATAGTGATTGGTAAATATTTGAGGACGTCGGAGCCAACGGACGACCGGGGATGGGCGTGCATCCGCCCAATTATATTCCAAGATATTTTTCTCCGTCACGAACTGTACCGACCGCGGGTAGCTATGCACAGACGAGGTCTTCGAAATTGTTATATCAATTCAGACTTGACAGCAGCCACAGCCAGCCATTGGCTGACACTAACAGCCACCGTCTCCCACAGCTCTGCCTCTAGTGTTGCCCACGGCTTGAGCCGACAAACTTTCGCACGCCTACTGCTCACGTTGTATTCGCCCATTCTCCTCCAAACCTGTGGCTTTTCTATATTTTCTCTTTTATACTTTCATTTAATAACCGGACCGACCCACCCCATCCCGTCAAAGACGAACGGCTCCCTCAAAAAAGCCAGCCGTAGCCGGTTTTAGCCAGCCATGGGCAACACTATCTGCCTCCCACCCGAGACATCCCCGCCACACCTCCCACCAGCAGCCACACCCCATTGACCATTGACCGCCACCGCCCGACACATCCCATCTCACCACTCCACCACCGACCCGAAACAGCCTGACAGCACTCGATCGGTCCGAGACCCGAGACATGAGCTCACAAATCATGACGCCATGAAGCCTCAGCAGCTCATCTCCACGGACATTCCAAATTTCACCGTCGACGGATCAGATGAGCTCACACCACCTCGTCTCGTCACACTCAATTCCAATTCCAATTCCAATTCCAAAATAGTTATGACGACAGCACAATATTCTTCACTTACATCACGAAAAGCCTAAAATGCTGCATAGTGTTGTTCACCGTAATAACTCGTATCCTAAGATTCTTACCTTTTTTTCCTTTTTTGGAAAGTGACTCCACAGTGCTTATTATATTATATTTTACAGGATTCAGTGAGTTTCATGGGGGTTTTATAGTGTTTCTCGCTGTATGAGTCATTGTGTACCAATATGGAAATTTCTTCTTAAGATAGTTTGACGAATGCAGAAAATTCCCGTGACCCGTTTTGTACATTACCTTTGAAGGAAGGTGTTACAAAAGAGGAATGTGTTCTGCTGCGAATTGAAGGGTAAGGTGTGGATTTGGTATTCATTTCTATATATGCTATATTTCTATATCAGTTGTTTGCTTCATTCTTTCAGAGAAGGTCATGGAGGGTCAGGTGAACCTTATGCGAGTCGGTTGTTTTTATTTTATTTTCCAAATTGAGTTTGTACTCCTAAGTCGGTAAAGGCAAATATCTGTTTTCGGTGATGTGTTCTGCGCAGCTGTGTGTTGCCTTTCTTTTTGACTTTGACTGCTGAGGTCAGTAAGTGGGGTGGGCGTGTTATATAAATTGATGGGCAGATTCACCCAAGATCCATACTTCACTGATCTGCAACTGTTCTTTGTCTTCGAGCCCCAGCTATTTGCTATTTAGTACTCTCTTTGGTTTTCGTCAAGTCAATCTCCTCTTACCAAGAACAAGAATGTCAGCGGAGGGGTCGCTTGGTCTTAGTATGTGTTATAATTCTATTGCTTATGATGTTTATTAATTGAAGGTCAGACAATGAGCGTGCTCTTTGGGTTGTGGGGCATATTCGTGTACCACGATATTCTTGGAATCGCAACTGTGGATTCTGTAGAATATCTCTGCTTACAGGCGAACGAAGTGGTGGTTTCTGCTGTGGCCCTCGAGGAAAATATGCGAATGTGGTACTCCCCCTTCCGCCTCTCCCTGCAGAGTTTACATGGCTAGCGAATCAACCGAACATTTCTTTTCTTAGCAGGAAGCTCAACTTAATCTTTTCGTTTGCGGCAATGGAGACAACTGAGAGTTTCCCTACATTGACCGGTCCGCCAGGTTTCCTCGCTATCCAGGGTCGGGTGTACCACAGACTGAGGCCAACGCATGCTAATTCGGGTCTTAGGTGGTTATTATACGATGGTTGGAATAGATCTGATATGCCTCACCAGCAATTTGCTGCTTCTATTCCGGTGTCTTGGACCGACACAGTGCGGCGTGCATTACTCATTCATAATCACTTTGCTAGAGAAGTCTACCAAATGTCTTCTCTGCCATTGGAAATTTGTCCCCAAGCGCATATTGTGTTGGAGGATCATGGAGTGGATGAGATTGCGGCTATTTTGCGTTTGGATAACACTGCAGCCGGAAATTATTCACCACGGACCTTGGTTATTCGCAAACTCGATGACTCGAACCTGCAGATCACATCCACCAGTCGGTTTTGGGAACCGCTTTGTTATCCCTTATTTTTCCCTCATGGCACACTAGGGTGGGGCAGGACCTTTGGAGTTCAAAGCCATGGACATCGCGCCATGGAGGAGGAATATCAGAGTTCTGAATCCACGTTGACTCAGATCTGGCATTACAGATCAAGACTGCTAAGAGAAGATCGGTTCGAAATATTCGGCAGGCTTACCAATGAATACTTGGTCGACATGTGGACTAGAGAGCTTGATTGCCGGTTAGCCTACATCAGGACGAATCAGGCCAGGATCTGGCAAGAGGACGCAGAGTTGATGGGAGTTGAAGATGTAGAGGCCTCTTCAAATATTTATCTCCCATCGTCCTTCTTGGGGGGTCATAGATGGTCATCGGAACAAGTTTCTAATGCATTGGCAGTCGCTTCAGTATTAGGGAATCCGACTTTCTTTATAACAGTAACGGCAAATCCGTATTGGCCTGAAATTACCCAACGACTACGACCTGGACAGAGATGGACAGACATACCAGGTGTAGTTGTGCGTGTATTTCATGCACGATTGTCAGCTATTATGTCAGCGCTGTCTTCTCTATTTCCTAATGCAGGTCCTCCAGTATACAAGATTTCGGTTATTGAGTTTCAGAAGAGAGGTCTCCCTCACGCCCATATCCTTCTGAAGTTTAGGCCGGACTGCATAACACCTGATGACATTAATTCAGTTGTATCTGCTGAAATTCCCTCGGATCCAGCAGATGTGGCATTAATTCGGTCATGGATGCTCCACTCTCATACAAGTCGCACAAATAATACACTTCGCGCATGTCAACGTCAATCAAGCGCTGGAGAAATAACTTGCCGTTTTTGTTATCCCCAGCACCTTCAAGACACAACCACTATTGATCATCAAGGACGTGTCCATTACAGGAGGAGGAAGCATGGAGACGAATGGGTTGTGCCTCACAACTTAGAATTGATCCGAAAATTCTTATGCCATATCAATTTCGAAGTTGCCAACACTTCCCATCTATTTCAATATCTGTTCAAATATCTGCATAAAGGACCAGATCAAGCTCGCTATTTACTAAATGCGGAAGGGCAGGTCGACGAGGTAGCTAATTTTTGGGTTGGTCGATATTTATCTGCATCAGAAGCTGCGTGGCGCATTTTTGGTTTTCATATCACTCACAGATATCCTTCGGTGAAGTGCCTTCCCGTGCATCTTCCAGGATCGAGGGTTCGCCATCAATATTCGCGACGGGATGGCAATCAAAGTGTGCTGTCACTCTTGGACAGGTACTTTCTCAGGAATTGTGGTTCTTATACGTCTCTGGAAGGACAGCTTGCTCAGTTTCGAGATTTAACCTATTTGGATTATCATCGAATCTTCCGTTTGGTCGACTTTGATGCAGTCACTAACGGTGAAAGTTATCCGGAGGAGGTTCCGCCAGCCAGACAAGTGAGTAAGATTTTACCTTATGCCAGGACTAGAAACTTATTAGTCGTCGAATTTATGTAGATCAGAATGAAAGCCATAATGAGGGCTAATATTGACTCACATATTACACGCCTCCCCTCTTTTCGGCCGTCTCAAGGCGACGTCTTCTATTTACGAATGCTCTTGATGACTAACCCCGCCAGTTCTTTTGAGGACTTGAAGACTCACGGTGGCGTCATTTATCCGACCTATCAGGAATGCGCTGCTGCAATGGGTTTGTTTGCCAATGAGAGTGAGGGAGAATACGCAATTATGGAGGCAATCACTGGATTGAATACTCCCTATCAGCTTCGGATATTATTCATCCACCTTTTGGTGAATGATTGTTTGCAGAATTCAGCAGAAATTTGGACCAGATATTCCGACTTCCTATCATATGATTACTATCTGGAGAATGGTCAAAATGCTTTTACAGGAAGAGAATTATGTCTTCGGCATTTATCGCAACTATTGGAAGAATATGGCCTCCGGCTTAGTCGATTTGGAATAGAGGAGCCAACCGAGTATACTAATGAAGTCTTCCATGAGTTGGAAAAGTGGTCTGGGCAGGCGCATGTGTTGAGGGAGAAAGTTGATGCAAACTACCAATCTTTTACAGAAGAGCAACGGACAATTTTTGTCACATTTGTTGATGCTATTCACCATGGTCGACCTCTTTGCATATTCATTGATGGAAAAGCGGGTCGTGGGAAATCCTTCCTGATTCAATCTGTCATTGATTATGTCCGATCTATTGGCAAAATTGCCATAATTACTGCAACATCTGCATTTGCAGCCTTATTGTATCCTGGTGGAAGGACCACACACAGTGTGTTTAAGGTATGTATCCTTTTTTTATTTTATTTTTTATTTTTTTTATTTCTTTTCCTAACGCATATATATGCATATAGGTTCCCGTTCAAGAGAACAACGAACTGTTGGTTGTGGAAGTGGATTACAATTCACCACGTGCTGATTTACTGAGAGAAGCCTCAGTGATTTTTTGGGATGAAGCTCCCATGGCGAATCGTGCAGTATTGGAGTGCATTGACGTACTCCTTCGAAATCTTTGTCAAAGGGATATACCCTTTGGAGGCAAGATCTTCGCATGCGCCGGAGATTTCCGGCAAACTTGCCCTGTGATTAGAAAGGGGACCAGGCCACAAATTGTCGACGCATCAATTCGGTCCTCCCATTTGTGGGGTGACTTCTTCATTGATCGACTTACTATTCCCATAAGGAACGCCGCTGATCCTCAATTTGCTGCATTTGTGGACTCCATTGGCGATGGCGCAGGACCTGATGTAGAAATTCCCTACCTTGAGAAAGTCTACGATGTTCAAGATGCTATATCGTTTGTATACCCTCCTCACATTCTCATGGACCCTGATAGCTGCTTGAGGAGATCCATACTGGCACCCACAAACATGCAGGTTGAGTCATACAACAACATTATTCTTGATCGATTGGAAGGCGAGGAGCGAATTTTTTTCGCTGCTGACTCACTCAAGGAAGCAGAAGAGAATAATATAATTACTCCTGGCGCAGCATTAGACTACGTAATGAGGAATCCTCCACCGGGACTTGCGCCATATTCTTTGCGGATCAAGATTGGTGGAGTTTATCGACTAATGCGGAATTTATCAATTGACAGGGGCTTGGTCAAGAACACAAGATGTGTTGTAACCGGTATTGGATCACGCGTTATTTCTGTCAAGCTTCTGAAGCATACAGTTGATGGACAGCAGCATGGGGATGAGACAATTATCATACCTCGCATAACGTTCACAGCCTCTATTCCGTCTTCACGTTACACATTGCTTCGCAAGCAGTTTCCCCTCAGCCCTGCATATGCGACTACATTCAACAGTTGCCAAGGGTTGACATTGGACAAAGTGATGATAGATCTTACGAGGCCAGTGTTCTCACATGGCCAGCTATATACCGCACTTTCGAGGGTGAGGCACCGGGAACATGCGAGAGTTCGTCTCAATGTGGGAGAGGTTTCAGTGACTAATGTTACTTTCCAGGAATTGTTGATCTGACTCATATGTTACCTGTTGTTATGACCCGTTATGACCCATTACGACTCTCATGTCACTTCGATCACATCCCCAAATATAGCTCTCCATCTGTGCGTTTCTTGGTCCAGCAATCTTTCGAGTGCTTTACATCGTAATTGAGTACCAGTTCAGTTGTGAATGTATCTCTTATAATCACTAGCTAAACTTTTTCAACCGACAACATCTCTGCCAATATGAGAGTGACTTAGTAACAGCCAGCGGACCCTCGGGCTGGCCGAGGCGCTTGGCCACATGATGGGAAGGTGAAGTGCTCATGTTCTAATGTTCTTCTGCAATTATTAATGATTTTAAAACCAAGGTAAGTCATAAGATCTTAGTAGTGCTGCATTTCGAAACTGGAAATTAATTAAGATATGAGGGAGCAGTAGTTGAAGTTGATCTTTTACAAGTCCAATCAGGGAGAGAGGGCACAACGGTTCGTCTCTGATTATTTGCTTCCAACAAAAACCATTAGGAACTTCATTAATGGTCCTCTTCGATGATAGTATTAAATTTCAAGCATACATTTTTATTGGTCCTACTCCTACAGGAGATCAGACATGTACATTTTCTATCACTTTAATTCCACCGCTTCTACTGCTTTATTCAGTCTTCTCTAGCCAAGGTCTATAGTTCTAATGACTGAAACGCAGAAGAAATCCTCAGATTAATTCGCAATATGGGTATATCATCTAATTTTATCCTCTAAATATTTGTTTTATTTTATTTTATTCTTAACGTAGGACCAAGACCTCACTATGGCCTTCATGGTTAATATGTACCTGTAAAAATATTCTTTTGATCTAACGGTAGGTCTTCTTTGGGAAATTTTCTAGCTTAATCTCCTTGCAATTATTGAAGCAACAGCTTGCTACAGGTTCGGTATAGTGGTTTGAACGATCCTAGACATCTGGAAGTAAATAACTGTCTTTTCCTGTGACCGGAGACTGTCATTGGTTTCTAAATTTACAAGTGCGTTATATGCAATAACTTAAACCATGCTTTAAACTCTAATTTATTGGTTCTGACGGACCTGCCATACAGACACTGAAACAACCTATCTCTACATCCTTCGGTGCCTTCAGTACAGATGCGGTTCTACTATTTATATGGCATACGTTGACTGAGAACTGTGTGTTAATTCCTAAGGACATGCTCAGACTTACTGGAGAATCATCATCTCTGGAATATCAGATACCAGCATCGGTCACCAATGACAGTGACTACTCCCCAACGGTTTGTTTCCTTCCAGAACTGGAATGAGTAAAAGACCTCTGTGTGTGTTGGAAGTTCTATTTATCTCCAGGTATTTGACAGATATTAAATATTTTCACAGAAATTTGTGGCGCCGACTTCTCCCAGGTACTCGGTTTGTTTATGCGGACTGTCTGAGTTTGTGTGCAAGGTTTCTAAGGAATTAAAACCCCCCCTCAGCACCTCACCCAGTTCCCATACCCTTTCAAGTCTCTTTTTACAAGCCACGCACTTTTCATATCTTTGTTTGTGAGCCTGGGGAGCGTTTATTACCCTTCTAGCATGCACTGACCAACCATCCATAATCTCCAGTATCACCTAACCTTACTATTGCTTATCGTCTCGATTCACCAGTAGGTACCTGCCTTGCATCTCTTTTACACCTTCTCTTCACTCTCGCCTATCATCCCACAGATTGTTGAGAACCACCTCATTAGACGCATATTGACTCGCACTAGCAACCACCCAACCGTTGTCAGCAGTTGCCCTTCAGAAATGGAACTTTTTGGTACAGTAATTGACCAAGGTATGCACCACTAAAGCTTCTATGTTCGTCTTTTGGATGACAGTAGCAGATGAAGCTGTTGTGATTGACTGGGTTCCAAACTTCAAACCCGGTAGCTTCCTTGCCAAGGTCGCTGAGCAATACGACACAAAGGAAGGTTAGTAAGGTATATTTGTCAATTAGACACGTTAGTACTAATTTCCGAACATTACAGCAAAGAAAATTCAGGAAGAGATAGTCCGTGTTGCATCCATGGGGCCACTCGAATGTCAAGCTTTGACTGTCCCTCACCGCTGTATCGAGTGGCCAAATGACCCCGAATCAACCCCTCCTCACCCGCCGGTTGATGGCACCTCCTTCCTACCTTCTCAAATTCCTGGACCGTTCCCTGAGACCATCAACTTCAGCGGGAGTGGTGGTATTGAAGGGCATCTTCAGCGGGCTGCATGTGTGTCTATGCCTGTGAGGTCAACAAGCCTCTCGATTGAACACCTCCTTCCTTCACTCTCAGGTTAGCTTCCGCTTTTTTGATACATCTTTTATTGACATCTTTGCACTGCCTTGACAGAGGATTACTCGACTGTGCCTATCTCCCAAGTTCAACCTCTCGATTCAAATTGGGACACCAGGCGTGCAGCTTGCAGTCTTTTGCAGACTGAACCTCAAGCTGAGGTGCTCAATGTTGCAGGTAGGTAGACGGACAGTATATAAGGTGACGACATACCTGATTATTAACTATAGATGTCAGCAATAGCCTCGAGAGTCGGTCTGTCAGTCATCATCAAGAAGGCTGTTATATAGGTAAATCTGAATAGTAAGCAGCCGGGTCATGTTGCCAATCATTCATCCTATGGTAGTGCCTTTACGTCGTGTCCATACAGTGAATGGTGGGGAGGCAGTTTCGGCTTCGGGGAGATTGGGCATGAAGAGTACGTAATCCCTACCCAAACATTTATTCATTAACTCATATAATTGTCCATAGACATACATAAGGCGGGATTGTTTGTATATAATATGCTCCTGTCTAAATGGCGCAAGAAGAAGGCCTTTGATCATACGTCCAATCCAACCTACCGGTTGCATGCAAACCATGTCCTTCTCCATATGGACACTCTCTCAGCTATGAACTTCACCCGTGATATATGCACTACAAGAACGAGTAGGTCCAACTGTATCTCATGAGATTATGAGCTAATTCGTCACTAAGTACCAGTAGATTATCCTCCAGATGACCGAATTCACAGAGACAGTCTCGACACTTAGATCATGTCTACTGATGAAAGTGTCATCATTGTTTGCGATGTACCTCCTACTGGGATCGATTTTCGTTCTGATACTCCTTTCACCTCCGGCTCTATTTGTAATTTCCATTGCTACTAGCCATCGTTTAACAATATATGCAGTCTTTCATTGTGTTCATCCAAGAAATATGTTACATTGAAGCAAAGTTGTAAATAAATTTAATCTTCATAATTTGCAATGAAACTGTTCATATTCCAATAAACCAAAATAAAACTGATTAAATCGGAAAAGTCATTAACTCATAAAGGTCATAATGTCAATCAAGTTCCCACATATCAACCTCGCAGCTAGCCTCTTCCCAGCTTTCCAAGTTCAGCCAAAATCTCCTCCAATTGTTCCGCATATATTCACTCAACATCTTCTTATGAATGTCGAAGGCACGAGCGAACATGTCTGGAGCTAAAATGTTATGCCGGATAATGACAAGGGAGTCATGTATATCACCATTCCATACAGAGGACAAAGGCACCTTCCAAAAGACGGAGAACTTCATCCTGAAGGAACCACCCAGACCATCTTCGTTTTGGTCCAATTCAATTGCACAAACTTCGCGAAGAACATATTTATAGGAGGTGACATCAACAAAATGAGCAAGGTGATCAAGGGGTGAGTCCATATAGTGCACCCTGATGTGCTCAATTGATGACCGACCGCTGGGACTAAAATTCAATGCAGTAACCAGGCAGCCTAGACTAATCTAACAACATTTCAGAATGACCTTTGCTTTCTGGATATTGTGTGACATACCATTGGGCAAATGCCGCCATTAAAATCAAATGGGAATGCCAGCCAATCTTCATACTGCGTATAAGTTAGGGACCAGTTAAAAATAAACCCTAAATTTAGAAAAACGGGCACGCATACACACTGTGCTTTAAACCTCTCAGAGCCAATGATATGATGGAAGTCGAATACCACAGGGTTCCTTAAGTGTAGCCTGCCAGTCATTAAAGGTAGATTCCTTATTAAGGAGTTGCGAACTGCGGTGGCATTGATGTACTGGGTGTTGATTCTTCTTCTGTGGCTTTCCTCCTCCTCCTCCGCCTCCGCCTCCGCCTCCGCCTCCGCCTCCGCCTCCGCCTCCGCCTCCGCCTCCGCCTCCGCCTCCTCCTCCTCCTCCTCCTCCTCCTCCTCCTCCTCCTCCGCCAATTCCTCCTCCTCCGCCAATTCCTCCTCCTCCGCCAATTCCTCCTCCTCCATTACTTCATCATCATCCTCTGACTGTAGCGTAACCTCAGACTGTGCTGTCCCTCCCCAAAAGAAAAATGAAAGGACAAACCTCGAGAGAAAGTGAAGCTTCTCCATTATTAATATTACTGCCCGAAGTTTCATCATCCCACTCTTCTGTTTCCAAGTCAAGGGAAGATGTAGGGAGAGTGATATGTTGATGTCGAAGTAACAAGGCGGGCATTCTTGATTGGACGCTAGGGAGGAGAGATCTGACAAACCTATTTATTTATACTTTATTTATGCTGCATATACCTGACCTTTATTAGTTTTATCTCCAATGTAGTGTAAATGGGACGTAAATGAGTACAATGTCTATTATTTTGAATTATTTGAAATTATTTGAAACTCTTCTGTTAGGGCATAGTCTTAATCAGGAAAATAAAAAGGAATAGGAAGGCCTTCCAAACGTAGCGAATTTCCTTAAATATCAAGTCACCATCAAAGGCAAAGAAGGCATTACTACTGCTGGATGGAAGACATTGAAATTGAAATAAAAAAGGAATACAACGAGATTTGGAAACTTACTTTGTTTGGTAACAAGCTTCTTAAGGACTGTTTTGTTCATCGTCCACGAAGTATGGCTATTTATAGCAACACAGTTTTGATTATCGTAAGTGTACACATGCACATAGACTTCCATTTATAGAGCAAAGTATCAAATTACTATTTCGTAATTTACTATTTCGTAATTATAGCAACACAGTTTGATTATCGTAAGTGTACACATGCACATAGACTTCCATTTATAGAACAAAGTATCAAATTACTATTTCGTAATTGCACTATAGCGTAGCTATAGCTAAATATTAGCTAAAATATTAACATTAATTATTGATTTTAATTTTAATCCAAAAGACGCTCAATTTGTTCTTTTTCTCATATATCCATTTATCGTAGAGGAGAGTCTCCATTTAAAGAGATCGTGCATAGGATTCCAACCCCATTGAATAGCTCCTCCCTTTCCATCCTCTCTGCCTCCTTCAACGTTTCTTAGTGACATGTCCACCACACTTATCTTCGGAAATTTCACAGTCGCTGCCGGTACAATCGTTAACCCACCTAACAATGGAAGACTTAGCTATGCCATATATGAGACTTCGGTCTACATGCAGGACCTTGAATCTTACCTTCCAGCGTTCATCAGATGTTTCTTGCAGACCGGTATGACACCATTCCCAGAGAATACGACAGTTTTTCTCTATGGGAAAATCTCTGCATCAACCACTCCTCCGCTCCTAATTGAGGCTATCAACATGTTCCCATATACAGGAGACCCTACTGACCCTAACTACGGATTGGTACCAGCCTTTTCACCACGAATTGTAGTCCTCGGTCATGCTTCCGGCTCAGTGGAAACAAGCTATGAAGGTCGCCGTATCTTCAAAGTATTGTCGGCTGCATGGGTACGCGACCAACTGCAAGCCAGCAGCTTCATGTGCGTTCCACTATTCTTCCATATTTTTATCTTCTAATAAATAATATCCTTCTAGGGCTTTTTTCGAGAATACAATTCGCTGGAAGAAAACAAATGCACCAAACTCAGGATCTGCCATCAACATGATCGGCCCTTTGACAGGTCGCCATCAGGACAACCAGTTGCCACTTCTCAACATTGAAGATATTACCTTCAATGCCGGTTCTCGCCATGATCAAGGAGAGTCTCCACAGCAAAGAGGCAAATTTGTTCCAAGGGTTCGCTTTGCTGCCAACAGTGCCTCTGCTACAGGTGTGTAATCTCATCCACTATGCAAAAATATGTGACTAAGCTACTTCCAGGAAGCTCTAATGGCTATAATACTCTCGGTGGACAGGATACTCCTATAGTCATCAGTTCAGGTGAGATTATTGAAAAGCCATAACATTACGACTCTTTACTGAATTCCTTCACTGACCCAGGAGAAAGCAGCAGTACTGAATCCACACGAATGTCAGTAAAATATTCTCTTCTTTAACGGATTTAATCTCTGACATTTGTACTTCAGCAGCCCCAATGAATCGATATTGGGGACCGGCACCAACAATCTTATCCTAAATGCTCCTCCTATGACTCATATGATGAACGTTCTCCAAGAAAATCAAGAAATATCTCTGCAAAGTAAGTATATGCTAGCTCTTCGAGATATCCCTCAAAGTCAACAGGGCCCTACTTAGCAGCCTATGTTCCGCACATCAACGGTCAGCACTTACAGAATGGTAAGTTTCTGTTTTATTCAACAAATTACTAGATAAATGGATCGCTCATACAGGTCAAGGATCACCTCCAGTAGGGAACAACGTTGGCATACAGCCAAACACAACATCAATGAACCGCCTTCTGCTCACGCAGCAAGCCAATAATCAACAGCCCCTTCCCTTTCGTCCAACCTTTGTGTCATACACCGGTCAACCAAGCAGTGTTAATGCTGGCGCACAGCTGCAACCTGCACAACTGAACATTCAGCAGCGATATTCAGGCAGTCCCGTGGCTAACATGTTTGAGGTAAGACAGTACTCAGGAAGGATAATAATAACTCAAGATTTGCTAGAATTTATCGAATAATCCACTGCACATTCACAGGAACCTTCCAGTGCGTTTATTACTGCATAATACTCATGTTTTACTCATGTTTTCAGAATTCACATCCTTTTGATCCCGAGAAAGATGGTCCTGCCGAATTGGCGAAGATAAGGACACAAATGGAAGCAGAGGCGCGCAGCCTGGAAGGAGAAAGAGAACGCATCGAACACGAGATGGCAAACATTGCACAGACACCTGCAAACGTTCTCCAACAAACTAAGACGCCACTTACACCTGATGGATCATCCGCAGAGGCATGTATTTTATTTTATTTTATTTTCTCCATTGATAATGAATCTGATAGCATAAGCAGGCTATTAACTCCGCTCACATCGCTGCTCCTTCAAAGCAAGGGACAAAGAGAGGTCGACCTCCAGCCAAGAAAGGAAAGCCAGGTCGGCCCAGTAAACGTGCAAGAAGACGCACTGTTATTGAAGAAACAGAGCACGATGCATCCGGAGATGAAGACACTGAGGAGGATAACGATGTGACGGAGCTTAATTAATGCGTACAGTCTTCCATTTTTTACGATACTCATTACGAATGCTTTTGAAACGAAACAGTTGTGTTATGCTTCATCATCTTATGACCATTTACGAATTGAAATGATGTTTATGTTTGTAACGAAACTGTTGTGTTATGCTTCATCATCTTATGACCATTTACGAATTGAAATGATATTTATGTTTTTCCTGTAGCTAATGGAATGATCAAAGAGCAACTATAAACGAAAGTAAATTAGACAACAACAAGTAGGATAATCTGAGTGACTTCATGATCACCGCTATATGAAGGGAGATGTGAACTCTGTTTTCCTGAAAGGTCGAAGGAAGAAATGCATTATTTCAGACACTTGATCACTTCACTAGAAACTCTTTGTTTATGTCAGAAGTATGAAAATAAATTTGGTTCCATGTCTAACTGCCATAACAGTGATGATTCTTACGAATGGCGGAACTGGCTCAGGACGAGTTAATTGCACTCGAACATTACAACAGTGGAATACATTGCAGTTAAATCATATGACTCAAGAGCAAGTCGCCTTTTTATATATGAGTCTTACTATGCCGGCGGCGACAGGATGTCGCGTGAGACAGGATGTCGTGCCCCCCCCCCGAACTCGAGTACCTGGCCACTTTATTTCGATATTTTTTGATAGAATCACTTTGAATATTTATAGGAATATATTACATTAAACCAATGAAAAACATTAAGCAGTGGATGGAGAGATACTAGAATAGAAAAATGTGCCAAGACATCGTCATTTTACGCACGACGTCCTATCCTATGCACTTATACTGTCATTTACATTTTAGCCTTTGCATATTTTTTTAATGTAAATCGATGATAATACTTCTTTATATATATATATATTTACAATAAAAAATCCGGAGCGAACATTGATGATGCGATGGCTCCAGAAAATGAACAAGCCGAACACGCGACATCCTGTCACAGCATAGCATATCTAAATACTCAAATAAGTAACTACTCAAGTAAGACATCTCCGCGCAATATAACTAATTGTGGAGCCTTTTCCAAAAGAGGGTAAACTTCCTTTCCAGTCACTGGCATTTATGACATGGAAACACCCCGTAAAGAACAAGGCCGTAGAAGACCAGATTGGAAGATTATCCATAGATGAACCTTCCTTTTTCATGTCTTTGTCTTCTTTCTAAAAGAAGTCGACAGTGTGATAGGAAGGTCTCCAATAACAACAGGCAAGACATCTCTGCGCCATATAACTAATTCGGGAAACCCTTCTAAAAGGAGGCAAACTTCCTATCGAGCAACTGACAGTTACGACACGGAAACAGGAAAAACCTCATAAAGTAATATTCCAAAAGACCAGATTTGAAGATTAGCTATAAAGGAAACTTTCCTTTTTCATGTTTTCTCCCTTTTTTAAGACAGTTAAAGTGCAATAGGAAGGTCTCCAATAACAGATAACTTCCATTTATGAGGTTTGAGCTTCGCCATTATCTAATCTAAGTCTAAATCAGGCAAAAACAACTTCTACGCCTTACATTTGCTTCATTTATATAAAATAAAATGGAGAACTTGATACCGTACGACTAAGCAAGAAGAAAAGAACAAAGAACACAAGAAGAACAAAGAACAACACACTTCCTGCCTGTACTACTCACCCACAACAATGTCCTTAACCGAGATTTGCGGTAACTTCCAAGTAATGCGCTCTATCCGCACTAAACGGCTTCCTCCACACATGCCAGTCAGAGATGGACCTATCGTAAATTACCAGTCTCGCCTTCACACCAACTCCGGGGAGCTCATGGTCGAAATCCGCATCGAACAGAAACTTCAAGAACCTGTTATACCCGATGGGCGTATCATCTATGTCTATGGTCAGTTTCATCTATCGGACACTCACGAAATGCAAATAGAAGCCATTCATATCTTTCCCTACCCTGCTTCCGCCACCGCTGAGATACTTAGAATGTTCTCGGCCCGTATTGAAGTCGTCGGCTACATCTTCCAGGAGAGCCAAATACTTCCCGATTCCACAAAGGTGATCTTCGTCAATGCCATGGCATATGTACGTGATCAATTTCACGTTCAATCTTTCATGTAAGTCGGAACAACACAATTTTCAAGGGATGATGAAAGAAGACTTACCTTCCCACACGCAGCGGCGCAATCGTAGGGAATGACAGATGGCCTATTCCCCCTCCTACTCCGCAACTATACAGCCCAGTCCGAATTAAAGGATATCTCGACTGCATTGACCTATTCAGCTTAGTCCCTGTCATTACCGTGGAGCACTTAACGTTGGAAGTCGGCAATCCAAGAGTCGCAGAAATAATCAACCATGTTCGAATTGATCTCTCGGTAGCAAGGACATTCAATGGCCATTACGGAGGTAAAAATATTGAAACCTGTAATTCATTCACCTAATGAAAGCCAGTTAAAGATATCCCTGAATCTCTCATCGCAATTGATCCCGATTTCAGTTGGAAATACGCCGAGTCGACCGCATCTAAGGCGAGCGTTCCACCATATCACACTGCCTACCCCAAGCCCGTAGGCTTTCCTACTTCTCAGCTATCCTATTTTGCACCACAATATCCCGCTTCTTTCACGGAAAAGGCACCTATAGCTGACAAGATTCCCACAGGTTAAGTCGTTTATCAAATATAAAATACGGAAAATTCTCACTAAAACTTCCGATAGACAACACAGACGTCAAAGACGAGGGCGTCAAAGATGAGGATGTCAAAGCATTATCCGAAACCCGTTCCACAGATCCTGTATGCGAGCAGGGTAAAGATGAGGATGTCGAAGCATCATCCGAAACCCATCCCCTAGATCCTGTATGCGAGCAGGGTGAGTGAACTATTAGTAAAAATGTGCGTATATAAAACTCAACGTTGACCGTTGAATGGCAGAAACATTTCCCTTCCCTTCGTCACAACCTCGCATGAGGTCTTTCAGCCCACATTCGAAGATCGAAGAAGATGACACTGGAGAAAGTATGTAATATAGCCCATATACGTATACTTCAGGGACTAACTCCATATTTAGCAAATGGCGTGGACGAAGCAGGCCCTTCTAACTCCGATGTTCTAGACAATAATAGCGTTTACCACGAAGATATCCTTACTAGCGACGAGATATCCCGTGAGCAGCAAAGACAGGAAACCCGCTCAAAGGCTAGAAAATGCTATACCCCTCCTTTCCAACCTCCGATCTCACCACCTCGAACTCGATTGAGGCACAGGAAAAGATCGGATAAATCCACGAAACTTCCTTCCTCCCAGCGTACACTATCACAATCCTGGACTATCCGTAATTCCAAATCTAAAGAGAAAGGAAGGGCGACATAGATCTGGAAACTTCCATACCTTCCTCCTTGACGCTATCACCCTTCACGACTATTCACGACCTCTGTAAGTTTTACATCCCCATTTGGACACATCATTAATAAATGCTCTAGAAGACCGCTTTCTTCTCTCACTCCTTTTGTTGCACCTTTCTATAAGAATTTCAACTTCTCACTCAAGTCACGATCTGTAAATATGTTCTCAAATACCATAATAACATATCAAATTCTCAGCTTATTTCCGAAGACACATGCCTCCCTTCACTTCAGAGGAAGCAACAAAAAGCAAAATAAAAATAAAAATCGCCACTATAAGAACAAGGACGTCCTAAGACCAGTTCCCAAAAATTTACACAAGCTTCGTCTTCTTCACTAATCCTTCTTCCATCTTGCTCCTTTCATGGCAACCCAAGCCAACCAGCTGTCACCTAATATTGGTTCGTAATCCGGGTTTATAGTCCGTTGTGCCTCAATATTGCCTGCATGAAACCTTAATAATTCCGTACAATTCTCTCCCCTTCAGCTCTGCCTTGGCCCGTCATTCAGCTTCTTTATGACAGAAATTCTTCTTCCCTTGCTACAAGGTATGCAATCTTGCTGCCTGAACGTTACATTAATTAATCAGGAAAAATCCCCTTACAGGCTGTAACCAACAAGAACTCCAGACTCTCATTAATACCCTACCTGCCCGTAATGGTAAGCCTTTACGCTTTGCTCCTACACATGGGTATGTCTTCCGAGCACCACAATCTGATTGATGACATTGACCTTCACCCCATAGGCACTCAGCAAATAAAAGTAGCCTCGCAAACCACAAACAGTAATACATTTTAATGTATTATTTTTTGCTCTTGCTAAATACTATGCAGCTCCTTTTGAACATAACCGCTCTACATCCGAACATCCAACCTCCTTCAACGGTGAGTAAGAGGTGTAAATCAACTTATACTAACGCCGATCATTTGTAGCCTCAGGCTCACTCCCGTCCAACAACTTCCAAGAACCCTCCAGCAACAACCATCGCCCTCTAAAATTCATCCACTTCGACAACAACCTCAACGCCAACCGCGACAGTACGTAACTTCTAAATAAGTGCAACTTATTCTAATTAACTGTTTCATAGAAAGTTTCCCAGGCCAACTCAACTTTCCAACATCTGTGCCTGGGAACTTCGGCGATACGAACGCATATAACCGTCCACTCCCGCCTCCATCGAACGAACAACCAAAATTTCCTCAAGTCCATTCTCCTCTCCTTCCAAATTCTCAGCCTTCGCATATACCTCCCTCACCCCATCCGCCCATCTCTTATCCTATCACCGTATCTTCCCCTCAAATACAGCCTCAGCGTGAAATAGGGATGGAAAACCCTTTTCCTTCCGTTTATCCCGACGCAATCAAGGCCAACTTCCCAAGCGGTTCGAACGTCCAAGTCAGCTCTGTATCAAGTGGTACCTCTCAGTGCCACACTTGCACAGCGAAGAGTGCTGATATCACCAGGACCATTGACGAGATTGACAAGGAGGCTTGGAAAATATTCCAGGAATTCAGCGCTCTCATTCGGCAACTCGCTAACGAAAGACGCACGCACAACATGAAGACTTCAGCGAAGACGACCTTCTTTGAGGATTCGGCCGCCCTTCTTGATGTGAGTTCTTTCTCATGCATATCACTCAAATATTATTAATCCTTCCCGTCTTAGTTCCTTATGCATCGCCATTCGCACGAGTTTGAACAACACAACTGATACCAAATACCACTGACTCCAAGGGCTCCTTCATCGATCCATTTCACAACCTGTCACATTATTCGGTCGTTATCTTCCTCTTCCATCTGTACTTGAGAATGGTACTGGATACCTTATCTCATCGTATATACATGTATATCCATGGACCACTTCCGCCTTCTCCTACGAACATCCCTTAACTCAGCTCTACGCTAGGCATGCATATAGTTCAAGCTGTCCCCATTTCATCCTATATATATTTTACATACGGACACAGAAATATACTTTTTATCTACACTTTACTGTTGCGTCAAGCAAAGAAAATTAGAAGGCGCAATAAAGGATATATAAAATAGCATTGCGTTGTGAGCCCTCAATCAACGAGCCCTTTGACATAAATAGATCATTACTCACAGCCCAACCCAAACAAAAAACTAAGCAGTCATAACGTCTTCAAACCTTAGCCTGCCTCCAGAATAGCACGGAATGGGGAATTCCAGTCGTATGCATGGCTGCTCTCGCTCCATTAATCTCCCTACTAATATGACATAATGCAACGGATATCCAATCCGCATCGGACGTAGACTCCTCCATGGGTGAGTAGTGGTCCTCTTTATCCTACATCGTAACCAATCCCCCTTTTCGAATTAGACCCTCGATACACTCAATAACCAAACACAATCACCATTATCCAACTGCTAACAGCCGCTGCATACTTATCGCATGTCTCAAGTTCTACGTAAACTCACCGTCTTGCGCAGGGAATGATGAAGTACCTGACGAATATATTCTAACCGGACCAGGAACCGAACCGCCAAAAAAAGCTCAATTTTTTCCAGTACGTCGCTCTCAGAAAAAAATCATAATACTCTTTTGCGCTGATAATACCTATTTTTCGGATAGAAATATGTGATAGACCTGCTGATATGCTGCTCAGCACAGTCGAATTTATATTACCGCACAGAATAATGCGCTGAGAGACCTACACCAAACTCACCAAAATACAGGAAAGTTTGAGTCGGCACACTCCATACCAGGGTCAAACAGGAAAAGGAACGTTGGAAAAGCTTGATAATGGACAGTAGTAATAGTAAAGAGTCAAAGTATACACGCCAATACTGTATTCCGAATAGAATCAAAAAGAAACAGTTTTAAGGGATGTTTATTTGCTCAATAAAAATATTCCCGGAGCGAAGCGAAGGACCCAACTTGTTGCTTATAAGCCACTGCAAGCTCCTCCCAAACAATGTAAGCATTTTGGGTTTTTAGTGATGTAGTACTTTGAGCATGCATATGCATATGATACCGCAACAATACAACCTCCCTAATCACAATCCACGACAAGTAAACCAAAGCAAATGAATGAATGCACGAGAAATAGCATTGTTATCTACGTTATGTTACATGTATCCGAGTCGGGCATGCGCATGGATAATAAATACAACTCTTCTGCCTCATCACAGCAAATGTCCCTCATAAAATCCCAAAGAAAGAAAGAAAAGATAAACCCCCCATCCATCCACCAAAATACCCTTCAACACGTCCCAAAAATGAGATGAAATAAAAGAAATAGAATTAATTAGCAGCAAAACAATCCTAGTATAACATAACATAACAGAATATAATAAAACCGCGATAAGTAGGACGAAGCAGACTGGGATCAATGAGCTGGAGATATGCGAGGATTCGAAAGCAACGAGTATAGCGGACGGAAAGGAACGGAGAATGGTATGGGTGCGCGGTGGGCATGCGACGCGATAGGGTGACACGGAGGAACATGGTATGGGGGAGGGCGCAGAGGGAAGGAACATGTGAGGGAAGGGAAGAGTCATCGAAGTCATTTCTGTATCGTAAGAATGGAATCTGCGCGCAGGGAATAGGTAAGAAGAAAGATGAGAGGAATGGGTAACGAACAGCGAAAATGAGACGGCCGAAACATGATAAGAACGTGGATGGGGTAGGGGTGGGGGTCACGATCTCCAAGGGAAGGTAGGAAAGATAGGGTATCTATGATTGAGTGGTAGTAAAAGAAACACCTCCCAACACCGCGCATCGCAAGGCATCAACCAACACTTCCACAAGGAATATACCTTCCCTCAACCTGCAACCCTCAACGCAAGCCCCAAAAGAAATCACCGCTTCCTCTTCCCCCCCCACCTCCTTCCCCTCCCCCTCAATACCTTCCCCCCCTCCCCTATATCCTCCTCCCTAACCACCCCCCCTCCCGATCCGCCCGCCATCCCACCCCGCGTCGCCGCCCCCATCATGCCCACCGCAACCCCCGGCATCCCAAACCTCGCTAGGTTCATCCCGCTCGTATCATTGTTGGGATGCCCTTCGAATGGGTTTGATGAGGTGGTTGAGGTAGTTGGGGACGCTGATGGCATCGCTGAGGTGGCGAAGGGATTTTGGCTCGTCGCAATAACAGGCGGCGCGAGACGAATAGGGTCTATCGGGACGGAGGAGTCAACGGGCACGGAGCTTAAGGCGGTGGGCGGTTCGCGGTCGAGGTCGGTATCGTCCCCGCCCGGGAGGGACGGGTTGCGCGCGGGGGTGGTGAGGTTCGCTAGGGCGGGGATGGCGAGTGCGTGGGCGTGGCTATGCAGGTGGGTAGGGCGAAAAGGATTGGCGAAGTCTGCGTCCAAGTCGGGTGCTGAGCCTGTGACGCTGCGTTCGTCGTCGTATTCTCCTTCCTCCTCCACGACGGGCATTGCGCCGGCACCGGCCATCTCAACGTCGCCCTCCGAACGTCGCCCTCCGCGTCCACCCCCTCTCCTTCGCCTTCCCCCGAGCCCGTCATCCCCTCCAAAACCATACATACCCCCTCACTCTCCAGATCCGCCTCCAGATCCGCGAACCTTCGACAAATGGGGCACGAGAACCCCAGGTGGTGCATCTCCAGTAACGGCCGGATGCACTTGTAGTGGTACGTGTGCGAGCACGGCGCGATGAAGAGGGCTTGGCAGACTGTGACGAGGCATAAGCAGATTACGCAGTCCGCGACGTGGGTATGGTGGAGGGTTTGAGTTTTGAGGATGGCTTTGAGTTGGGCCGGAGAGGGCTTTGAGTTGTTGGCGGGTGTTTGAGCTAGTGAAAGATGGTGATTAGTTATGGTATAGGGAGGATATGGGGTGGCTCACTTGGACGCGTTGACCCCGCTCTGCCATTCTTGGCCGAGCTCGACGCGCATTTTGACGCAGCGGTAGATCTCTTCGGTGCCGCCTTGGTATCGCCGAGCTGGAGGACGTCGCCGTCCTCAATGGCGTACGGCAGGGACTCTGTTCGGCGGGGAGAGGCGGATGTGGTTGAGGAAGGTACCGGAGGAGAATTTCGTGTCTTTGATGTACCACTGTACCATCCACCCCATGAATAAAGTGTTATGTTAATAGGAATGGGAGCACTCACCGTCCCCGCATCGAACCACACCTCCGCATGCCCGCGACTCACCACCTTGCTCTTAAACGCCACCTTATTCGACGTGCTCCCCGGCTGCTCTGTAAACCGCCCAATGCGCAACGGCGGGTCGCTCTACCTTACATCCCGTCCGATCGCTCCAAAATGCA
The DNA here is from genome assembly GCA_000827215.1 of Sphaerobolus stellatus SS14. Taxonomy (NCBI): domain Eukaryota; kingdom Fungi; phylum Basidiomycota; class Agaricomycetes; order Geastrales; family Sphaerobolaceae; genus Sphaerobolus; species Sphaerobolus stellatus. Next base: position 507,163 of record KN837094.1, on the reverse strand, counting down.
GCGAACGCGAGCTGTCGAGGTGCGGCACGAGCCGGATACGGTGCGTTGGCCCCGTCGGCTAGGTAATTATCTCCCCCATCTGGCGATCCTCCGCCTTTAGAATGACTCGCGGTCACTAGTGCTATTCTGCATTCAGGGAAAATCTTGCATATATGCTTCTGCGACACTCCAATGCCCGCGTTTCTTACTCGTTGTCATTAGCCCCGCTGTAGGTCCAGAGCATGACTGAGCATGAGGCCCGAGTGTTGATCTATACTCTAAAACCTCCGATTAACTTAGAGCTGGCCCGGGAACATGATGACTCGAAGAGCTACGAACCAATATTGACGATGTGCAATAATATCTCAATTCCTTGGCCAAGACCCTCCACGATACTATGGCGAAACCTCTAAGTATAATTAGCATACTACAATGCTTTTCTTCACTGAGAAGCTTGCGGAAAGATGCCTCAGTTTTCCTCCAAAGATACAATCTAAATTTTATAGAATTTTCCATAATTGTCTGTGTACTGCAAGTGTACTGTGAATGGAATTTACAATTTCGGACGGGCATCACGGAGTTAAGGCGCTTTATAGCCAGACTGACCCTGAATGACAAGATACGCCGGCCCTTTCTTCCCAAACATCGCTCTGAGGTCCGCCGCCAATTCATTCGGTTTCTCGTACGCAGCAAAATGTCCGCCTGAATCATGTTCTCGAATGAACACGATATTAGCAAGTGTTTGCATCCACGTTTTCGGTTGAACAATTATATCCTTCGGGAACAGCGACACACCGGCAAGCACTGCACGATCGAGTTTCTGAGAAGCGAGATTCCATTCGCCGGTATGAGCCACTTCATAGTAAATACGAAGAGATGCGGCAGGACCCTGGCGAGAAAACCAGTAGATCGACACCCAGGTCAGCACTGTACGAAACAGATAGATATCGATCAGGGACGCATGCCGAACTTATATGGTTTTCATTTCGTACCTTCATCGTCAGTCCATGGATAATCATCAGTCCAATTTACTAATTTTTCATATATCCACGCCAATAATCCAACTGGTGAATCAGTAAGACCATATCCTAAAGTCTGTGGCTTCGTCGATTGTTCTGCGGAATAGCCCATCTCTCCACTGCGGAACCACTGCGCACGTTCGAGACCTTTCCTTTCAAACTTTGTACGCGGCGTGACTAGATCTTTGAGGTAGAGACCTGGATTCTTCAGAAACTGCGGGGCTTCACCTCTGTGCCATGCTCAGTCTACAGCTGTCTCCGCATAGCAGATGAAGACTTACACTGGCATATTGGTATGCGTCGCTTTGCAGTATTGCGGACCGTACAGGCGGCCTATCGTGCGTGTGATCTGAGGTACGTCATGAACAAGTCTTTATCTCGGAAGAGGAAACCGACGCACTAGATAGCCCCAATCGCCTCCTAATGATATATCAAAATCAATATCATTTCACTAAGCAGTTCCTGAGAAAACCGATACCTTGAGTGACTACGAGAGTATATGGTTTTAAAGGGGTGCTATTATATAGTAAACATTAAGGGAACGTACCGTATTCCTTATAACCCAGAGCTTGCATTAAATTATGTCCCACTTCAGCGTATTGGTTTGCAGAGAACCCTTTCTTCTTTGGCCCCTCTGAGAACCCATAACCAGGAAGACTAAATGCCACAACATGGAAGCTTGGCTCTCCTTCGGAAGTGGGGGAAATGAGGAGAGGAAGGATTTTCGCGACTTCAATGAAGCTCCCCGGCCCTTCAAACACAATTCGTTTAGTCCAACGACCAATTGTAAGGCTTATACGAGATATTACGCACATCCGTGAACAAAGAGAAGAGGAATTGCATTCTCCACAGTACTCCTTTGGTGAATAAAATGTATGTTTAAAGTACCGAACCCCTTGACCGGGATATCCACAAGAAATTGTGGAAGTGTCTTGTTCAGTCGATCTTCATGTTCTTTCCAGTCGTAGTCGTCCTTCCATCTAGCAGCGAGACGTTTTACATCCTCTAATGGGACACCGTAGGCCCAACCAGCCTCATCTAGTTCGTCCGGAAAACGCGCATGTTCTAATTTCTTCTTCAAGAAAGAAATTTGTTCGTCCGGAACAGAGAGAAAATAGCGATGCGGTCCTTGAGGGTAACTTGACATCGTCGTAGACTTGTCAGTGGGAATCCTGACTGTGATATGGCAGTATTTATATGGATATCTAAGAGTCCTCAGAATCGTAAAGCTAATAATTGAGTCATTCTCGGACCCGGTGTATAGAGTCATGGAAATGAGAAACTGAATTAGGGAGCCGTTACCGGAAAACTTCTTGTGACTCATGGAAAACACCATAAAACGCCATAAAGTCGTTGTGAACGATGCATATGAGTTGAAATTAACTCCGAACAAACTCGTCGAAGGAAATGGCATGCTATCGGAGCCGTATGTTGAATATATTGACTCGCAGGGAGTCGCTAGTCAAGTTAAAAATGCTATCTGCTCGGAACCGTATGGACGGTCCTGTGTAAAAAACTCGAATTTCACATTAAACTGTTTGGGCAATTAATTTCGTATACACAACGGCCAATTAGAGTGGATATTTTCGTAATACAGCTACCCTCTGCTATGGCCAGAAGAAAGTTACTGAGTAGAAAAAGCGGCGAGAGAGGAGAGCGAGCGTGAACGGAGGCGCGGCGTGCCATGTCGAGAGGCTGTCACGAGTTGTCACGTAGTCGCACGTGTCACGAAAAGGCGCATAAGCGCTGCGCATGTGTTTGTCAGGGGCAAGCAGGCTAGGAGGTGTTCCTACTTTCCCTAAGAAAAATCCCGCCGACCGAACGGCTCGCCGTCCCACAGGTATCCCCGCCCGGTAGCCTAAGACCGTTGCCGGTTAGGGACAGCAGGGAGTGCACAATCGATTGGTACCATTCGGCACCTCGGCACCGGCGATCTGACAGATCCCAGCCAGTTGCGACCGAAACTAAACATCGCGAGTGAACAGACCCCGGACTCCTCCCTACAGAGCATTGCCGTGGCATATTAAGGGTATAGAACGTAGTAAACAGATGTTTGCACATGTAGATAAGCAGGTAAATTGAGTATATACTAATAGTAATTGTTAGGGTCATACCCATGGTCTCTGGTACAGGAAATCTAATGAAATATTCCGGTGGACGTTAAAGTCCCCCACTAAAGCGGGCGCCTACTTATGTAAGATATTCCCGCGCGATAAGAAATTCACCGGAATTCCCTTATTTGGTAGACGAGGCTCGATACGCTTTAGTTATTGATCAACCAGCCCTGCCAATATAAGGGTAATTTAGTTTAATGGCTAAGTTGTGTAGTATTGTGTGTTGGTCCTTAGGTTCGATTCTCTTTGGGGTCATTTTTTGCTTGAGCATGCTCCATGGCTTGAACTTATAAATTAAAAATTACATACCTACAGTATTGGACCGTTCCTTGTCACACCAAGTTGTATTTCATTTTTCGACGGTGTCTTGGACAAAATTCTACTAATATAAGTTGATGGTTTATAGATATGTACTTAAATATACTGCAGTAAATAAATTAAAATTTATACTGTCCTTTTAAATATTTTACATGAGAGCACAAGATTAGGCGCCGAGCAACCGGGGAAAAAACCACTCCTTGTCACACCCAGATTTTCTGTCACAGCAAGATTCAGACTATAGACCCAATGTCTAACCAACTTTTTTCATAAATTAATAGTATCTAATGATATACAATTGCCTATATTAATCTCAAAAGTGCTAAAAGAGGTGCGACAAGGACCGGGCAATACTGTAAGTTTGCAATTTTTTTACCAAAGTGGTCGGATGCAATAGTTACATAGATTGAGAGTTTAGATCAAATTTTGAAACATTTTATTGAGGAAGATTCGACTGAAAAATTCGCCCCGACATCCACCAACATCGAGACCGGTGAATTTCTCGACGCGCGGGAACTATTACATCAGCGGGCGCTTTGCTTTAGTGGGGGACTTTAACGTCACCCAAATATTCCGGAGGCCATCCTGGAGGTATTGAAAATTCAGTAGAATATTCTAGAGTCCTCTGCCAGCCAATTGTCATTGTAAATAGCTCTAATTCATCATTATGAGGTGGATGTATGCTTAGAAATTCAACAGTTCAAAAGTGCCCCAAAATAGATTGAGGCGGTCCGCAAGCTCCAGCTCGAGGTATTGAAAATTCAATAGATGCTCTAGGGCCACTTGCCAGTATAGTGGCGTTGTAAATAAATTCAATATATTACTATGAGATTGAATATAAGAAATGCTACAATTAAAAATAATCCCATGATAGAGTGAGGATGTCCCCATGCTCCACCAGAGGTAGCGGAAATTCAATGGAATATTCTGGGGACATCTAAAAAACAGGCAAGGTTCATATAGATCGAAAATTTTCCTGGAAAGATTACTGTATTCTCAAAAATTTTACAAATTAAAATGACTATATGATAAAGTCAGAACGTCCCGAAGCTCTATCTAGAGGTATCCAAAATTCAATAGAATACTCTAGGGACGCTTGCTAGTCAAGTGATGCTTATAATAATTCGAATAAATTATTAAGAAACTTACTATATGGTCGGAAATGACACTGTTGAAAATGACTGTATGATAACATGATGCCTTTCCCAGCTCTATCACAGGTATCAGAATTCAATGGAAAATTTGATAAAATATCCTAGAGTTAAAGAACGAATAAGTAAGGTTGTCAATGAATTAAATAACTTGTAAAATATCTTGCTATGTAGCTCGAAATTTTACGGTATAAAATGACCACATGAAATGCTAATAAAGTTTGATACATTATTATGGACCGACTGGGCTAGGGCTTCGAAGCCAATAGCTACAGGCTACTATGCATAGAGATTTATCTAGGTGGATAGGGATAATAATAGCCCTGTGAAGCATTGTTCAGATAATAGAATTGATAAGAATAACAGTATTTATGAGGTGGTGGAGGTGGCGGCGGTGGCGGCAATGGCGGAGGTAAACTGTGGTAGAGAATCTGTGATTGGAAATGGCATGTTGAGCTGGTTGTAGCGGCGATTGGATATCCATTGGAACGAGGGGGCTCGTGCGAATTGAAGAATTGAAGAGGAGCTGAAGAGCTTGAATATGTTTGGTGAGATCCAACAGATTGGGGAGGTGGAGGAAGAAGCAGAAGAGAGCTGTGAGATGTACGGTGAAGCTGTGATAGCTTCTGAGACTGTGGAGCTTCGCAAACATGTGAAGGGAGCATTTACTCGGCTCTATGAGCTCTGGAGTATGAATGTGACAGGAACTGCGACATTCTAAAGCTGACAGTGCGGAATAGGCGTCCTCATACTCCTTTTCAGTTGTCCGAAGCCTTTTTATGGTCGGCTCGGTGGTCGTTCCCTTCTCCGTGGTACGTTTGAGGGTTGAAATTTGCTTTGTAACATCATCTTGTAGTTTGGAAAGCTCTGTGTACGACTTTTGAAGAGTGGAGTCATTCTCTTTGATCTTTTTCCCTTGAACCGCTGCTACAAATCCCTGAGTGAATGTTAAACTTCTTGAAGCTATTAAAACATACCACTTCTGATTAGCATGCGTCCAGATCTTTGAAAGTATGTTCGAAGCTGGTCACGGTGAGTTATTCCATGCATTAGAAGCATTCAACGCCTTCCAATTGTCTAAAACCAACTCCCTGCCCAAAAAGAATACCTGCTACAACAGCACACTTGGCCCTTCTCAATTGATGTTCTATGAGCTTGCTTTATCCTAGTGGCTACTTAGTCACTTTCTGCTCAAGCACATTCTTTTATTATTGTTCATTAGGAACCAATATCCCCACTTTATTTATTAAACTTGTATCTAGGTCTCTTCAGGTGGCTGGGGGCTCTGTGTTTGACTTACCGGGGAAGTCCCCTAGCGAGCTTTGTGAGAATGATGCCATCAGATCCATCTCCGATGGTACCAATTGACTGTACACTGGCCCAGGCAAGACCAACTGTGTAACATAACATACACGCGCAGGCACGGCTTCCTTTTCTGGCAACACGCGCCCGTGGACTTAGGCTGTAGAGGCCACTTCGCTCAGTTAAGCTTTTTAGCTTCGATTTTGCATGTAAATTAAATTGGATAAATCAGAATAAATTCATTTAAACCCGGAACTTAAGTTTTCTTAAAAAAATAAACCGGGCCAAGTTGCATTTTTTTCCTTTTTCCCCATCGCCTCAGTTTGCACAGATCACTAGTAATTTACCTCAAATTTCTTTGGAAAGCATCTCAAAGTAGTTGGGAGTGTCTACTCTAGGAAAAATAACCGAAAAATTCATCGAAAAAATGGTTCAAAATATTTGCTCTCTCTGCAATTTGAACCCCCATATTCCAGATGATAACCAATCAGCACATTCATTGAAATAACCAAATACAGAAAACTAGACTACTATACTAATGACGCTTCTGCCAGACTTCGATATTGATGCAGTGATGTATCAACCTTTAGGCCTCTGGGCACGCAAAGAATAGGAACGCGCAGCTACGCGCGGGCGCCTACTGTGTGCACCGGTATGTTATGTTACATAGTTGGTATACTCCACTGGCCGCTAGGGACAGAATTGAGAAGCCCTATTGTATTCTCAGTTTAAGGTCTGGAAAGGCCATTAAATATAGAAAAGCACGCAAGTGTGAGGTTGCCGTGTGAACGGAAAGGTGAGAACTGTCAACAGAGCGGCAGCCTAAGTTCGAGCCGAAGGACGCGTCTGGTCACGTGTCTTTTTGCCCGGCAAGGAGTCTTACTTAGTAAGAGTCTTAGACCGGTGAGTTTCGATGCGCGGGAACACCTTACATAATAGGCGCCGGGTCTCGGCCAGAGGATCTTTTATAATCAAAGACCACAGGAAAATCTCAACCCAAATAGTTTCCTTCATGCGCGTCGCAACATGTGCAAGTACTACGGCGGCACCACAATATCAGTCCCTTGCCGATTTAGACAGTCATGTGATGTAATCAGCCTGTTTGCCTGTTTGAAAAGGAAATTGAAAATTCATCTCACATCGATTAGGAACAAGTCATTTTCTGTTATACAGGGAACAATTCCGTAAACCCTTTATGGAAGAAACATGCCACCTGCAAGGTGACATCGTGAGAACCACTGTTACAAGGCTGAGCGACCCTGGTTAAGTACACTTGAGTACTGTTATATTCACTGCATCCATCTTGGTCGTCTCGTCAAGAAACGGCCCCTTCAACGTTACAATTCTTTTGGGTTTGATATGAAGATCAATTATATGAAATCCAAATTTCGAACGATGTTTTCAACTCATGCCAACTTAAAGAAGTTAGACCAGATAAAGCCGTGGATCTTTCGCCTTGTCTAGACTGATTCAAAAATCAACAAATGATATTCAACGATAGCATCAGTGAATTCCCGTGTTGCACATGAATTGTGCCAGCAGACCGACGCGGGAATTTGTACTCCTTATCGGAACGTAACCGGCTAAAAAGGCCGTTTTGGTACTGTTGTGAGTTTTCATACAATCAGAAGATACAGTACAAGTGCCTAAAACTATATAAATTAAAATCTGTGGAGCAGGCACTTTCAGTTTCCCAACTACTTCATCCTCTCCAAGTCCTCTTCCATTGTCCGTTGCCAAATTCCTTGTGTTCTATCTGGGTCTTCAACTTCTATTTGTCATTCGCTATCCGATGGACTGTATTCTTTTCTCCAGATAGTTTCTTGAGGACGCGTCAAAGTTCTCAGTAGTTCATCGTCGATGCTCTTCCTAGAGCGAGGCGGAAGAATGGCATTGCGAGGGACCCATTTTTCAACCTCAAGGAGACCTGTTGTCTGCAGACAAGGAAGAGGAAAACTGGCGTTCGGATGGGATGAGAATATGGGCGCAGTTCTCTGGGAAGCTGGATATAGGGAAGGGACGGGTGGATTTTCAAAACTAGAGTAAAAACTCAGTTGCACGTAAGGTTAACAACTGTAATGTATAACTATACCTAGAGTAAAAACTACCGTTATACATGAGTAAAATACAAATATGAATAATAAATGAACGAGACATACCTCAGTTGCACGTAAGGTTAACAACTGAGGGAAGGAAAATAATTGGCGCCGTAGATAATATACGCGGCGCTGTGGGCGTAGGTTGACTTCGTATTACGTAGGTGTAGCATAATGTCTATACTACATAGTTCTTGACATGGATAACTATCTGATTTTCATGAGGAAGGTTCAGTCACATAATAAGGAGAAAGAGAGATAAAATGTCTCACTTAGATTGTTCCATGATCGCGTATATTAGACAGGTTGTGCAAAAGCGACAGAGCGCCACCGTCGCTAAAATTTTTTGTGCACGCGTCGCTCCAACCAATCCTGCTGTCACTCCCGCCAATGCTCCACTTCAATTTCCATATAAGGTGGAGCGACAGGAAGCCGACACGTGCACAACTAAAATTAGCGGCGGTGGCGCTCTGTCGCTTTTGCACAACCTGTCTATTGAAGAGCTGCTCTATCCGGAGTCTGCCTCTCCATCCGAGGACTTGACTCAAATATTGCCTGCGGTTCGGGCGAAGAATCGACTTGACGCTTTTCCGTAGGCTTTATTTGGTCAAGCCCACGGCTAATGGGTGTTACATCCGGGGGTCCTACGAATGTTAGCGTCCACCATGAACCCTGTATAGACTTGTTATTTCCTTTCTGCTGTTATATATCTATTAGAACGCACTTGATCTCCGCCTTTCGTATAGTCCTTCCCAGGCCTCTCGATCCTCGAAAAAGCGGGATCCCTCGAAAGTGCATGCAAAATACTATTCTGTATAGTCCAAAGTTACATGGTCAATGTATACACCTATGCTGATATATGAAGCTCTTACCAGCCATCCTGCATTTTGATCCTCCTTGGCATACGAAGGAAAATGTATCTGGAGGGCCATCTTCAATTCTTTTAGAGTCAATTTCCTCTCCAGCGATCCATATATTGCACACATAAGCACGGTACGATGAGGATGCGGTGGACGTCCTTCGTTAATTCCAGGGATGGAATGCCTGGAGAAAGATGGGGCTGTCCTGAATGGCTGAGAGCATCCACCATGTCAAGTCATGCTGCTCAGCCCAACTGAATAATAAATATGTTAGCTAAATTTATGGCACAGGCATAACATATAGAAGATGTACTTTATGTTCATTGCCACCTTGTCTTCTTTGGTTCTTTGTCAATGTCATCATTCTTTTTTGCCTTCTTGGTCTTTGCTGATGCGCTGATAGCCTTGTTCTCACCCCTTTTCTTCACCATCTCTGCCTTCAACAACTTCTCCCATGCAACCTTAAGATTGTCCTTCAACTTGGCCTTCACAGAGCCAGTGGAAGTGACTACCGATTTGCGCTTTCTCTTACCAGATGACATATTTGATGAATTGAAGAGAACTTGGTGGAGTGAAGGAAGAGTGGACTGTACAGTTGTTCCGTACAAATGGCATCAGTTACATGTACATAGATAGCAGGTATGCGGTGTAGATAGCTGAGATTATGGTGATAGCCCGAGAAAGCAGAAGTCAAAAACAAGGCACAAAAACAAAGTGTGAAACAGCTTGAGTTCACGAAACAGCTCCAGAGCGGTTTAGCGGATTTGAGTTGTTTCTAGGTCCAAAAACATCCTGCGAAATACCCCTCAAACAGGCGTGAAACAGAGGGGTGTGGTATCCCCTAATGATTCACGTAGCGGCTGCGGTGTATATAAAGTCGAAGGGATCAAACAGCAAAAAAAACAATTGTATTGCCCACAATAGAGGAAGGCAGTTGCCGAAAGTGGGTATTTCAGTAGAAAATTTAGTATATGAGTGATTATTATTATGTCATCTCTTCAAGCATGTGTCTTAGAGGTGATCGACAGTTTCCTTCATTGAAGTGCTGGACGCATTACCAATGTCCGTGGAACGAATTGCCATAAAAGAATTGGTGGTGAAATGGAAGCCTGGAGATTGTCAGGTAAGACATACCAGTATCCCTGGGGTTAAAAATTTCATGCTAAAGCCATTTTCCCCCTCGAAGTTTTAGGGGATCGAAAGGGCTGCTCCATGGAGATCTTCTCTTTTATACCTCAGGAATCTGACTAACATAGGATTTATATTCTCCAGAGTCGAAATCACAGGGAAGGCTGACCGTAATCTGATGCGGGAACTCAGTTATTTACCTCGATTATTATATGTAGAAGTAAAACACAAGTACAAAACTCAGGGGATTACGCTGCTTCGAGGGCAGCACGGAGAGTACGCTGGATTCTCACTTCTACCTCCGGGAAGTATTGATCCATCGTGTTGGGGAGGACACTTTAATGGCCTTGAATTGGAAAAGCGGCGAAAAGTAATTCCACTATAGGCTAGATGCAAACGAACTATACAATTAAAATAGTATGACTATTGAAATTGGATTTATTATCAAAGAGTGTTTCCTGTAAATTCATTGTAATCAAATACTAATTTTTCTTTCGCGCGCCGTCACGGTATCGTTGTATAGGATAGAAATACATACATACACAATAATTTTACAATCGAAATTAATCACAGAAACCTAAGTTTACTTGCATCCTTTTATATATAAATACTCAATTCCGTCTAGCCACGGTGGGATTAAATCCTCGAGTTCCCTTCTGGGTCCTTTGATGTACTTTATACATAATTCGACACCCTTCACCGCTGCATAAAGAACTCCGGGAAGTATTGGTTCAGTTTTGTGCCTTAGCTGATCCAGTTGTTCACCAGAAAGATAGGGCGACTGGTTGAAAACTTCCATAGCCAGGGTGCACTGACTATAGGACAACGAAGGCGGTCGTGATGCTTCCCAAGGCAGCTCTCCGCAGCTTTCAAGTGGTATGCTAGCCAAGGTGTGTTCACCAACACTGCGTCGGATAGCCATTAATGCTGCATGTATGATAATAGACCTTCCTGCATAGGCTGGTACGAAGTTGGTTTCCAGTATTTCCTGAACACGAAAGATTGACCTCCAAAAGACCATCCCACATTCTCCTGTGGCCTCCCTAAGAACATCCTTATAAAGAGGTATAGGTTTTATCTGCTTAGTCTGAAGACCAATTGCGATAATCCATCCTCCCCGTGCAATATCAGCCTCCGTTCGAATTGGCCATTGGACATAGAATCCATTGTGTTCGATCGTCTCTCTATAGAAAGGAGGGTATCCTCTAAGGAGACATTCTACTTCATTCTTTGTTAAAAAAGGAGAATTCTTTGGCCCCAATATATTTGAATGCGACTCGATGTGCACGAGGATTTCCCGTGAATACCGATCCTTCTGGAAATGCATGCGCACAGCCGGTCGCGAGCTATCACCGGCACTCTTCTCCTCAAATATGGCAAGACTTGAAAGCACATATGCGGAAATGATCTTGGGGTCTACACGAAGAAATTCTCGGTTTCGTTTGAGTCCTCGTGGTTTATTGATATATTTCTTTTTCCTTTCGTTGAGGGTAGTATTGAAAAAGGCGCCGATTGTATCTTTCCAGCATAAATACCCGCTTGAATGGTGTTGGATATGTTGGCAAGGTTCTATTAAATCCGCTTTGTGCTTGGATTCGCGGCAAAGATGCAAAGGACCGTCAGAAATATCATCCCATGAAAGGAATTCGCAGTATTCAGTGGGTTGCGCTTGGGCTTGAACGGCAGTTATATATGTCTGAACCCGTATGAAGGCTGCTTTTAATATCTTCCACCAGTAACGGAATAGGGCGATTAAAATGCCTGAGAGAGAAATCTTCAAGACTATTAGGGCAATGGTTTTTAAGATGTTTCGCTTCATCGTCGTGTGTGTCATTCTTTATTTATGAAGTCAGCACTGATACCGTGGCACGAGAGGTTTTACTAGTACTTACCTTTATGGAGTCGTAACAGTCGTAAAGGTCTTAAAGTGGATAGTGGAGGTGTTGTTAGACTTAGGGGGCTCGTTAAGTATGTGGTCTTTCGCACCAAGTCATAGTAATTGAACACTGCGTTGGGATTGCCCAACACAGTGCATTTAGATTATGAGCGGCGTGTGCATCCTATCAAATCAGATTGACCTGCGTTTCCATGCCATCTTCCAAGAATAATCGGTCAGTTCACCCAATAGGATCCCGTCTATATTTAACCATTTATCACTTTCTGTCAATTCCACTGCTTGTTAGCATCACGTATCAAGGAGTCATTTCTTAGGTTTCAGCTCCGCCATGCACTGGTTTCCGATGGGATTATCCTTCATAATGTGTGAATTATGATCGTAATACTCACTTTATACAGGCTATAAAGAACACGTCTTGAATCTTGATTTGTGATCGATTTCGGAACGAGGTCGTTCGAGTATTTACGAGTAGTTAACAGGTAGAATGGCTAATGTTGCAGATCTAATTTTGAATAGCTATTAATTGTACACCAAACGCTACAAGTTGACAAAAACTGACATTATGCAGATGAGCGTTGTCGGTCCTGGCGGTGTCCGAGGGTAGGACCGGAAGAAGATTCAGACTCCGTAACTTCCCACGAGTCAACAGGCGCCCGACCGCTGCTTTGCGCTGCCGGCTTTTCGTCAGCCTCTTCTTGCTCCTGTCGATTCTGCTTTTTAGCCTTCCATCGGAGCTCCTGGAGTATTCTATCAAAGAAATCGACTATTCTGGTGATCTGTTATCCCTAGCTTTAACTTCCCGACAATTCTGCCAGTTGATTATTCCGTAGCATCTCCAATATCGATGTATTTATGCTGGTGCAGAAAGGAAGAATGTTTGGGAAAGCTTGTCCAATAAACCATATTTGGAAGCTAGACTTCAAGGATTGGAACTCATTAAAGAAGATCCGTTGGAAAACCTGCCATCATACTCTGCTCGCTTTCAAGGTTCCCTGAACATCGACGCAAAAATGCTTTCGCATCACCGGATGCCACTGTACCTCTTTTGAGGAACCTTATACAGCATGCCAATCTCTTTCGTTTTTTCATAGAAACCTGGGTCTGTATAGACCCATTCTCTCCTCACTCTCCTCCCAACGCTTTTCCAATACTCCCCGGAGCTGCAACAACTAGGTATTAAAGTGCACAGTCATGGATATAGTGCGCAGATGGTCCCAAATGATTCATTTACTCTCGACCATCCGGTACGTATATTCCTCCCCAACATACTCACGTGCAGTATTTTATTATAACATCAAACAGATTTCGATGCGTTCACTTCACTCTGTTTTTCGATCAGGCGCATGGTACTTTTAAGGGTCTTATTTCTAGTACCCTCGATTTTCTCATCCACTCATGCCCCCAGCTTCCAGTTTCGACGCCGGCTAAGAACGCCATTGCTGCGACAAGGCTCATAAGGTTGGGTCGCCGATTTATTGAGCCTTTGTCGCAATTAATTTGTTATTAGAAGAGGTTATAGTGTACCAAATTGTGAAGTAATACTGAAGTTGACAATACTATAACTGCCGCGAAAATAATTTTATAGAGTAATTGTAAAGCAGGGTGGGAGGAAGGGCAAGAGAATTGATCAATGAGTGGATTTTGTTGTCTGAGGATGTTGACGCGGTAAGAAATGAATGCTGTGGGGCGTTTACGCCCGGCGCTCTACTGGACGCTGGTGCCGAACTCCACCAGGAAAGCTGTGTGCATTCGGCACCTGTGCTCACTGTTGATACCCTACTAGCCCTCTCTACATTGGATTTTATTCCTCCCCCCAATTTCTCCAGGAAGAAAATTGGTCGAGATTAGTTAGATTGACGTTATCTGGATATGTATATTATTTAGATGGGGAATCTGAGCATACAAAAGCGTTAATTATGCGCAATTTTCTTTCGCGACATCCTGCTCTCCAATACATCTCACTCGCAGGCTATGAATTATGTCGCCCAACCCGCATTGCTGATGATTCTCTTCCAAAACCGCACTCTTTAAAATGGCAAGAAATGGAGAAAGGAGGACTTAAAGAGACCTCTCCTGAATCCATCTTACCCTCAATAAAGGCGGCAAATATTCGACACCTATCAACCGATGTCACTCCCACTTGGCTTCCAGTAATAACACAGATGAAATCTCTTGAAACTTGGACTCTAAGAATTTCTCCAGATCACCTTCCCTTAGTGCTGAATGCTTTACCCGCCTCGGTGGAGCGCATAGATTTAACTCCCATAGGTGCCTTCGGAGTGCAGGAATACGTTAAAAAAAGGTAAGCCGTCCTCCTTGTTGTATTGTCTCATTCTAATTTAGTTTATAAGGCCTGAGTTAAAAACACTAATGTATGGAAACCTTCCCTTTTTCGACTCGAAATATGACTTATATATGATCGATGTTCGAGGAGGCGGATATAAGAACGGAATTCGGTTAGGCCTTGGTTCGTGAGCTTGGTCCATTGTCTGCACTATTATATGTCCAAGTAATGGCTACTGATAGCCATCATTCTTGGATCATGATCCAGAGAGGACAATATGGCGAATACATCGGATATAAATATTTGTCTCATGGAACTATAATGAATGCTTCGCAATGGGGGGATATTTTGGTGGTATCGAGGAGCCGACATGAATGATCTTATCTTAAATACTGTGGCTTCAACTCCTATCATGCAATTAATTATGGGCACGTCAGATCGTGTCCGGGTACTAATAATAGTTTTGGGCAGAATTAATAACGACGAGCGGATCTCCGGTTGCTAAACCGAGCCAAAATCCAAAATATGGAGAATGACTTGCAAGTCGCTCTCTCGTTGCCGTTGAATTTTTCCCGCTCTCCTTTGGCAGTTGGTACCTGGCTGTTCGTTATACAGTATACCCTATCATTACATCAACGCCCAAAACAACTATAACTGCTATTAGTGTCCATACAGTTGCCTCGACTCTCGTTATGCCAAGTTTCCTCCACAACGTATCAGGCGAGCTCTTTGAGCAAATTGTCGACGAAGTTGGCAAGTCTAATGATCTATTATCCCTTGCGTTAACTTGTCGTGCATTCTATCAGGTGATTATTCCCTGGCATCTGGAGTACCGGCGGATTACCTGCGACGTGGAAAGGACGAGCGTATGGAAGTCCTTATGTGACAAGCCCTACTTGGCATCCAGGCTTCAAATTTTAGAAATAATCAGCGAGGATACCTTTGGAAAGCCTGTCATTCCCACCTCCCTCTCAAAATTCCCCTATTACCAGAAAGATCTGTTGTTCGATACCCCGGACAATGTGTTTCTTTTTAAGGAGTTTATGCAGCACACCGATCTCACCCGTTTTCTATGGTATCATTCTTTTGATTGGAATGTTCCTATCACTATGATCCTTCCAACGCTTTTCCGATGGTCGCCAGGGCTTCAAGAACTGTACATTATGCATGTTAAAGTATATGGTCCTAATCGTTTTGAATCTCCAAGCCAGCGATTGATTCTGGGACATACAGTGCGTATATTATTCGTAACCTTTTACTGAAAAGTATGTCTAATCGTTTCGGCATCGATAGGAGTTCTCAATGCGTGCTCTTAGTACCGTTTCTCTGGATCTCAACCTTCCGTACCCTTTGGCTTCCACGAAGGAGATCTCCACCCTTATGATCAACTTTCTCATATATTCATGTCCTTCAATCATGGACCTCCAAATATCTCTTTCTTTGACGGAGCCTATACATACTCTTCAACTCCTCGAACAAGGAAATTGGGCAAAGCTAACGAGATTGACCCTCGTTGGAATAGGATACTATGGGGAAATTGAATCAGAACCTGAAAAGGCACTGATTATGCGTAATTTCCTTTCCCGCCATCCCACTCTCCAATGTCTGTCTCTAACAGGCCATAACCTATTAAATGCGGACTGCATTAGCGAAGATTCGCTCCCACATCTGCAATCGTTAGGTTGGCATCTACAAGACTTCGGAGATAATCTAAATCATGTATCTCTTCCTGCCATTCTTCCCACGACGATCGCACAAAGTATTCGGCATCTGTCAACTAATATCACTTCCGCTTGTCTACCTGCAATAAAACAGATGTCCTCACTTCAAACCTGTGTTCTGAATATATCCGTTGATCTACTGTTTACACGTTTGTTGGACGCTTTACCAGTATCAGTGGAACGGCTAGATTTAATAGCTGGGCCCATTAGGAGAGTATGGAGTCCTGAGTCATTTTGTGGAAGAGCTGACTATTGCACATCTGAAGTAATGCATACTTCTATTCTGGTTCTCATTCAGGTTTTCTAATTGTGCTGTTTCAGGACTGGCTCGAAAAGGTCGATCTCTGGAAGCCGTCTCTTCTGAGACTCGAAAATATCACACATCTAGGCTTTTTGTTCTCGCCTGCGGAAATCGAAACGGAGGCTGGTCGATCATTGATTCACCACCTCGCCTCTCTACCTCGTCTAATATACGTCCAAGTACAAACGGAGCATGATGAGTACTATGGAATATGGATTAGGATTCAGCGAGGGAAAGCCGGTGAGTATATAGGATATGAATCTTTGACCCATGGAACTGTAATGTCCTCTGGATGGGGCGGTCATTTTGACGGATTTGGGCTATTTAAAGAAATTGATGAAGAGGGGGAGGAGGAGAAGGGCGAAGAGGAAGAGGAGTAATTCCCCTCTTATAGTTTCTCATACAATCTGTAGACGATTTCGATGCGATCTCTTCACTCCGCTCTCCTCTTCCTCGATCTTGCACACGGCGCCTATAAAAACCTTATTCCAGGTGTCATCAATTTCCTTGTCCACTCTTGTCCCTCAATCGTTAATATCAGAATCACCCTCTCCGTAGTGGAATTTATATGCGTGCCTCATATTTTCGAGCAAGGAACCTGGCCAAGACTATCTAAACTGACTTCAACTGGAGACAGATATTATTTACCCGAGACACCCGAGGCTACATGAATTTTACTTTTTTGGTGGAGCAATGTAGATAAAAGTCTGTGATATAATCACTTTTCTGATAACATACTTATGTAGTGGCTCATGCCGATTTTAAGTTTGGCATAGTATTTGAAACATAGTGTAGGCGAGAGAAGGAAAAAGGGGAAAACATAGATAGGAGGATGGGGGATATACAGGTACATATGCGACTCTCTAGTGCCACTACAAGAAAATGCACTTTGAGATACCTCTGCACACATTTATTCTGGCAGTGTGGGGTTCCGACAACACCCTGGGGAGTGTCCTGAGTCAGTACCCACTACAAACTTGTTTATATCACTGGGTCGCAATCTTGCAAGGTCTGTATCTCCGAGAATACTTTTCCAGCTCTGTTTCACTGTCTCTGGTGGTATTGCTTTTCTTTTAAGTGTTTCTTGTCTGTGAGGAGGATGTCTGTCTGTATGTGCTGTGTTAAGGCTTTTCGCCACCTGTTTGCTATCTCTTGGCTTGTGTGTTCCTTGCCTGTGCATGCCTCTTGAGCTATTCTCCATCCACATTGTATCTTCCATATCAGGAAGGCTGCTTCTGTGATAATAATCATGTAGAGACACTTTAGGCTTTTGTTGGGATTACCATCTTTGTCTTTGAAATTTATCAGATTGCAGCCTAAGATAATGCCATAGCTGGGTTCAGGCCACTCTTCTCTAGTTGTTTCCCATAGTTTCTGTGTCAATTTCCATATGTCATATTGGCCTGGTATCATTCACTCTGTGAGTATATGTTTCATGGACTCAATCTCATTGCATTCTGTGCATATAGCTCTTTCTTTCTGGTTTTGGGTGTGTAGCCAGAATTCTCCAAGATAGTATGCTCCCACCATTGTTTTCCAGTAGAATTCTCTAATGGGTTTTGCAAAGAATTTGTGTCTGAGGCTTAGCTAGATTCTTTCACTTGTTGGTCTCATGTCTGTGGCCTCTTCAATAGCATCTTTACAGCTGTTCCAAATATGCAAGGCAGACTCCCATGATCATGTGATATTCGCAAAAATAACAACTTGAACAGATCACACAATATCTCATCAAATACTGCGAGCTAAGATCCAAAAATTTGTAGCTTTAGGTTTTTGATACCAGGCAACAAGTTCATGTGCTTATGTTTCTTTAATAGCTAATAGAATTTATTCTCATAAAAAAATGGTTAATTTCTACTCCCAGGGCTCTCCTGCATGAACAGGGGAGGATTAAGACATTTAAGTAGCCTAATATTCAACTAAATACTAATATATCAATCATACATTCCATGCTATCTTCACAGAGGCAGGTAGAGGAGGTCCCAGGGTACATCAAGCCATGTAGACCCAGTACCACCATAGGACTTCCTCTCCCTGTGTTACATTCTGATATCTAGGTGTCACTTCAGACTCCGGATATAATAGAACGAGGTAAGTAATTCGGAGTCCGGATGATATGAACTGAAAGGACTTGGCTTCAACTTATATATTAGTTGTACACGTTGTCCTTATTTCAGAATGAAGTCTAGAAAAACAAAGAATCGGGCCTGATGGTTGTCACAGACAAGTCAGTATGAAGAAACTCGGAGACCGAGTATAGAGGAATGGGAAGAGAATAAAAGGACAGAGGCTGGAAGGAGTTAACAGAATAACGAAGTTGATTTCTGACTACCAAACCATAATACAAACACGGCTATTTATACTAAAATGGAGACCGGAAAATATAAGGAATAATAGTCAGGGTCATGGAGATGAAACGAATAAGGAAAGAGTAATAATGAATGTGGTTGGCTGGCGATAACATAAAGCAGAGGCCGATGAGAATATAACGTAAAACTCATGTGGAACATAAACACGTGAAATCATAAGCGGTGTGTGGCATCGATGAGAATTAAGTGTAATAAGAAAAACAGAGATTCGAAATATAAGGAATGACTGAGTGAAGTATAAGGAAAGATGGAGGTCCAAAGATAAATAGAATATAAATGAAACAATCACAAACGATAAATGGACAAGAAATCAAAAATGAATAACATGACAGAGTCCGAATGAAATCAAAGATGAATAAAGGTCGGAGGTCCGATAAGAAAATAATATCACGTAAGACAAGATCAGAATCAGGTCATGACACCCTGCTGCTTTGGACAAAAGATGGAGTGTCTAATTATTATTTTAGTATTTTAGACGAATACTAGGCTACTTTAAATGTCTTAATCTCACTCCTGTTCATGCAGGAGAGCCCCGGGAGTAGAAATAAACCATTTTTATGAGAATAAATTCTATTGGCTATTAGTGATATCTAAGTACAGGAGCTTGTTGCCCAGTATCAGAAACCTAAAGCTACAAAATTTTGGACCTTAACTCGCAGTGTCAATGACATATGGTGTGATCTGTTCAAGTTGTTATTTTTGCGAATATCACGTGATTGTGGGAGTCTGCCTTGTGTATCCGGAACAGCTGTAGTATACTCTAGGTTTATTGTGGCTTCTTTCACTGAGGTTAGGACTTTCTGTCTGTTGATGGCTTTGTAGATCCATGATGTTGTGGCAGATGCTAGTCAGATACCTTCTCACTGCACACAATGAGAGATTTCTGTCAACAGAAAAATCTCAGGAAGTTTTGATAGTACTCTCACTTTCAATACAATTTCTGTCAATGAAAACCATACATGAACCCTAGATCCTTGCAGAGTTTCTGTAGAGTTTCCTGTGTATTTATCTGTTTACTTATACACTTTGGATTTCCCCTCTACTAGCTTGGTGTGATGTCCACCTGGCTCCAAGGGTTGCCTTTACACTGGCACAGGTACCTGTATGGATTACCTGTGAAAACCTGAACTCATGGACAGCCCTAGCAGATGTAGGAGTCATATATTCTTAAATGATACTCTGACTACATATGTTACTTTTGAATATATCTTGGAACCAATAGAAAGCTGTGAGTCATTAAGTGCATATAGTCATATCATAGTGACAGTAGAACTGCCT
The DNA here is from genome assembly GCA_000827215.1 of Sphaerobolus stellatus SS14. Taxonomy (NCBI): domain Eukaryota; kingdom Fungi; phylum Basidiomycota; class Agaricomycetes; order Geastrales; family Sphaerobolaceae; genus Sphaerobolus; species Sphaerobolus stellatus. The sequence goes on along the minus strand of KN837094.1, from coordinate 487,346 downwards.
TTCAGGAGTAGTACACTATACATTGCATTACTGAAAACTGTGAAAAACAAAGAGTTGAGGTATGTATATCACAGTTTTCAACAGTCTATCATAGAATTTGCCACTCTCAAAGTGATTTGTGCTTGGCTCCGTAGAAAGAGTCATAAACATGACTGAAAGTTGTAAAAAACATGAGTTAGAGGATGCATACTGCAGTTTTTGATAGTAGCATAGCATTCAATTGAAGGCCACTCTCAGAGTGATTCATGCTTGGCTCCATAGGGAGACTCATAAGCATGCATTGACTCAACAGTAAATGACATAAAGGGGCAACAAAGGATATTTTCAAGCTGCAACAGGAGTTTATAGAAAGCTTAGGATACAAGTTTACTAGACCATTAATGGCTACCTCTATTTGTGAAAAATTAACTTCCATTGGGACTATATATTTGTTTAAATGTATCCAGCTCACTTTCACTAGCCTTGGTGAGGCCATATTGCTACTCCGGTTCAGGCTGCCAAAGATCCCGGAATACTTTCAACTGGATTTATTGCCCAAGGAAATTCCTCAGTTGTGGTACAGACTTCAGTATCAATACCAACTGAGGGTATATGATCTCCACTCTCAACTTCGGCCATCCCATTTTCCATTTCCAAATCATAATCAATCCCAGTATTTCCAAATTCTCCAATGATAGTCTGATGTACCTGGTGGAGCTGTCCTCGGATGCCCGAATTTGACACTACATGGAGGGATGGAAGGGTTTGTACTCTTGAGTTGAATTTCCGAAGTTGAAGCATGAATCGACAGATAAGGATGACTGAGACCCTGTAAAAGCCATCAGTGGCAGAAATAAATTAAGGAACTCTGACGTACACAGCTTCAAGACCGATATCAAACCCGCCAATTGATTGCTATGTCATATACATGAGATTTTATGTAAAATTGAACTGAAAGTAAATTCCTTACAGCCAAGACCTGTTAAATGAGTATATCAGCATTTACTTCAGGTCTGAACCATCTCCAAATATTAGCAACCTTTTGAGTTATACTAGCTTCTATCTCCCATAATGCTATTATGCTAACAAGGTTGTGAGTTATCTGCTCAGACACAACTTTAAACAACTTACATGAAGCGGATAACACCTAAAATATGTCAGTCTTTGCAACATTGGATACAATTCTCTGAAATCACCTTGGTGCAGGAGGACAGCTGTCAAAGATTGTCTGCTACTTCCAAAGGCATTGCGGAATTGTTTGGATTCTTCCCAGGCAAAATAGGCTGTTATTGCCATGACTGCTCCATCAGATATTAGGGCAGTGACGGAGACTGCAGTATCTGAGACCAATCAGTGATACTGGTCTCATTATAGAAGTATCTCACTACCTCTAATGATATATTAATACTCCAAATTTCCCGAATAACTGCAAGGACTTACAGGGTGGATAGTAAATTCGAATTGCCATTAGTCAGGGGTACTGCGAAAGAACTCTGAATTCCCAATGTCAGGACATGGCTACTACACCCCCCCAAAAAAAGACATACGATGCTAAGTCCAATATATACCACAAGCAGTAGACTTAAGCCACCCGCTACTGTCGTCTTTCCGCCGGAAATAGCATATGCTCTTCCAACCAGCATAGCTGAAGTGGACACATGAGATTTAAAGACTAAAGAGAAACTGTACAATATACCATGAGTGGGAATGGCGGCCAAAAGACTAAAGACATTGTTGATCCTTACGAGGATAATTAATAGCCTAATAAACATGTTAGTCAACTCATAGATTTTTCATAGTGCATAGACATACTGGGTAATAGTTATTCCTTGATTTTACAAGCAAAAGCTGGAATTATCATACCTTTAAGGACCCAATTCCTTCGTTATAGTTTACAATATTAATGATAAATCCAATTATTGTGTCTATTATAATGCAGTAGCGTGCTTGAAGATATAGAATGGAACCTAGGCTGATCTTCTTTCTCCATATGAGCGCAACCTCATCTTCCAATGTGAGAAGGGTATCGTATATTATTAAACCTATGAACAGCTGTCAGGATTATCATTTAATGGCAATGTACAAGAAATTTACCCATGGCAGCCATGTCTGCATAGCTAACCACTTTGCTTTTATTTTTTATTTTGTCAGGGGCCGTGATATGGTAATAGAGAAATACGAGACATACGAAGAGAAGTAATCCTGGATGATTTCACTGAGAGATGGACTGTCCATGTCAGTGTATTGAAAGGTGTGGAAGAGAGAATGAGAACGTGAAGGCTGTTACCTAGACTCACCATTAATGACACCCTTATATACTTACCTACAAGGATGACATATCTATTTCGTACCCAAGTAACAGTCAGTAACAGACTGAATACATACATTGAAATAGACCGAGGAGATAAAAGATCCGGATCCGGGAAAAAATCAAAGCAGTGTTCTAGCTTCAAGGTTCAATTATTGTAACCATCAAGTCCTTCCAGGTCATTGCAGATTGTACCTGTTTCTCCGGTCTGGGATTTACAAGCATGAAAGGTTGCCTGAGACATAGTTTCTGTTGGTCTATAATAAAACATGCCTTGAACAGCTACAGATATTTTACCTTTCTTCAGAATCCTATTTGCTAATTTTGCAAGCTATCGAGATATAAATTGCAGGAATATGACCCAAGGGCCTAAGATAACAAATATGCAGATCAGATTCAGCGACTAGCGGGATAAAGGTGCCTAGCAGGTATTGAGAAGATCTCCTCCGAGTACTCCACGTTAGATACCAATTGATCGAAAGCCTCACATTGACTTGAAAAGCAGTTACAGATAGGGTAGGCAATGAACATTGACTCAAGTCTTACAGTATTCGTGGGCGTCGTTAACCCGTGATAGGTACACATTCAACATTGCAGTGCTTTATGAGTGACCAATCGGCGTCAGATCCCCATTTGCGTCTGAAGCCGGGAAAAAAGGGCTCTAAAAAGATTTGAGATATCAATATCGTCCTCGATTGTGGGTCAAGTGTATATAGGAGAAAGTCTTGACTCCCCCGGGCTTCCTTTAATGCGAAAGAACTGGAGCGCATCGGGCGAGCGGGAAGCCTGCCAAGGAATCTACTAGCCTGCCTGTCTCATCCTGATTCAACAATTCAGCCCATGCTTAGGTGGGTCTCTCCAATTATCTTGTTCTTGATCGAAGACTCCATATCGGGATTCCTGATAAGGTTCGCCAGGCGTTTTGGATTTTTGCGACACGCTTAATCTCGAAATCTAGATACTTCACTAGTCCCCCTTCAAGATATCTCATCGCCTAGATAATAACTAATAGACTCTGAGAATGACCTCCTACCACTCTTTAACGAGTAAGCCATATCCATTGTTCACTCCGTCTTCTTATGTCGATGTAATTCAAATTAAGCTATGTCTTGCGGAATTTTCCTTCTTGTTCTCACGACGTTTGGGCGTAGACGAAGTGCGTACTAAGAGGTGGTGTAACAGGAAACAGTGCCTTCTACCGTACACATGGATCGTGTCAAACGTATTCCAATACTTCAGGCTGGTTATCATCTCCCTGTCTTCGGACCTATATATGAATTTCCTCCTGCATTACTCACCCCAGCGGCAGGATATCAGTACCCTCTTCCAATTTCCAGTGGCCATACTAAATAATAATAATATACTCGAGGGCTGGAGAGTCTGATGTCCCGACGGCTATAATCATATATTGAATTATCGAAATCAGGAATATCAATTCACCTACGTCCTGCCACAAACGGCTTCTTAAATAGAATTGAAACGGAACACTGAACCAAATGGGATGACCGAAGTCCAATATCATACGATCCAGAAGCACGAAGGTGGGCATACTCACCTTTAAGGCATCTAAATTAAGCTTGAAAACACCGTAGATACCATGAAGCACGATAGCCTTGAAGTTCAGCGTAAGTATGATTCAGAAGCATCGTTGAATTAAATTGACTATATGATGATGCTGTCTAAATCCTGAACATTTGAATATATTCCTTAGTTCGTAAATTCGGAGCAAGCGCATACAAAAGGGCGTATGATTCAGAAGCACCTTTGAATTAAATAAGCTGACTTGAAAGTGGCTGTATTATAGCCTTTTTGCGTCATTGGAAGACTACGAATAGATTAAGGGATGCGGACGGCCTACTATTAGACTATTAACCCATTTGAACAGTGATTGGTAAGTATTTGAGCAAGTCGGAGCCAGCGGACGGCCGGGGATGGGCGTGCATCCGCCCAATTATATTCCAAGGTGTTTTTCTCCGTCACGAATTGCACCGACCGCTGGCAGCCATGCACAGACGAGGTCTTCGAAATCGATATATCAATTCAGACTTGACACCAGCCACAGCCAGCCATTGACTGACACTAACAGCCACCGTCTCCCACCGCCCTGCCCCCACCCGAGACATCCCCGCCACACCTCCCGCCAGCAGCCACTGCACCCCATTGAACATCGACCACCACCGCCCGAGACGTCCCGTCCCACCATCGACCCGAAACAGCCTGACAGCACTCGATCGCTCCGAGACCCGAGACATGAGCATGACGCCATCACACCTCAGCAGCTCATCTCCACTGACATTTCAAATTTCACCTCGGCCCCGTCGACGGATCCGATGAGCTCACACCACTTCACACCACCTCGTCTCGTCACACTCAATTCCAATTCCAATTCCGTAATAATTATGACGACAGCACAGTATTCTTCACCTAGCTATTTTAAGCATGCATAGGATACCGCAACAACACAACCTCCCAAACCGCACTCCACGACGAATAAACCAAAGCAAATGAATGAATGCACAGAGGAGAAATAGCATTGTTATCTACGTTATGTTACATGTATCCGAGTCAAGTATGCGCATGGATAATAAATACAACTCATCTGCCTCATCACAGCAAATGCCCCTCATAAAATCCCAAGAAAAGAAATAAAAGATAAACCCTCCCTCCAGCCAAATACCCTCCAAACACGCCCAAAAATGAAATGAAATAAAAGAAATAGAATTAATTAGCAGCAAAACAATCCTAGTATAACATAACATAACAGAATATAATAAAACCGCGATAAGTAGGACGAAACAGACTGGGATCAATGAGTTGGAGATATGCGAGGATTCGAAAGCAGAGTATAACAGACGGAATGGAACGGAGAATGGTATGGGTGCGCGGTGGGCATGCGACGCGATAGGGTGACACGGAGGAACATGGTATGGGGGAGGGCGCAGAGGGAAGGAACATGTGAGGGAAGGGAAGAATCATCAAAGTCATTTCTGTATCGTAAGAATGGAGTCTGCGCGCCAGGGAATAGGTAAGAAGAAAGATGAGAGGAATGGGTAACGAACAGCGAAAATGAGACGGCCGAAACATGATAAGAACGTGGATGGGGATGGGGATGGGGTGGGGGTCACGATCTCCAGGGAAGGTAGGAAAGATAGGGTATCTAAGATTGAGTGGTAGGAACCTCCCAACACCGCGCATCGCAAGGCATCAACCAACACCTCCACAAGGAATATACCTTCCCTCAACCTGCAGCCCTCAACTCAAGCCCCAAAAGAAATCACCGCTTCCTCTTCCCCCCCACCTCCTCCCCCTCCCCCTCAATACCCTCCCCTCCCTCCCCTATATCCTCCTCCCTAATAACCCCCCCTCCCGACCCGCCCGCCATCCCACCCCACGTCGCCGCCCCCATCATCCCCACCGCAACCCCCGGCATCCCAAACCCCGCTAGGTTCATCCCGCCTATATTCAGCCCCGGCGGCGGTGGAATCGGCATGGGGTTCATCCCGCTCGTCTCATGATTGGGATGCCCTTCGAATGGGTTTGATGAGGTGGTTGAGGTAGTTGGGGACACGGATGGCATCGCTGAGGTGGCGAAGGGATTTTGGCTCGTCGCAATAACAGGCGGCGCGAGACGAATAGGGTCTATCGGGACGGAGGAGTCGACGGGCGCGGAGGAGCCTAAGGCGGTGGGCGGCTCGCGGTCGAGGTCGGTGTCGTCCCCGCCTGGGAGGGACGGGTTGCGCGCGGGGGTGGTGAGGTTCGCGAGGGCGGGGACGGCGAGTGCGTGGGCGTGGCTATGCGGGTGGGGAGGGCGAAAAGGATTGGCGAAGTCTGCGTCCAGGTCGGGTGCTGAGCCGGTGACGCTGCGTTCGCCGTCGTCTTCTCCTTCTTCCTCCTCCATCACGATGGGTATTGCGCCGACACCGGCCATAGCCATCTCAACGTCGCCCTCTGCGTCCACCCCCCCGCCTTCCCCTTCCCCCGAGCCCGTCATCCCCTCCAAAACCATACACACACCCTCGCTCTCCACATCCGCCTCCAGATCCGCGAACGTCCGACAAATGGGGCACGAGAATCCCGGGTGGTGCATCTGCAGTAACGGCCGGATGCACTTGTAGTGGTATGCGTGCGAGCACGGCGCGATGAAAAGGGCTTGGCAGACTGTGACGGGGCATAAGCAGATTACGCAGTCCGCGACGGACACGGGGGCTTTAGGTATGGTGGTGGGTTTGAGTTTCGAGGATGGCGAGGTTTTCGTTGGGGCGGAGAGGGCTTTGAGTTGTTGGAGTGCGTTTGAGCTGGTGAAAAGTGGGGGTTAATTATGGTATAGGGGGGATAGGGGGGAGGGGTGGCTCACTTGAACGCGTTGACCCCGCTCTGCCATTCGCGGCCGAGCTCGACACGCATCTTGACGCAGCGGTAGATCTCTTCGGTGCCGCCTTGGTAGTCGACGCCGAGCTGGAGGACGTCGCCGTCCTTGATGGCGTACGGCCGGGACTCTGTGTTCGGCGGGGAGAGGCGGATGTGGTTGAGGAAGGTGCCAGAGGAGGATTTCGTGTCTTTGATGTACCACTGTACCATCCATCCCATGAATAAAGCGTTATGTTAATGGGAATGAGGGCACTCACCGTCCCCGCATCAAACCACACCTCCGCATGCCCGCGACTCACCACCTTGCTCTTAAACGCCACCTTACTCGACGTGCTCCCCGGCTGCTCTGTAAACCGCCCAATGCGCAACGGCGGGTCGCCCTGCCTTACATCCCGCCCGATCGCCTCAAAATGCAGCGAGCGCGAGCTGTCGAGGTGCGGCACGAGCCGGATACGGTGCGTTGGCCCCGTCGGCTGTGCCCTGGGGGTCGTCGTGTGCGGTGGGGGCGGCATCGCCAGCGGGGACTGTCTCCCCTGGCGTTCTCGTTCTTGCTGTTGTTGTTGCTGCTGCTGCGAACCATTATTGGTATTGGTGTTGGCGGAGCGGCGGCCGCGCAACATGTAGCCTAGACCGCCAGGGTTCGGGGTCGCCTGTGCTGCGGGGGGTGCTTGGGCACCTGCTACCGTCCGTCGACGCTGGTTCATGGAGGAGGAGGTGGTGGTGGGAGGAAGAGGCTGGGCGGAGAGTGGTGGCGAAGCAGGGGTGGTTGTGGAGCTGTTGTTGTTATTGGGAAGTGGTGGTTGGTCGGGGCGAGGGCGGCTGGAACGACTGAGGAAGTTGATAGAGCCGAGGATAGACTGGCGGGGTGCGTCGCTGGGGGCCGAGTCCATCGTCGTCGCTGTCGTCGTCGTCGTCGGTAGTGGAGTGGAGAGAGAATGGGTGTGTGTGTCCTTTATGGGTCGGATGAGGTAAGCCATTAATTTAGGGGCTGACCGAGGGATTAGTTAACCTTTTATTATATATAATCCCATTCAGTCCGGCCTTTCCTCGCGCGACTTTCACTCCAAGCTGTTCGCACTGCTCCTCAGTCAGCACACCGTCTCTTCTTCGTATTTTGTGAGAGCGTCCGCCCACCACTGCATCTTCCGGCACATTCCCCCATCACCTCCGCCGCCGTACATCCCGACCATGTCTAACACCTCCGAAACGCTCTCCGTCAAGCTGCCTGTCCCCATAACCTCCGTTCCCTGCGCAGGCACACAAAATCTTCCCCGTGATGGTAGGCACCCAGTACCACATCCGTCTCAACCGCGAGATCGTTGCAACTGACTGCCCTTCTCAATCCCTGATCCCGTCTTTGATATACGCACTGCAAGGCCCCATTTAAATATGTCTGCCAGTGCCTACGATCCGTTTGCACTCCATCGCTGTGTATTCCGCATACAAAGGGTTGCTCATGATACTATTTGGGTGCACATCATCCCATCAAGATTAAAAGCACTCAAGCTGCAACTGCAAATTTAAAGCAGGCCAAGAGATGCATACGACGGGGCTATGTGCTATGGGCTGCTGTGGGTCGTCGCGTGTCGAGGCTCAGCCGTAGCATCTGTCGTCCTACCCAACCCTTGCCCAACCCATACATCTGCTCGACGTAACTGACTTTCTTCATAACCGACGTTAACTGCCATCCGTGTTGATGTCGATGAGCAGGACATTGACAGGTCACACTAGGTAATTTTCCCTGAAGTAGGCTATTTACGGTGAGTTTAGCTGATTTAGACTTGATATAATGATAGCCATCTTGATGGTATAGCAGGAGGTAGCAGGTCCGTACGCATTGGCATCTTTGACGCATCTCTAAATATACTTCTGCAGTGCGTTGTGAATTTGCTTTCAAGGAGACGTGAAAGCCATCCGTTGATGAAGCTGAAGCCCAGCTTGCAAATTACTAACACAGGAGCAAAGTCCCGCGTCAATATCCGTACGTATGCGGGGATCCGACTCCTAGCCAAGACACCTGGTAGCCACCCGCTGATGAGGGTGCGGAGGACGATTTTAAAGGCGTACGCGGTCGTTTATACGAAATATGTACGCGGCGTGTATACATAGTCGTCTATGCGCAAATCAACGTGCGCATAGACTTCGACGACCTAGACCCAGGCCCGTAGCCAGCCTAATTTTCAATTTACTTCCATGTGTACCCACGTGAACGTTCAATGCGCCGCAAATCATCGGCTGGATCATGCATTCACGTCACGGTGTCCGAATCCGGATTTATATTAAAAATAACAGGTTTTGGCGGGGCGTTGAGAATGAAATGTGTGCGCCCGTACGTCGTGTGATGCTTATTCATATTATCATTAATTACGAGCCTATCCTGTTCGTAAATCGTCATTGTGAACGACGGTGGTGATATGCGCCGTTGCCAGTGGGGATATATTTAAAGCTAAAATATCATGAGACGTACTGAGACGTACTCTGATTCTGAACACCAGGCACACCCCCCTTTCCCTTCCCTGTGCCCCTCTCCCCACGGAATAAATAAATAAATCCGGATCCCACTCATGATCCTTCCCGAGCCATATGCACCCGACTCCCCTGACTTGACGTCCTTAAATCGATTAATCAGAATCAGAATCCTAGCCTAAAGAATAATAAAAATAACCCAAACATAACACCACACACCACATCAACAAATATATAAAATTAAAAGCAAAGGAAAATCAGAATATTCCGAAGGCCGAGCGGTGACCCTGGACCTTGACGCGTGCCTTTTCTGATTCCTTGGCAATCTACTAAGACGACGCAGGGAGGTTCCTCCGACCCTTTGTTTATCGTGCTATTCAAATTCATTCCTCATGTCAAGGATTATTCAAAAAGGGCTGTTCGATAAAGCTGACGGATCGAAACTCGCATCGCCATGGGCTCAACCCGCCAAAAGCGCATTCACCCGATTTATAGCCCTCGTCGGGTACTGTTATTTCCGGCTATACGTACGGTGCTTTTCCTAGGATTTATCTAGTATAAGCTCCTGTTTATTTTAATTACTGGACCTGGGCGCGTTAATTCCGAGTTCGGAGTTTGGTGCATATGATGTCTCGGGTAGCGGTCGGTGGAAGACGGTGGCTGTCAGTCAATGGTGCGGCGATGTCAGGACTGAATGGATATCGACGTTTGCGTTTGTGCACGTCTGGGGGTCAAAAACACGTCGGGAATTTACTTGGGCGGCGTGTTGTGTTAAATTATTAAATTAGATTGAGGATAGAAGAGGTGATCAAGATTATTGGTAGGACGACTCGGATGGGGGTTTCTTCAGTAGATATTCATGATATACGTACGTATAAGTACTAGTAGTAGTAAGGTACACTCACGCCTATCCACTCGCCTGCCCCAATTTCTCAAATACAACCAGGACTCAATCACTATGTGGTCCAATAACGGTAAGCCTCCCCATGAGGTATAAGTAGGCTTCCACTAGTGACGAGACAAGGCTATAAGTAATACAGTGAATTAATTCAACAATGAATGTTCAGGGTTCTGAATTGTACTTACGCTGGACTTTTTTACCACCCATTTAAGATATTCTATTTTTTCAATCTTAATTCAGGTATCTAGCTTCAGTGAATCGGAGGTGACGTTCGTGCTTCTGGATCATATGTCATTGGGCTTTGCTTAATAGTGGCAGTATGATCCCATTTGGCACGGCAACCCGTCCCCGTCGTCGTCATCCGTTTCGATTTTAGTCAAGGAGCCGTTTCGAGGACATCGACTTGAGGGAATTGGCAGCGAGGCGGACATTCCTGCATAGTCTGGTTCGATTACTTTGTAGACGTTTCGTCTGCTATTCTGATTCAACGCCTAAGGGCATATTTTTCAGCAGCGCTACAGCAAGAGCATGTCTGGCTTTCAGCATTTAAATCCCCCTCCTCATTCCATTCTCACGCTACTCACCGTATCCACCACCCGCCTCTTAACCAACTGCATAGCACCCTCTGGCTCCGGCGTCTTGTAACCGGGAATAGCCCAGTCAAGATAAGCCTTCCCAAACTCATCACTTGTTATCCAACACCACTTCAAGTATCGAATAGGTCAACCCATAATGCGCAACAGAGACAGGTCCGTTTGCTGTACCCAAGCGGGAATGGTATACTGCTATACCTGGATGGCACCGCGGCACGACTCGGAGGAGAAAGAAGTGGGGGGCTAAGGTGCAGACTCAAGCGGATCTCGGCTTGAATGCATGGAGTGAAGAAGGATCGACGTTCCGCCCAATCAACTCGTAAATGTGGTTGTTTCTGCATGATTGTGGATTTTTGCCTTGAGGAGAGCTGCCAGTGGTTCCCCACAGCGCGTTCGATGGCCTCTATCGGGTCCACAAGCTGGATTTCAAAGAGCCCTTGTTCGGATACCGAGTCGTCTTGTATCTAGCGAATCGGAATATTAGAAAACCGCCTCGTCTGCTTTATAAGGCTGTCGATCTTGCAGTATTGGCAAACCTTGCTTAGACGTCGTTTTAATTTCTCTACACGTTCTTGGAGGTCATTTTTGTTGGAATTCGAGGTAGTATTCCCAGTTCTGGGAGCGGTGAGACAGTCGTGGAAGGCGCTTCCTATAATGATATACTTATCGAACCTCCCTCTATCCCAGGCACATCCTCTTACTGGTTATGATTCCGATTCACCGACACTATGACCTCGGCTCTTGATATAATGTCACCTTGACGCGGAATCTTCTATCAAATTGCAATTAGTGGAGCGTCTGGATGTAAGGGTAATCCGTCTCCTCAGCCTGTGGTGTGAAAATCAAAATTCCGCACTCCGTAGTAGAATTCCGTCGTGAAGTATCAAGTAACTCGTTTCTTTGGACAGTAGACATGGAACGTTATTAAACGGAGTCGCAGCTGGTGGAAAAATAATAGTAATTCTTTAATCCCGGCTTATGGAGAGAGAAAAATGTATCGAGTAATTAATACATAAATTATTTAATCTAAGGAAAACCCCTTCCCGCTCTCAACTCTCCAGAGACTCACAAATAAAAATGGCCTGCTCAGTGCGTAGCTTTGAGGATAGTTCCATCTAGCAACTTTTTATGTCCTGTATATTCTCCGCCTTTCCCCCGCTCCGACATAATCCAGGTTAGAGAGTAAGAATCCGCATCTCTTACAACAACCTATAATAGTCGAGATATTGGACAGAGATGACGAAGCAAGGCTTTAGCGACCTCTGTTTGGAGGTTCAAAGCTGAGAGAAAAGAATCTATATGAGTTAAATGTTTAAGTTGCAGAAAGGAACACCACCACGAATCGAAGTTTTGAGCCACCCTTAAAATTAAAATAGAATGAGAAAGCATGATCTGAAAGGATGTTCAAACGATTTGTTACCTCTGGCGTACTAAATTCTCTCCGAACAGGTGTGGACAGTATGCATAACCGCTCCACCGACACCGATAAAGCATCCAGCATTACTACAAGTGAAAGATGTAGGTGGAGACTGAATATAATAGGTCCTTGCTAAGCATTACCAATGTCGTTGAAAATGCGTTCGAGGAGCTCTTGTGGAAAGCTCGAGAGGGAACGCGGCATGGATGATGGAGGCAAGAGGACTAATACTACAGTGTTCGTCACTGCTTCTCAGTGTCTACGGACAAAATTTTCGAGGGGTTTCTGAGCAAAACCCTTTCAGATCTATCATAAACCAATAAACGCGCTCAATACTACACATTTTCGAAATAAGCGCCCAACCGCTAATTTTACGACCACCTCGTTTTTGTTTTCGTGCTTAGAAATGCTGGAAAAAATAAATATACTGCATAGGAGCTTTTAGAAGCAGTGAAAAATGGTAATGGAAAGATCTGCTCACATTAACAGCGTCTGTTTCATCAGTAAAGGGCCTGATATTCAGCAGGCTGACTTTGTTCTGAGAATATATAGGTCTCACAGGCAAGCCTTGACTCTTTGAAGTGGCCGTAAATGTGCTCAAAAGGTCCAAAAAGAATTCAGTAATACATTATGGAGTTAATAAAGGCTTTAAATATAGAAAAACATACTTTAAGCGCCCAGCCGCCAAAAAAATTCGATGAATTCGATAAAATTAAAATTCGCTTCAATGTCAGATACCAATATTTTCTTTCAGGACATACACAGTATCATAAGCAGATATTAATTTAAATACACGTGTGACCGTTTGAACATCGGATTCCGTGAGCTTCCTGATTATTCTACATCTACTGAGGATCTCAGTGCATCTACGTTGAGGAATGCTATAATTTGTTTAATGCAGTCAGGCCGAGGTCGACGCGTATCTTGACACATCGGTACACATCTTCAATCCCGCCTGCATAGTCGATGCCGAGCTGGAGGACGTTCCCGTCTTTGATGGTATATGGTTCGGATTCTGTGTTAGCTGAGGAGAGCTGGATGTCGTTTAGGAATGTGCCGGAGCTGGATTTCGCGCCTTTGATGTACTACTACTACAAACAAATAAATGAGAATAATATCAAGGAGTGGATAATGCTCGCTGTTCCCACATCAAACCACACCTCCGCATGCCACCTACCCACCACCTTACTATTGAACACAACCTTGTTCGATGTATTCCCCCGCGGCTCCGTAAGCCTCCCAAGGCGTAACGGCGGGTTGCCCTGCCTGACACCCCTCGTAATCGTCTCAAAATGGATTGAGCCTATGCTATCAAGGTGCGGCATAAGCTGGATACGGTGTGTCGATCCGTCGGTGGTGGCAGCGGGGTCGTCGTCTGCGATGGTGGTGACATCGTCAAGAGTGATTTTGGTTGTTATCCTTGCTATTGCGGACGGAAAAACCTTGTAGAGGCGCGCCGTAGGTACTATTTATAAACGAAGTAAGTAGCGTTTACAGTTTATGGAAGACGCCGAAAGAACGTACATTGAGGAGAAGTCAATCTTTTCGCTGCAGTGAACTAAGGTATTAGTCGATGTATTTTACCATTGACTTGAAGTGCAGGTAAATAATCATTTTGAAATGGCAGCCTCTGATTTCTAACGTTTAAATCATGTCTGCCGATTATTTAGGAATTGCTAGACAGGAAGTGCCCTTTCTTCCTGCTCTAGCTGGAATCGCATGCTGCCAGGGATAATAGAATAATAGATCCATTGTCGAATTCATTGACATTGTTCGATGATCTGAAATGAAGGAAAGCGAATTCGCCATACTAAGTATGGAGCATATGGAGGAAACAAGGAAGTCTGAACCGACATTAGTCCCGGTGTTGAAAACGGACTCTGAATGAGGGTATTTTTAGCTGCCATCAACTCTCATCATATTGCACAAGCCAACCCTCATGATGCATGGAGCCCGAATCTCGACCTTAGTAGGTAAATATTCTTACCGAAAGCAAGCACACACCAGACTGCTTAGACAATGAGCTGCTTCGGAGCGACAGGTACTGTAGAAATATTTGATGGTTTAATAAACCTGGTCGACATGTTATTACGTAGGTTTAAGTTGGCGATTGGTTGGCAGGGAATAAGTAATCAAAACGCTGATCACTCAGTCTTGAAATGACGAGAAAACCCTCATAGTATCTCGCAGTCTGAATCACGATTGTGCAGTCCCAACGTAAATTGATACGTATTATTCAGTAATGACACATCGAGAAAACTTCTTGATTATACTGTTGAAGTGTATCTCAGTACATTTAACATTGTGAAAGCGCAATGCATAGTACCTTTGATGCTATGATTTGCTGAAGTTATAGTAGATTCACTTTATTTCTCTTTTCCGGCGTAAGTCCCTTGAATTGTCCTCCCCAGTGCGCGACATCAATTGCAGTTCTACGGGGAAGACGGGAACCTCGAATGTACTGCCCGTCCTCTCCTCGGTGAAGCACAATCCATTGAGTCTGGCGTTGACGCATCACTTGCACATATGATAGGTGAGGTAACGAGCAGAGTTCCCCCATTAAATCACGATCGGCCCTCTTTGTCAGTTCTGCGTAGCAGAATAGAGCTCCTATGTGAGTCAGATTTTGGAGTCGCATGAGGGAAGGTATCCATAAATGAGCATCTTCTATCCAGGACTGAAAGATAGAAATAATTTAGAAAAAGAGTTGCTAGATGCAAAATACATGGATATTACCTCGGGATCCTGGTGTGACCGGTAACGTTCCTGTATAGATATTCGTTCCAACGATACTGGCAATGCATCCAGAAGTTCGATAATAGAGGGAGTCCAGTCATGGATTTCTATAACACATGTTTGAAGCGATGTCATCTTCTTTATATCTGGAAGATATTTCCGAGTGATACCGATTGATAGATGATGAATATTTTGTGCGATTGTCGCCGGTAGCACTCGAATGTAAGGCTCATGTAAATGACCTAATTCTCTGGTCCGATCGAAAGAGTGCAGGTTAGGAAGAGCGTCCTCGGCAACGTACTCCTCGTTGGCAAATACATCTCCGTCGACAGCGAGACATTGGAGACTCGGATGGCGGGAAAGGAAATTACGCATAAAATCTCTATCAGGGATTCCCATGGTGTAATCATAGAAACCAAATCCATACAGGGTCAGTCTCTTTATCTTTGGCCATGTTCCTTGCTGCAAAAATTGAGCCAGCAAATGGTGTCCTCGGAGACGGATTTGGAGATCCACAATGGAAGGACATGAATGGATAAGGGCATTTATGATCCCAGAAGCAATAGCCGTAGAATTGACGCAGTAATTTCCAAGACTAAGACAAACTGTGTGAAGAAAAGGCATTGAAATTTCCTGCGGGTGTCCGTAAGGCGGCGTACACTTGTAAGTGAGATTTTATATACATACTTTATGATCCAATGGCTGGAATGGTCTTACCGGATAATGCCCAGAATATGTAGTAATACCCAGCTCTTGAAGCCTCGGCGAATAGTCAAAAAGTTTCGGAAGGAGAACGGCGAAAGAATTAGTCACGTCAATAGGATAACTCCACAAAAACCGCGTGAGATCAGTGTGCCGCATAAGATCCACCAAAGAATTCATAACTTCGCAGCTATCATCCTTGGTTGAAGGTTTCCGCCGGTGTTTCTTGTATTCAGGGAACCTTGAAAGGGATTTGGGTATCACTGGCATTGCAATATCGTCTTTTTCAATGACTATTTCCAACTTGCGAAGACGAGCGGCCAAATAAGGTTTGTTGGACAATATTTTCCATATGTCCTTTCTTCCGGAGGCACAATATATCCACCGATACTCGATATACCAGGGGACAATCACCTGGCATAATGCTCGACAGGTTAAGGCTAGAGACAATAGATCACTAACGTCGTCAACCTCGTTGACAATGCATTGAAAAATTTCCTGTGGAAAACTAGACATGGAGGAATGGATGCAAGAGCGATGGGCGACGATGGGCAGCGTGTCGGAATTTGGATGATGTAAGCCATAGCTCAGCGCTCTCACGCTTTACTGTATGGAAGGACTCGGACAGTTAAACCGTGCTGGATTCTCCCACGGCTACTTTGTGATAACCTTGGGCGTTCCCACAGCTCCAAATGTTTGCACAGTCAATAGCACCTTCCCTGTCTCACCGCATCCCTAACAATCTTGGGTAAAAACAAGATCTCACTTCAAGGAATATGTACAAATATACCTACAGATTTCAGGTGTGCTGTTATTTTTCCAGCGATTTCTTTCTGTCTGTGCGGCTATATTCCGGCATCGCTCGGCATCGACGACACACATGTGACATGGCCTTCAAGAGATATGAAGACCTTGCGTCGTCGTTGTCCATCCACTTCAGCAACACGTCCACGCCATTCCAAACATCGAAAATATGCTAATAAATAGGAAGCGGTATGGTGATTAAATTGTTCTTTTGAAATACTTAACTTCAAATTCACTTCCCTTTGCCTCCTGGCTGGTCTTGTGGCAAGTAGGACGGCATCGGGCTATGGAACAGAAACTGAGGACTTGGGTATGATTAATATATAATTAGGTATGTGTAGCATGTTTATGAGATTCCTAGTATATCCTCTGTTCTCTATAAACATTCAAAGGATTATTCTCTGATCTTTGTTCACCAACTGTCACTTCTAGGGAGACTTCTGTACAATCATTCTGTATATCTTCCCTTCTTTTTGCAACTCACATGTTTGACACCCATTCATCAATGTTTAGAGACTTGATCCTCCCCTGGAAGCCTCCCATTCTTTGTTGCCCATGCTCAATGTTGTGTTGGCCATGCAGAACTCCCCTGCAACCTACAACATGTCCTCAGGATCATCTGAAGCCGAGCAACTATGATGGTTTCAATCATATTGATATCCTCTAGAAACCGCTTACATTCGACACTTTTGAAGGTTCTCGAACTTGTTCGCTCAACTTGTGCCAATGGACTCCGGTAGGGAATCTTTAACCACTGACTTCTGAGTCTTGAGTGTTGCAGTGATTCTGGTTCCCACATTATACTCATAAGAATTGGTATTATCATATACATTGCTATTTACTATACAACATATCCTCTCGATTCCACAGCCGCTTCATTGGTTGACAAGCACCATTCTGACGCTTCAAGAGTACCATCTTTATTACTTGACCGATTGGATCCGTGTGGCCCTTACTGATAACTCAACCCCTTTGTCAGCAAATTGTGTTTGTTTCCTTCATAATTACGCGTTCATTTCCTCATATATCATAGATTTACACTACCTTCAATGATCTGTCACAGTGCTCATTATCAAGTGCTGGCTGTGCTAAGCACACACCCTTTGATCTATGCTGCTAGTACAAGTCTACCTGTTTTATTTAAATAACTATGTGTTAAATGCAATTAAATAAATGTTTTAGGCAAATGGTATTTTAGACTGAGTGATTTTACAGCTCACTGCACAGATTAAATATAGTGTTGAGACTCAACTTGACTTGCAACAGGCCACAATTCAGCTTCTACGGATTTCAATAAATACACAGAACCGTAAATGCCATGCACTGCAATGGCCCATTAGGATATTTTGTTGTTATTCACCATCCCCGCCTGCCATCAGTGGATCTGACCTGCTGCAAGGTCTACTCAGATGCTGTCCTTACAATATTTGCGGCACACTCAATGTACATCCCCGACTAAAAAAAACAGGTAAGGCAATTTGTTTCTTTGCTTGATTGATTTTTTCCCTTTGTTCCCATCATGCAGGGAACCCGCTGGCGGTATTTTCTATAGTTGAGCAGCATCCAGTGAGTATTACTGATGTGTATATTTAACTATTTATATATTTGTAAACATTAATTATTCAAAAGGAACATGAAGTTTTGCATACACACTGTGGTGAACCTCGATATTAGCATCTTATGCTAGACTCGGACATCTACATAAAGTCATTTCAAAAGGAATCAGATGCGACAAACAATTTTAGTGTAATATGATATTCGAGGGTCAGTATGAAATAGCTATGGAAATGATTCTGCATCCCGCTTGTAGGGATATAAAGTAAGGAACAGTTTTATATTCCTGAATGAATAATAAATATAAACACATCCCTCTCTACACTGCTGAGACCAGCTACCAGTAACCTATGAGATGTGAAATAAGGTTATTTCCCCTTCATATATCACGCCACTAGAGCCCCTTAAATTGTCCTCCCCAACACTCGGGATCAATGATAGTTCCGGGGGGTAGATGCTCATGGAGTCGGATATAGTCCTTGGCATCCGGATCCTGTCCTCTATCCAATATAATCCATTCCTGAATGACTTCCACATACAGAAGTCGAGGCAGCATACTCCCGAGTCCTTGAAGCAAGGTAACCCCAGGGTCAATGTTAATATTCACGTCGTTGAACAGAGACGCTATGTGAGTTAAGTTCTGGAGGCGGCGAAGGGAAGGCTTCCACGAATCCGGATATTCGAGCCATGCCTTTAAAATTAAATTAGAACGAAAATAGGACATGAAAGCCAAAATTTCTTGCCTCAGCTGTAGGGTATGGCCAACGTCCGAACTTCATTCCCATAGGTTTTATATCTATGCGCTCCACGGATACCGGTAAAGCGTCCAGGATTGACGTACACAGGAGTTGCGTATGGGTCCTTAGAACGCAGGTTTTTAGAGATGTCATCTGGGTTATGACATGTAGACAAGTGTAATTGAGCCTCGTTGATAAATGTCGAATATGTGCTGCAACTGTCGGAGGCACGATAGCGGTAAGAGGGGCACAGCCCGGTCCTTGCACTGAATTTTTCCATTCCAAAGAATGTAATTTTGGAAGTGAATGCTCTGCAATATAGCCATGATTGAATAAGTCATAACCTGAGACTGCGAAGCATTCGAGATTGGGGTGTCGCGAAAGAAATTCCCGCATGATCTGAGCCTTTTCGGGCATACCAGGCAAATCATTCGATCCATAAAGCCCATGTCCGTCCAAGGTTAATCTGGTTAATTTTGGCCAACTTCCTTTCTGGAGGAATTGACTCGGGGGAGCTCTTATAGATGGATCCAGAGTGTAAGTGAAATGGAGCTTTATGTTTGTAATTGAAGGGCATGAGTGGATGAGAAATTCAATGACGACGTAATAAAGTGGGCCATAAGCATAATCCAAATGGAAATAAAGTGTGTGTAGAGTATTCATGGAGCGTTCCTACAAGTTTCGTATAAATAAAATATAGTCCTCGTGGAGATACTATACGAATATACACACTTTTGGGATTAGAATTAATGGATCACTTGCATCCAATAATGGAGGTTCACCCCTCGTAATAATATGAAGTTCTTGAAGCCCGGGCGAAAATTCAAATAGGGTTGGGAGAATAATAGAGAGCAAGGCGGCCCCGTCGAAAGGATAACTGAACATAAAACGCGTCAAATTGGCGAAACGTATAAGATCCGTCAAAGGAGCTATGACTGGATAGGTAATCTCGATTGGCCTTGATTTCAAGATGTCGACCTCTTCTTCGGGGTTGTATTCAGGAAACCTTGAGAGCGACTTTGGGATGATGGCTTGGTCACAGTTGTGACACCCTCTCTTGTTATCTCCAAGTTCTGAAGTCTATATGCCAGAGACGGTTTGTTGCACAGGGTTTGCCATACGTTTCGCCTTCCCAGGTCGCAGGAGATCTGTCGATATTCGAGATGCCAGGGGATGATGTCCTCCAGTAAGGTGCGGCAGGTTAATGCCATGAATAATAGATCTCCAACATTTTCGACATGGTTGATAATGTCCTCGAGTAACTCCGGTGGAAGGATGGACAAGGACGTCGGCATGTTGGAACAAAGTCAAGAGGCTCGAGACTCAGGCTACTTATATGCCGCTACTAAATTTATATTAAACTGTGAGTATCCTCAATCATGATTGATGCTAATTAACTGCCTACCAGTACATACAGGGACTAATCATACAGGGGCTAATATGTCTAAACTCAAGTAATATATCACAAAAAAATGACTGGGATCTGAAAATAGATAGCACCGGTCCATTTTAGGAGTAGTCCTTTCCGTGACGATAAATTGTATTTCGTGTTGTATCGCAGTAGCTTTCTCCGTGCTGAATCTAAACTGGCCAGGAGACAGTCTGACATTAAATAGGCATTGAGTGACAAGTAACTAATTAGAGCCGTTAAGGACGTACTTAAGTATCTTAGTAATTCCGGAGTGGATCAGACATCAGGAAAGTTGGCAACGGCGCTTACTTTTTCCATAGCATCCCACGCTTCCTACAGACAGTAGCGACTGCTATGTCGCTAAACAGTCACTAGCATTCGCTAGCCTCGCTAAACAGTCGCTAGCACTCGCTATTCTAAAAACTACGAACTCAGCTGGTTCGAACAATGTTAGAACCAATGCGGCTGTCACAACTTAGAGTCGTACCATCACCATCTACAGCCTACGCACTTAGCACTGCAGATCGCAAACTCACGTTGCCTCAAAGTCCTGTAAGCTTCACTATTTTCTCGAGATACTACCTAAAAGAATATGCAGGGACCTACTTTGAAGCGGTTGAGCTTGGTAACATTGTCTTGCTGGTCGTCGGTGTTGTTGGGAACGGATAACCATGTGCACTGAAGTCGATGAGTGCTTCTATTGAAGACATTAACCTACCAACAAACCTGACCTCCTCGTTTTCAAGTGCCGATCACTTAGACAAGAAGGTGGGTTTTTATCTGTGCTATGTGTACATTCTCAGTGACGGTTTCCACCCAGCACGCAAGACTCAAACTCAAATCCAACACGAAACCGGATAACAGAATAGTACAGACAAATCCGCTGGTAAGCATAAAGCTTCGTTTATCATCTATAAACATCTAATGCGTTCCTTAGTAAGGCGAGCTGTTTACAGTGTCTAAGTTCATACGAATCCATGGCACCGCCGTGCTTGTTATCACCTGTTGGTATGTCAATATTTTGTATCCTGTACCAATGTCTCTATTACTAACAGGAAATTCCAGATAGTACATCTACCATATGTGCACCTGTCCTTTACTAAGCAGGCATTGAGATCTTTATTATTCAAAAAATTACTGTATTCTTGAGCCTCAGTATGTGTACATTGAGTTTCTAAATGATAGCATAGTCTCAAATCTCCGCTGTATTTATTTTATTTAACTGTATATATTTACATGAATAGAACCATTTGATTTATATATTTAATAACATTTTTTGAATAATCGAAAAATCAGAAGGATTAAAATATTATCTGCTATTGAGTCTACGGGCTGTTATCGTTCCTATGATAGCCATCCATAGCTTACACTGCAGCTAGCATACTGAAAATAGAGCAATTTTCCATGGACGCTATGGACAGTATCATAGTGTACATAAAGTATGGACACTATGGACGCTATAGAGGCTATAATTGCCTTTATAGCGTTTGCCAACTTTCCTGATGGAGTGGATCATCCTATTCGGCAATCTATGAGGATAGCCCTATATTTATTGTCTAGTCATGTCATGTTTTCAGCGCTGTTTTTAGAACGAAAGAGTGGCAAGCCAAATGATATCACGAACCACGAACCCACTTCACGACGCACCACTTGAGACAACGATCGCCATTAAGTATTGCTAAACAAAATAAGCAGTTAAGTAAAGGGAGTTGATAGAATGAATATAAAATATTCTTTCGCGATAATTACAAACGCTACCGTCTCCTATGGAACGGCGAGTGGAGGGTGTGGAGGAGAGAGCCGCTGCCGATAGCCCGATTTGGTATTTGCTTCCACGCAGAATGAAACAGCACACGTAGGGTTGCCGCGGCGCCACTTTGGCGTAACGGCGTTTCGTTATTTCACGCTCTCTAAGAGTTTTTTGGGCAAGCAATAATTTTTCAGTAGAGGATCAATAAATTCACAGTTTCCAAATGATTTCGTTGCAGGAGCGGTCTGTGGGAAGGAAACGCCGTTACGCCAAAGTGATGCTGCGGCAACACTAAGCACACGTGACCACACATGACGTCAATTGTGAAGCATTGTCCACCATACTCACGCAGCGGCTCCTCCATGCAGTGCGGGGCTCATTATATATCGAGCGTATCTCTCGCAAGGTCCACCCCCATTTTATACCATTATCTATCTCCTGAACCACTATGCCTCCTCCTCCTCCTATAGATCTACCAAACGAACGACCTTCGATTCAGAAATGGAGAGTCATCGTCTGTACGTCTGACTTTTGTAAAAATTATTCGACTCCACACTCATTTTCGTCTGCAGCTGGCCTCCTACTACAATGGTTCATTGCCTTTATCTCTATGCCTATTACGAAACTCCCTGTGAGGAATCGCATCAAAGTCAAAATCGACACCGGGAAGACCGGGAAATGTCGCATGTGCATCTATTTGCCGCCAAAGGAGAAAGGATTGCAGAAGGAGCGGCTTGAAGCTAGAGGAGTCCTCGTTCATCTGCATGGAGGAGGTTGGACCATGTGTGTATCGTGTGGAGATAAGCTTGTTGTCGCGATCGCTAACGGTCTTGTCTGTAGCTGCCAGCCGGAAACAGAAACAGCGTTGTGTCGCTTCATGTGTGAGAAGCTTGGTATCATTGTTGTAGCACCTGATTACGCAAAGGCTCCTCGTACGTCCATACCCTATAATTATATACTAGTTGCTCAATTTTTCCTGGTAGTCCACCCGTATCCTCAAGCTCTTGAGCAGATGTACAACGTCCTTACCTGGATTTCCTCGTAAGTACCCCTTGAATTTCCTCCTTCATTCTATCCCGACATGTTCTTATTTATTTCTAGGGGCGGTCTGGAACAAACACTTCACAAGCATGGATTCCACACACCCTTCAATTCTAAAAGGATCGCTCTATCGGGTGGTTCATCCGGCTCCAACCTAGCTGCCTCCTTGACTCTCCTTACCATCGAACGACCGCTCCCCGATAACGCCTGTGTAGCTGGCGCTGGACTTCTCTACCCCGTTCTGAATATCGCAGTCCCTTACGAAGAAAAACTCGCTCGTGTCGATCCCAACCGGGTCTTGCCATCAGGAATGTCCAAATTATTCTTGAAAGCGTACCTCCCACCCCCTCGAAACTTCGCCGATCCTTACGTCTCTCCCGCATTGGCTCCCGCTGATCAACTAGCTAAATTCCCGCCGACCGTCATCCTCACAGCGGAATACGACTATCTCGCAGTTGAAGCCGAGGAGTTCGCAAAAACACTGTCCGACTTAGGCGTTCGAGTGGAACACAAGCGATTCGCACATGTAGGGCATGCTTTCGACGGTATGCCTGCTCGTAACAAGAAACAGAGGAAGCTCAACCACGGTGCAAGGGAGGAGGCCTGGGGTATGCTGGGACATGTGTTTGCGGAGGTGTTGAAGGACGAAAATGTGGATATTAAGGAGGTTACGAGAAGGGTCGAGCAAAACATGAACTGCAGCTATCATAGTTTGTTGGGAAATGACTCGGCGGATGAAGTTGGGGAGCTTACGTCGGTAATGACGAGCCCGGAAGGAGAATCTGCACCCCTGAACTGAAATTATAATTTTTGAATTAATGGCTCTTATAAGTCCCTATTTTCTTTGTCTCTTCTGTAATTCTATTAATCAAAATTTCTTTTCGTGGAATTGATTCCGACGGGTCACTCAAGTAGGACAAAGTTATTTATGTGAGTACATGCTTCCAAACCAAAGGGAGCTCTCAAACGTCTCAAGTTGGTCACTGTTAATTCCAGTAAGAGGTTTTGCATGGCTTTTTGGACGAATTAAAATTATATGGCAAGATACTTAAATCATTTCGAAAAGTGAGATACGCTTTTGCCGCAGTCAGCTAATCACAGCCGTCTAGATAGGCGCTCGGGTGATTCCTAGTTTTCCCTCAGGATCGCTCGTGAACACTCATGAAACCCTATGAAAACCCCAAATTCAAAACCAAAAAATAAGGTAATATGCAAATGCATAGCTGTTACACTTGGCTGTCACGCTTGGAAGTTTTCACACCATGGCTTCACCAGTACTACGAACTTACGTGAACCCCGCCTGCCTCGTCGAGGCAGATCTGTCTAATTGCACCAGATGTCAGAATATAGCTTATTCCGGGTCTGTTTGTCAATGTGAGGTATGTATTTAACCCTTTATCATCTCGATGTCGTCTGAAGACAGTGGTACCAGGATTGGCCGGCTCACAAGAAATATTGCGGAAAATTCAGTACATTTTGCTTCTAAAGCATTAACATGAAACTAAAGCCTGTCAGATTATCCTACGCTTCTTCATTAAATTAGTGGGCTCTGCGGATCCTGCCATAACAAGCACCGTCGCCGTCCCATCCTGGTACATCTTCGAAGAGTTCCACCGCGCCATCCAATACGTCTTCGAGAACTGACGCGATAGTCACCTGCATATTTTCAGGTTCTATGCGCCCCCTCCGCTAGGCCGTTGTTTCATCGCTGGCTCGACTGCAACGCCACTGGAAATTAGCGATGAAGATGCGATTGGGGACCATTAGGACCAGAGCGTACCATGGAAGAACGAAGCTAGGCTCACGCTTTCGACCATTTTGGAGATAATGATAACGCCACTCCAGATCCCATACGCAACCAGGCTATCGTAGACTGAGCGCTCTGTCCTTTGATTTATGAATACGATTTTGGGGTGCGTTTTTACGCCTTAATTCACCCTGCTGTATGTAACGCCGACTGTCATGCAGGACTGTTAGGAACTTCGCATTACCTTTTTGCGTTCCGAGCCTGCAACAGCGGCCAGACATATTGTCCAGGAAGCGACCGGAGCATGTCCTCTTGAAGATGGTCATGGCGTTTATGGCTCAACCAACTCCTGAGCAACAGCAAGAGATTGCCTGGCTTAAGTGGGTGCATAGACTTCCAGCGGAGTAAGTTCTTTAATTTGCTATCTTAGCTACTAGATGGGTTTATTCATTTTTATTCTCTAGTTTTGACACGATAGCCGCGTTAGACGTTGCGGCTTTTAACGATGTGAATACTTGGACCGGACGGGCGGGAGGAAACTAAGGCGCAGTAATAGGGCGAACTCTAAGGATAGTATTGAATGTAGGTGTCTCAGACGTATGTAGTGGTAAATGCTTAATTAATTATTTTGCTCGCTGGCAGGGATTTACAGATGGAAGGCATACTTGCTTCATCTACAGTTTAATTATTCTGAGAATTAATTGTCCACCGTTGGCTTCCGGAAAGGTGTATTTACCTAATTGCATGAGAAACCCCATTGAACGCAAGATTAAGAGGTTAAGTCCTGTGAAATCGCGAAAAGAAGCGGTCTGTAAGCAATTTCAGGTTGCCACGGGATGTGCATAGTACATACCGCCGGAAGGAATCATCCAATAAAGGAAGCGTGGTATTATCACGGAAGTGTCGACTCTTAATTATAGGTGCAATAGAGATGCCTATAGTATTCAGCCTACATTCGTTGAACGTTTTGTGAAAAAGATTCTGATGATCTTGAAGCTTGAAAACTTGCGAGTTCTGGACTGCTCAGTGACGTCAATCCTTAGCCGACTCGTGGAAACAATGACTGAGAGGAAAACGGGGATGCAGGTTATCTGCCATGGACACGATGCGAGAGACCACGGAAACCTCGATGCTTACGCGTAGGTGGTGTAATCTTTGTAAATTCCGGCTTCTTTATGAACCGATCGATCCGGAACCAATATATCTTGGTCAGCAATTACTCAGGACGCTATATAATCGTCATTTGCTTCCATGACTCAAGTTCATTCTCTACTGTTCTACTGCTCTATATTCTACAATGTCGATTCCTACCGAAGTTAAAGCCTGGGTTCTTCAGAACAAACCTGTGAACGATATCGACTTTTCCGACTCACCTAGTTCGACTTTCGCACTGAAAACGCTACAAATTCCTTCACCCATTCCGGAAGATTCTGTCCTCGTTAAACCCATTTATCTGTCGAATGACCCTGCTCAAAGAGGATGGATTCAAAAGGATCAACTGGCCGAGGTGCGCTTCAATTATTTATTTCTCAGCGTAAAAGATATTTACGAGAATATTTGCAGAGGTTGTATGTTCCTCCCGTGAACGAAGGCGAAGTGATGCGTGCAGGAGGGGTTTCGAGGGTCATCAAAGTCGGTGGAACTTCGGATATCTTAAAGGAGGGAGATCTTGTGATGACATATCCAGGCTGGGCCGAATATGCAGTCGTGAAGAAGTCTATGTGTCAACCCATTAAGTGAGATCTGATCAAATAGGATTATTCACTTAAGATTGACAATAATCTAGGCTCATAGCTGGAGTATCCCCCTCAGTTTATGTTGGAATGTTCGGTAACCCAGGGCTCACAGGTACGAACTAACATCCTGCGATGTTTGTTTTGTAATTGACCGTTGTGTTCAGCGTACTGGGGTCTTCGTGAGGTACTGAAATTCCAGCCTGGAGAGAGTATTGTTGTTTCCGGTGCAGCAGGCGCTGTCGGAAATGTCGTCGTTCAACTTTCGAAGAATGTTTTTGGAGCGAAGAAAGTCATTGCCATCGTTGGAACTGAGGAGAAGGCCCAATATATCAAGAGCCTTGGCGCTGACGTGGCTATTAACTACAAGAGCCCAAATTTCAAACAGGAATTAATCGACGCAACAGATGGTTTTGTCGAGACGTAAGACCCTCAATTTTTGCGAGTGCTTCTGAAATTTAACCATGAATAATATTCATAGATATTTCGACAACGTCGGAGGAGAAATCCTAGACTTAATGTTAACTCGCATGAAACGATTCGGACGCATCGCAGCATGTGGTGCTATCTCTAGTATAATATGCCTTTTTATAATACTGCTACTTTCTAATCATTTTAAACAGCGTATAATAATCCCAAAAGCACCAAGCTCGAGAATTATTTCGAAATCATTACCAACCGTCTACAGATTCTTGGATTCATCGTTCTTGACTATCTCAAACGTGCACCCGAAGCCATTGCAGAGTTGCAGAAAGCATACCAAGAAAATAAACTCGTTGAGGCAGGCAGGGAAACGGTGGTTAAGGCCTCTTCCATTGAGGATCTTCCCAAGATTTGGTATCGCTTGTTCGAAGGCAAGAACCAAGGAAAGCTCGTTACAGAGATGGCTTGAAGTTAAGGACTAAGATATAGTCTTATGTATGAGAGAATTTTAATCGCAAATGTATAATGGATATAGTATTCGAAATGACGATCAATGTCTGTTGCCTGGGAAGAAATATCCAACAAAACGCGGTATTTTTAAGTAAGTGTCTAGTAATATAAGTTCAATATAGTAGTTACCGGGACGTATGCTATTCATTGATAGTTTTTTGAAGCAGAGGACAGCCTCGAGAATCTGGGCTCTGAGGGATGACGTCAGTCTGACGTGGCTCGTGGAAGCAGAGACCGAAATAAAAAAAATAAAAAAAATAAAAAATAAAAAAAACGGAAATACATGCTCTCTGAACACGGACGATGAAAAGAATATGGAATCTCTCCAAATGCAGCGCATTATACTCACATGCTACTGTGGTCTTTGGTAAACCCCTTCAAATGTCAAGTCCATTATCCGGCTTCAGATCGATCTGAAACAAAGGCGTTGGTCAACGTTTACTCAGGATGACATTTCATCGTCATTTGCTTCCATGGCTCAAGCCCAATCTCTACTACTATAACGCTCTATATTCCACTATGTCAATTCCAACCGAAACTAAAGCTTGGGTTCTTCAGAAGGAAGCTGTAACCGAGGTCGACTTTTCCGACTCGCCGAATTCGACTTTCACATTGAAAACGCTACCAATCCCTTCATCCATTCAGGACGATTCTGTCCTACTTAAAACCATCTATCTGTCGAATGACCCTGCCCAAAGAGGTTGGATTCAAGAGAATCAAGAGCCTCAGGTACGTTTCAAGTATTTATTTCCAATTGTAAAGGGTGTTTATCAGGACCCCCAGAGGTTGTACTTGCCTCCCGTGAAAATAGGCGAGGTAATGCGTTCAGCAGGCGTTGCAAAGGTCATCAAAGTCGGCGGTACTTCAGATGACTCGGACCTCAAGGAGGGAGATCTCGTGAGGACATTACCGGGATGGGCCGAATATTCAGTCATGCAGAAATCTATGTGTCAGCGCATCGAGTGAGTCCTGGTCAAAGATGAATATTATGCATCTCAGATTATTAATATTACAGTCCATTACCTGGAACATCCCCTTCACTTTATGTCGGAATGTTTGGTACACCGGGGCTCACAGGTAAGAAAATACCATCCTGCGTTCGTTTGGTTTGGTAATTGACTATGTTCAGCGTACTGGGGCCTTACTGAGGTGCTAAGACTTCAGCCGGGAGAGAGTATTGTCGTTTCCGGGGCAGCAGGCGCTATTGGGAATGTCGTAGTTCAACTTGCGAAAAATGTTTTTGCAGCGAAAAAGGTCATTGCCATCGTTGGCTCTGACGAGAAAGCTAAGTATATCAAGAGCGTTGGGGCTGACATCGCTGTTAACTACAAGAACCCAAATTTCAAACAAGAATTAATCGAGGCGACAAAGGGATCTGTCGATACGTAAGGTTCTTCACGAGTCACTTATCTGGAAAATTAAATTATAACCATAGATTTTATGACAACGTTGGAGGGGAAATCCTGGACTTCATGTTAACTCGTATGAGACGATACGGACGTGTCGCAGCATGCGGTGCTATTTCCAGTATGTGACAGCTTTTGAGATCGCGGATACTTTCTAACTTTCACATAGCGTATAACAATCCCACGTGTACGAAGCTCGAGAATTATTTGGATGTCCTTTGCAGCCGTCTACAGATTCAAGGGTTTATTGTCCTTGACTACTTCAATCGATCTCAAGAAGGCATCAAAGAATTGCAGAGAGCCTATGAAGACAAGAAACTTGTTGCAGAAGGGGGCGAAACAGTGATTAAGGCTTCTTCTATTGAGGATGTTCCAAGGATCTGGCATGGCTTGTTCGAAGGAAAGAACCAAGGGAAACTTGTTACGGAGATGCCTTGAAAATAAAGACCACGGCACGAGTCAAACCTTTATTGACGGAGATGGAAGAGAGGTAATCGCTTGTATCTCATTTATTTCAAATGTATTAGATTTCCTAGCATTATTATACTGACTGTACTTGTTCTTCTATTTTGATCGTTGTGCAGCACCATCATTTGGTGTGTAAGGTGTCGCGCGCACGAACGGTTAGTACGGCAATAAAACGAATAATCTCAAAGTTTGCGGCCTTGAGTGTTAACGGAATACGGAATACATCTATAATATGTGCTAATTTCTTGATATGTTACTGAGGGACGCTCCATCAAAGATGTCTAGGAGCCTGGATGAGGCCGCGCTGGAGGCAAAATCAAGCGGAATTTTGTTTATGCATAGATAATGATAGCAATAGGTTTAATTTCTTGGAGAATCGAGTTTGGCGCAACGAAATGAGAACATAGTCGTCGACGGCCCGGCGTTCTCAGCTTGAAACGGAATCTCTCGGGAGTTCCCGGCCCGCCCATGATCAGATTAGTCATCCTGATGCACTGCTTTTTCTCCTGTGAACATGCCGCTCTCTCTCTCCTGCCTTCCACAGGAACTCCTTGAATACATCGTCGAAGACGTGGGCGAAGTTCACGACTTGCTATCTCTTGCTCTAACCTCTCGAGCATTCTGCCATCTCATTATTCCCTGGCATATTGAGTATCGATGGATTTCTTGTGACATAGAAAGGACGAACCTATGGAAAATCCTGACGGAAAAACCCCATTTGGAGACCAGGCTTCAAAAATTGGTCCTAATTAGAGAAATTGCGGAGTATAGTGCTGTCATACCCAGGTCTCTCACAACATTTCCCGAATATGACAGAGATAGCCTTTACCATGCCCGGTTGGTGGAGGATCAGCCTGACAAACACATGTTGAATTTAATGGGTCTCATAGAGCGCGCCAATCTCACACAGTTTTGTTGGAACCATGCTTTCGAAGGAACGGTTTCTCTCCCTATTCTCATTCCAAAGCTTTTTCAATCCTCGCCTAGACTACGTGAACTCCAAATTAGCTCGTATGGCAGTCGTCACTCATTGGCTCCAAGCCATCCGTTGATACTCAATCATAAGGTATGTATTTAGCTTATTTTTCTGTACGATTATCTTATTTTTCTCGCACCTACAGGAAATATCGATGCAGGCCCTTCGCTCTATTAATCTCCACCTCAATTTTCCGTACACCCATTACACGAGCACCGTGTCCGGTCTTATCGATTTTCTCATCTATTCTTGCCCTTCTATTGTGGATCTCCGACTCTCTCTTATTATTTCAGAGGTTATAAGCATGCCCCAATTCCTGCAGCAAGGCAGGTGGTCAAAAATGAAGAGACTGAGTCTGTATGGACATGGGTTTTATGACGTCGTGACGGAGCCCGAACAGGCTTCAGTTTTGCGCAAATTCCTTTCCCGACATCCCACTCTCCAATGCTTATGGATCGGTGGCGAAGGCTTGCTCAGTCCGGATTGCATTCCAGAGGATCTGCCCAACCTTCGATCGTGGAGGCGTTCAGGAAATACAATACCTTACACCGCCATTTTCAAGGAGAAAACCGCACGAAATATTCAGCACTTATCAGGTTACACCGGCTTTGCTTGCCTTCCGGCAATAATGCAGATGACATCTCTTAAAACGTGTGTTATAGATCTATTCGAGGATAATGACTGCATCCCCGTGCTGGAATCATTACCAATATCAGTAGAACGAATAGACTTCGCTCCTCGGGAAAGTGGATTCTTTGGAGCCGAGGTAAGATGTTCTATGTACCCTTTGCAATTCTCCATTCTAACCGCTGTTTGCAGGCATGGCTTGAAAGGCTTGACCTATGGAAGCCATCCCTTATCCGGCTCAAAAACCTGACTCATATAGGGTCTCTATTCCGTAGAGCGGATATCGGAACAAAGGCCGGCCGCTCCCTACTTCGCGAATTAGGATCATTACCCCGACTATTATACGTTCAAATAACCTATGGATCTGCCCCGACTTGGATTCTGATGCATCGAGGGCAGAACGGAGAATACATTCGACATAAACATTTACTCCAGGGAACTGGAGTTAATCCTCGATTGTGGGGAGGTCAGTTTGATGGTATTGGATTAAAAGACCGGCATATGAAGATTTTACCCTAAATAATCCAATGGAGCACACTTTTTTTATCAATGAATGGTCCAATGAAATTGATACTGAACATTAAGAAATAAGAAATAGATATATTTGAGTGAATGTGAATGGTTCCGAACAAGAATACGAAGTCCGGTACTGGTTAACAGTTTGGCAGTTTTGTGATAAATGGTGATAGCAAGTATAACCGAAAAATCAACGTTCTGACTTGTACTTGCGGCGAGCCTTATAATAGATGGGCGGTTATCCAGATAATCAACCAAATCGACAGAGGTGCATCAACAGCTGCCAATTCATCCTTAAACTGCCAATAATCCACTTGTTTGAACATCACACGGTTTGGTCTCTGCTGTCCACTATGCAGAATTTCCTTTCCGACATTCCAGAGGAGCTCTTCGGATACATTATCAACGAGACTGGCGATTCTCAAGATTTATTATCTCTTGTACTAACATGTCGGATATTCTGCCGTTGTATTATCCCCTGGCATATCGAGTATCGATCGATTTGGTCTGGGGCGGGAAGGAAAAACCTATGGAAACTATTGACTAGCAAACCCCACCTGGCGGCACAGCTTCGACAACTGATTGTATGGTCAGAGTTTCCGTCTGGCATGGACGTTTTACCCGCTTCCCTCCAAGAATTCACTTAATATCAAGAAGATGGAGTTGATTATTCATTACTGGACGATTATTCACGTTGCGAAGAGATTACGGCGCTTTTGAATGAAGTTGTAGGACATGCGAATCTCACTGGGTTTAAGCTCACTTCTTCGGGCATTTCACTTTGCGCTGTCCTCCCTACCCTTTTGGAAACCTCTCCGGGACTGCAGGTATTGGAACTCAAGTCACGCCCAGAGGTTGCGTCCCCTGACCCATCGCATCCAATGGTTTTGAATCATAAAGTGTGTATTTCTCGCATATTATTCACCGTGAAAAATATCTCTCAACTTGATAACGACAGGGAATATCGATGCATGCTCTTCGTACCGTTTGGCTCTATCTCGATAATCTATCCGCAGGGACGACCGTGCTCCCCTCCAGTATCATCGACTTTCTTATTCATTCTTGCCCTTCGATTGAAGATCTCCACCTCGGTCTCACAACGCAGGATTCGGCAAAGAACGTTCCTCAATTCCTGCAGCAAGGAAATTGGTCGAAGCTAGCCAGGCTGGCCCTTTTAGGAAATGCGTATTAAGACGAGATACCCGATCCCGAAAAGGCCTTGATTCTGCGCAAATTCTTTTCTCGGCATCCTACACTCCGATGCATATCAGTCATGAACGGTCCCATCCTCACTGCTAATTGCATCGCCGAGGATTCTCTTCCAAGCCTCCGATCGTTGACCTACATCGGTCAAATATCCCTTAGCGCTATGTTGAGCGGAAGGATTACCCAAAATATTCAGCATCTACAAGGTCAAATTACATCTGCTTGTATCCCAGCAATAATGCAGATGTCGACTCTTAAAACCTGTTCCATATCGTGCTCTCCCGATGGGGATCTCTCATAGGGTATTCCTGAGCGCCTTAGGGCCAGTATCGATCGAACGGATAAACATAACCCCTCAAATGTTCATTGGAGCTGAGGTAATATAACTCAGTAATGTCTATGCTTAGTACTTCTTTTAACATTTTACAGGCGTTTCTTAGGTTATGGAAGCCGTGCATTCAAAGACTCCAAAACCTGACTCATATAGGGTCACTACTCTGGAAAGTGGATAAGAAAACAGAGGCTGGCCATGCCCTGATTCTGACACTCAGCTCATTGCCTCGACTATCACACCTAGAACTGAAGGGAAGATGGACTGTTATACACAGAGGACAGAATGGAGAATATGTCCGGGACGAAGAATATATCCAAGACGAATATTTGCCTCCTGACCCCGATATTGACCCGATCTCGTGGGGGGGGGGGGACAATTTCGTTTTGTTAAATGGAAGAGGTGAAAAATGGTCATGCTATACATCGTGACGTGCTGTCTCAACAACAATTGCACTTGAAGAATTTGTACGTGTTTAATAGGAATACGAAGTAAAGATGATACTGGTTGATCGTTTGACAGTTTGGTCATAAATGGCCATACCAAGTATAGCTGTAAAATCGCGTTCTGATCTGCACAGAAGCCTTATAATAGACGGGCGGTTATCCAGGTAATTAATCAAAGAGCTGTTCGACAGAGGCTGTTTGCCGATTCGTACTTAAAACTGCCCCACTCCATTCACACAATCACCACGCGGTTTCGTCTCTGCTGTCTACAGATGGAGAGTCTCATTTCTCGCGTTCCAGACGAGCTCTTCGAACACATCAATGAAATCAGCGATCCTCAACATTTATTATCACTTGTATTAACGTGTCAGATATTCAGCCGTCTCATTATTCCTTGGCATATCGAATATTGATCGATTTCTTCATGTGCAGGGAGAAGGAACCTATGGAAACTATTGGCCAGCAAACCCTATTTGACAGCGCGACCTCAACGTTTAAGAATACGGGAGGACTTTCCGTCTGGCATGGATGTTTTACCCGCTTCACTTCAATGATTCAGTGAATATCAAGATGATAAAGTTGATTGTTCATTATTGGACGACTATTCAAGCTGTGAAGAGATTACCGCGCTTTTCAACGAAGTCATACGACATGCAAATCTCACTGTGGTTGAGTTCCTTTGTAGGGTGATTTTACTTCAAACTGCCCTCCCGAAACTTTTCAAATACTCGCCGGGACTGCAAGATATTACAAATTAGAGCGTGCGGAGAGATCCCATCTACTGTTCCAACTCATCCAATGGCCTTGAATCATAAAGTGTGTACTTTTCTCGTATATCATTCATCACGAAAGCACCCCTAAACTTGATGACCACAGGAAATATCGATGCATGCTCTTCGTGCTGTTTGCTTCAATCTCAGTATTTCATCCCCTGTGATCATTGTGGCTCTCGTCGATTTTCTCATTCATTGCTGCCCTTCGATTGTAAGCCTCCGCCTCGATATCCTTGGAAAAGAGGACGACCAGACAAATTTTCACAATTCCTGCAGCAAGGAATCTGGTCAAGGCTAGCTAGGCTCTCCTTATCTGGAAATGGGTATTATGACGTGGCAACCGAGCCTGAAAAGGCCTTGATTCTGCGGAAATTCTTTTCCCGTCATCATACTCTCCAACGCCTATCAGTCATAGGTGATTACTTACTCATTGATAACTACATTGCCGAGGATTCTCTCGCAAACCTCCGACCTCTGACCTACAGCGGAAATGGAGTATCTCAGTATTATCTTGAACGGAAGGGTTGCCCAGAGCATTCAGCATCTATCAGGTAAATTCACATCTGCCTGCCTCCCGGCAATAAGACAGATGGCATCTCTTCAAACATGTTCCACAAGGCTCTCGGAAGATCTCTCTTTTCCACTATTCCTGGACACCCTACCAGTATCGAGAAAACGGATAAGTATAACCCCTCAGAGCCCCCTTAGACCCGAGGTAATGACTCATTATTATTGATTTTACTCGTTTTAACAAATTTCCAGGAGCTTCTTGAAACAAGGAAGTCATCCCTTCCACGGCTTCGACTCATATTGGGTCACTATTTTTCTCAGTAGATATCAGTACAGGGTCTGGTCATGCCTTTATTCATTCACTCAGCTCATTATCTCGACTGTCATGCGCGCAGGTGAGGAACGGTTCATTGGGAATGTGGATCATTATATGCCGAGGGGAGAATGGGGAATACACCCGGAATGATTTTCTGCCGCGTGGAGCTCATATTGACCCCATCTCGTGGGAGAAATAATTTTATTCTATTGAATAGGAGAGACGAAAAATGGTTCTGCTGTAGATGAAATATGGCTTCACAATAATTGTATCTGATAAATATGCACATCGGTCCCTTTCATATTATTAGCACCTTTATTTATTATTTCATTCCACTATCCGCACGATATGCCGGTTTGTAAGTGGTGGCGCAGAAGTATTCTTAAATTCTCCTGATATTCGGTCGCTCTGACCCCAGACAGGATATTACCGGAACTGAATGGGCCACAGACTATATTCCAAGACAAACCGTGGGAATAATCCTAAGGACTCGGGCCAGTTGCACACACGATCGTGGGAACATGAAACGAAGCAGGTGTAGGATTCATTGCACTATCCTAAAGCCTATATGCCAAGTCGGTCCTCCTTAAAGGAACTAGTATATTGTGATGTGAATGTAAAAGGGAACAAATAGACCATGACCAGTAACCTGGATTATAAAACACTCATGGTAAGCGGAAGCTCCGCTTTGGTTTCTTTGGCACCTTCGACCCTAAAACAGATGTCAGAACTTAAATCACATTTAAATATGTTGCAAACTCACATAGGTGTTATAATCATAGCAGGTCCCTTGATGATTTTGACATCACCGGGAGGAGGAGCGAACTCGAAATTATCCAACATCTCGACCAATAGGGCCTGCATCTCTATGACACTGAACGAGAGCCTGTCAATGCATCATCTCGTAATACGAAGTGAAGACGTACGCGAATCGCCAACTGAAGATTCAATTAATTATCTAGAAAGCTAATATATTGCTGGCAGATTGAACTCACCCGATGCAACTCCTTACACCGCTACTGAAAGTGGCACTTTAAATAGTGTTAATAATCATACAACTTCAGACAAGAATGAATTACAGATTAGCTATTACTCCTAAGCTGGTCTTCTGCGCAGGAGTACCTTCGAGGAAGCGTTCCGGCCGCCATTGATCAGCGTCCGGTCCCCATACCTCGGGAAGCCTGTAACAAAGTAAGAAGTACTACGTGCAGTAGCACATCTAACATACGCACCTATTATAAGCCATGAACGAGATTCCAACTTGCTGACCTTTGCTGATAGAAACACTTGTGATGAATTCGCCAGTCTTCGTCTTTTGAGGAATGGACAATGGGATAACGTCATCCCTGGTTGCTTCGCGCAATGCCCCAGGTGCGATGGGATAGAGACGTAAAGTTTCCTAATACAGTTAAATTTATGTAAGAGCTTTTCAAGCTAGTGTGGGCTGAAACATTTACATACCTTCATCGCCGCCGACAAATACTTCATTGAATCCAAGTCAGCGATAGTCAGTTCAGTATCAACGCGTTGCAGCGCGGCCGCCTGCGTGACCTTTATTTCCTCTCGAATGAGCTTCTGGTACGCGGAATGGCGCGAAAGTTCATAAAGTGCCCAGGTCGACGTAACAGCAGTTGTGTCCTGGCCGGCTAGTAGAAGTGTACTATAATCGAATCAGACGGGAAAGTGAAGAAATTGTTGTCAATTAACTGACGTCATCTGAGGCAGAATTTCTTCTGTGCTAAGCTTCGATCTGGGGTCCTCTGAGAGATTGGCCCTCACTGATTATCTTGCATGACTGGTTATTAAAGAAGGCTAAAAAGATAACGTACCTAAGATACTCATGACATCTTTTGATCCTTCCTTCCCATCGATGTAAAGAGCAGTTTGCTTGTCAACGATCTCCTGAGCTATATCGCGAGCGAAAGTCTGGAATTCAAGAAGTCTCTTAAATCTCCCAATTGGAATACGGAAAAGTAGCTGAACCATCCAGGAAGGAAGATAGCCAAGGATGGTCTCGATAGCCAAGGATATATCAGGCCTGTCAGCGAATGCGTCGGTGCTAGAAAGGAAGAAAGATGTAAGATAGCTGTTCCTGATTTTTTTTAAAATATAATACTCACAAAATATTCTGATAGGATTTGGCGACCTTGCTCTCGCTGCCCTTCTCTATCGCATGGAACTGAGATCCGAAGGCAGCTGGATTCGAGGTTAGGAAACATTGAGGAGCTTAGATTCATGGGAACATGCCTTCTCCAATAGCGTCCAAGGTGATTAATCCTAGCCATTGCATAATATTCACCACTTCAGTTTCGGAGCCCGTGAATCTATCCTCTTTGATTTTGTTGACAGCCTGGAGTGCCGTCAGTTAATCTCGGTTGTTAGTCATTTCGTAAATATAACTGCCTGACCCTTCGTGCCGTCTGTCTAAAGAGAGGAAGGAATCCACGAAGCGCTGTAAAGGAGAAAGCTGGATTCATTATCTTCCTTTGACGAGCATGTTGAGATCCTGTTGAGCAAAGAATCGATATTAATGAATGATTGGAGCACATTTAAATCGTTATATACCTTCAGACCAGAGTAACCCACGACCTAAGAACATGTCGATAGAAACGCGATTCTCACTGGGTTTAGGGTAGTGGTATCCGGCTGTGTTTAAGATGTACTGAAGGGCCTATTACTAATGATAAGTAAAAAGATCGGTGCATAGCACGATGGTGTACGAGACCTTAGGATCCGCAGTCCAAAGCCTGTCTAACTATAAAAATGATGAGATTGCATATGTATAAAAAGGAGAGCTGTCACATACCCCAAACGTATGCTTGATATGAAGTGTTGTTCCATAGTCTTTTATCCAGGACAACTCTGCATCACCCACTTCCTTGGGACGGATCTGCTCTGGAGCATTTCCTGTAGTGATTGTGGATTATGATTGTGAATATAGGGTAATGTTAGTATGACGATGCAATAGAAGGCAACCTACCCACTAGCCATGACCCTGGTGGAGGTCCAGGGAGGTGATTGATGGAATGCCGACGTATCCGTTGGACGACCAAGCGAATAAGCCAGAGAAGGGACATAAGAGATCCACCCAAAAAGAGCAGGTATGTGGGAGCCATGTGTCTTTTCGTTGGGAGAGCCATGGTGGATATTCCTCCTTTTATGAAGCAAGCGCGACGGGTAAAGTATGCGTCACCCAGTGTAACAGAGTGTCCAATGACAGCTCTTTCGCTTGTAACCTGCTTCGATGCGTAAAGGCGGCTCCGAAGTTCGTGTATCATCATCATTTCCTTATCCTATAGCATCGCTTGGAGTCATTCTTTTAAATTTGAGTCATTTGTGTTGCATTTGATTTGTGATATTAGACAGATTGTGCAGCAGCGACAGAGCGCCACTGGCGCTGAGTTCTGTTGTGCTTCTGTGTCTCCACAATAGGACCGGCATGTGGAGCCATAGATGCACAACAGAACTCAACGCCAGTGGCGCTCTGTCGCTGTTGCACAACCTGTATATTATTTATTCTCCGAGTCAGAACGCTTCCTTTCGGAACCTTACTGCCTCGGTTCCGGATCCTTGTAAACCGATATCTTTAAATTTACTCAGTAGTCAGTGCCATTTTGTATCCATCGCGGTTGTACAAGCACTCTGGATGGACTAAGCTTCAAGCCTAACCCGAATGCTTACACTAGGAGGCTTAAAAGTTTTATTATAATAGTGGGCCGTCGTTGGGCCGTCGACACCTGGTCACGCCAAGGAATCCCCAATTCCGCAAGGAGATACAGATGTTCTGCCGTTGACATACCCTGACTCTGTATCTAACTAACAGATTTGGCGATAAAGAAACCTTATAAGCGATGATACGTACTGGCCTGTTTGCTTGAACCAAGTCCAGGATTATTAAGTACAGTTTAAATCCGGTTAACGCCGTACCGATACAGTCAGTGTACGAGAACCCACCCATGTATGGTAATCTGTCCGTATTAGGCAGATTGTCGCACTCACTCGGAAGCGTCTGCCGGGCGAGGCTGCCTCCCACGATCTCCTCCTCTGCCATGCCGAAGGGACACCTTCTCCTCCTCTTCTCCTCATCTCGATCCCCGGCCACCGTCTTCGTCTACACCTGTGTCTGTATCCTCACATATGATGTGGGATACTATACAGACAAGAAAGGAAAGAGGATACTTCAATTGGTACGTTACTTCAGGTTCAGCTTAGCCGGAAAGTGAGATTATTATTTTCTGTTTCTTAGGGTATTTCTCTCATTCTTTGAGCCTAGCTCCAGTGATTACTACACAGGGACTGTATACTGAATTTATACGATAAGCTTCTGCTGGTTATATTATCCTAAATGGCTTTCAGTGAAGAATACAACGGCAACTACACCATCTATGCATCAGCCGTGTCCTGACTCGGAATATCCTCTATTTTGAGGCCTCCAGTAGCTTTGTCAAGCCTAAATTTCTTCTCTGCTAGCGTTTCTTTCAGCGTCTTCTCATCTTCATGACCACTGAGACAGGAGTTCAGATTAGAATCCAATGATAAGGCGAATGCCGTAGCCAAGGTATTAAGGTGCCGGGGGAACACGACGTTACGACGGGCTCGAGCATGGAGGAAATGAACAATAGATCCAAAAAGCGCAATTACCGTTAAAAGCCCGATAAGAAGAAAGGCAGATAACGGCCTGGAGATTATTGTTAGTTGTAATATCAACAGATACTGTTGAAGGGGTGGATTCACACTATGAATATTTTAGGCTGAGAGATTGTAACAATTGCTGATATCACTTCAGTCAGGCTGGGGTTGAAATAGGTTTGTTTCGCTAGCAGCAAGAGATAGGCGGTCCAGATACAGTTTAGATATTAAAAGGATGAGATATGTGTATTATTACGTACATATGATGATTGCACGATATTCAGGAACGTTCTGTCCTTTATTCTGGCCTCAGTTCCCCCAAGAGTTTTCTGTGCCGCCAGTGTAACTGCCGAGATGAATGCTGGAACAATATCATCCGCGAACATGTCAGAATAATATACAAAGTTCCTGAATATAAAATAATATAGTTAGAAGTGCTAAAAAGTATTAGGAAGTATACAGACATACAATCGTAAGCCTTCTGTATTGTTCCCGTAGGAAAAATCACCCGTTAATAAGCCATTGGGAAACTGGCCCTGAAGAACACCATTCGGATCAGTAACCTCATTTTCTCCTGTGTATGGAGTTGTCTTTAAGACAGTGAAATTTCCCGTGGGTAAGGTAATACCAACGGTCGCATTCCATAACTCTAAATCAGGTTGACAGAGTATGACGTCCAGCTCAACATCTGTTCCGTTGATTTGTGTTCCAGTATTCCGACAAACAGAGAAGAGGATTGAGTTTGTGCTTCCATTGCTGGATCCAGATTTATCGGCTTTGCTAAAATCACAAGGATTGATGTTGAGAGAAAACGGAGAATCTTGCGAACACCTTAGCTCGACAGCGCAGTTGTTTGCAAGATCAAACTGTATGACTCGGAGGCCGTTATTTTTGGCTTCATCGTATCTGCGAGACGTCTGCGAACCATGATTGTAACAGGGTGGGTGTCTGAAACGTAGTACGAAATATTTGAGTATTGCGAAACAAGCATAACAGTTAAATTACCGGTGAAGACAGCTGAACCCCAATGAATTTTTTGGGCATTGAATTGATATTATTTGTCTAAGAATCGACATTCTAGTTTGATGATTGAACATATAGTAAGAGGATAACATACTGAGTTAAATCTTAGGGTTTGATCCTCGGACGTTATCTCTTCAAAATAGCGGGAATGTCTCAACGATTCGTCTTCTTGCAGAGAATTATCATCGGTCTCCATAACTTCAATCATTCCACTATTCCGATCAAGCTTGAATCTCCGCCTTCTCAAATACGCATTAAATATTTCCTCGGACATGACATCGCTAAAGTGCTCTTGAACGTTAGAAAGAGCTGTGTACGCTAAGCTCGCGGCTATTGTTCCAGGTCGCCGGATTAGGTGTATCCCCTTACGAGATCGAGCATGCAGGATATGAATCATGAGACCACAGATAAAGAAATATAAAAGTATGACTGCAAGTATGTGCGCTGCAAGAGGTCTAGTATTTCATCATATATCAATTGATAAAGGTAATCACTAATTCGAAACATACACTAAGAACAACCTAGGTTGAAAGGTTTCAACGAAAGCACTGATGGGGATCTCCCTCGATTGGGAAAAATACAATCCTTTTGCCATTAGGGAGAGATATTCACCCTACATACAAGGATTAATGACGCGCAGATTTTGACCTCAGGCTCAACGTGTATCACTTACATAAAGATCCTCTACTACTTGAAGCATATCACTGCTCTTTATAGGGCCTTGTAGTATGATCGATGAACGCATTGCTTTGGTTGCTAAAACAGCTTGAAATATGTCCAAGTCGTTAGAGGCTATTAGGCTAATAATATTTAATAGAATATAGTACTATGCTTCGCCTTTGCTTACCTGCGATTCCTGGTGTCCTGATTATGTTGACCAATGCTTCTCGTGATCATAAGTCCATTCAAGGCCTTTCCCTTCATAATCCCATTAGTATCTGTAATACTGTTGGGAAGTGTATACTTTTCAAAGTAGCTGACCACAAATTGACGGGTATTTAGCTCCATTCGGATATTTGCTGTGAAGAGTTCAACTGTAGGACTGCAGAGTGCCGTGAAAGCGTCGCTAGCCAAGTCGCCATGCGCATCACCATTCCGATAGCAAAAGCAGCGGGGCTGAAGTCCCATAATGAATCCAGGTCTGTAGGTGGACTGATCGTGACACCAGCTACGTATGGACCAGACCCCATCCCCTGCGTACTTGCTGTTGCTGCCCCGACTGCTCCTATAACAAGACTGTCGGACTAGACACCATTAATTAAGCATCAAAGAAGAAAATAATATGAAATTCTGAATTTACTTACGCTGTTAACTTGCCTGCAGTTGGCCAGTGATTTGAACACTGTCACGTTTGCAAACATGGATCCATTGGCAACTTCAATGGGTAAGTCGATATCCTGGATGGTCCACGGAGGTTCAACGAAAGTAGGCAGTTGAATATCATTAAACCCTCTTGCAACAATCATTCCAACTGCCTGAACAATGCATTATATTAATAGCATCTTCGACAATGTTTAATGACATATGGCATTCATGATGCTCAGGTTAGTATATGCCATTAGATCTAATCCAGATGCATTGAAGGTGTTTATGATGATTTCTGAAACAATGATATGTACGAGTGTTTTCTCTTTTAAAAAGGAAATCCGTACCAGGAAGGTGCCACCAAGTGTCCTTGATGGATAAGACAGATGATGCAAGTGGCTGGACGAGAAACCCAATCATTAACGTGAAAGTTGAGAGGGCAACAATATAGTGCTTGTTCTGCAGAGAATCCAGAAATGCATTTACAGAAAGGGAATTACAGCTCTTTGCATTACGTAAGGCGTGCGCCTGTTTGAGTGTGTTTAACCATCGAAACTCGCGAACATGATAGCTCTTCATCCGCTACACTTGTCCTTCCCAAACTTTGTACACAATATACTCTAATAATTATCTAGTGCATCCAGAGAGCAGATCCTCAAAAAAGCTTCTAATTAAAAAGTTCTTCATCTATGGCATGCCCTCCATATCTCCGCACATAGGCCAAATTTCGGGATGTTTCTGGGCAATTTCTATTCCTTGAAAGTCAATCTAGTGCATGGAATGCATCGGGATGATGGGAGACTCTGTAAGAGGGTAGTATGAGGAGCTTGGGGATATGGGTAGGCACCATGGTGTCAGATCTGCTCAAGGTGCATATATCTCACTTCGGCTTGTATCCCATGCACTAATATACACTATTAGCCCTCTACAGAGACCTCACCAGTGACATAGTGTTCAGTATTGGAGGAGCTATAGCGGTTTTGAGCTGGATCACCAAGTTGTCAAATAGGGATACTTTCATATATTTCTTGTTATAGTGCACTATAATACATTTAAATAAGCTCATCTACCAAGGTTCATGGTCATTGGTGTGCTGTGGACCGAGATATCGTGTTCGCAAGCTTGGGCTTTTGCATGCATTGAACTGGCGCGCGCCTTACATAATGCAAAGAGCTGTAACACAATCAACAAAGATACTTCTGCAAGCTGGAGCGTTTCCGCCTGTCAATTCAATGAAAGGCTATGTAGGCCGTTTCGGTTGAAGTTGAGCCATAAATCCTCGTCATAAATTGATGAAAAGATTACCTGCATTCGTTTTATATCTGCATCTGTCCAACTCCACTGGCACAGCCAAAGAAGAAGCATCGATGTAAGCACTGGAAGAAATCTCTAGGAGCGAATATTAAAATAAAATAGAATCAAATATTCATGGCGCAGCTTACTGCTACATAGTGAACGACAGTTCCCACTGCGTTGCCGGTAGGAACTTTCCAACCTGAGTTAAGGTTAGGAAGAGGAGAATTTCGTTCGGAATCGTCATCTACCAGTACTCCGATTGAAAAAATAAACCCCAACTTCCAATGCTATTCCGAGCAGGAGAACAAAAACTAAGAAAGGACTAGCAAACCAAGGTTTCAGAGTAATGGGATCCTAATTTTCAAAGCCCACATTAAATGAAACTATACAGAAATAAAAGCAACAGACTAACCCAGTATTTTGCTGCTGTACGACGAGATATATCTCTCTAACGAAAAGTTCAGCACATGCCACAGCACGACACCATCGTCATTCAACTTACGCTAGAAGTAGTATCATAATCCTCAGTTAATTCCTCGTACGGATGAGTGTCCCTATCTAGTCTGGCATATATGTGGTCCATGAGAATTGAAGCAAGGAAGGGAAACGTGGTCTCAGGATTTTGCGCTGTTATATCAACTAGAAGCGAATTTCCAGTCAATCCCTACTTACATCCATCACCACTGGTTCCCAAGTATTGGCAGTCTTATTAGACAACAGGTGTC
Organism: Sphaerobolus stellatus SS14; assembly: GCA_000827215.1. Classification (NCBI taxonomy): domain Eukaryota; kingdom Fungi; phylum Basidiomycota; class Agaricomycetes; order Geastrales; family Sphaerobolaceae; genus Sphaerobolus; species Sphaerobolus stellatus. The sequence continues at coordinate 443,613 of KN837094.1, read as the reverse complement.
AGATGGATTCCACGGGCACGAGGTGTTTCCAGGTCGGAGGAGCTGGAGTCGGCTTACTGGTTCCATCCGCGCCGAGCCCGAATTACCGACAAATTGAATACTATATGGCGGTAAAACATTTCAATATCCATTTCAGATTAAATTACGTAGTCTAAGAAAGTGACCTAAAGCAACCTCGATATCCGGTGGGTATTGAGCACAGTCTCGGTGTAAGGGGAGGTTTGACGTACTGATGAGATTAAGAGCCTATTCTACCAGTGCCAGTGCCGGTTTAAATTTAACCGATTTGACTGTGTCAAAGCTGTCTTGAGGTTACTCAGGCCAGCGAGACGAGGAGTGTGGCATCTTTCAAGTGAGCTGAACCGTCAGATGCCTAGACCACTTCTAACTCAGCTTCTCAGGGATTGATGTCACAATAAATGTTATTCCGTACCCTTCCTGATTACTGTTACATTTCGATTTTATCTGCTCTAGACCTATAATTTCTATCTTGAGGACCGTTATTAAAGGTTGACACGAAGCTGTGGGAGGAGGGTGACAACTTTGGTGCGATAAGTACATTGCCTTTCTCCTACCAGTGATTTGCGAATTCAAATCCACAGTCCGTCCATCAATAATTAAACTTTGCCATTAGTAGAGAGTTATGCATACTTTACCTAGCCTGAGGGTACTATACGGATCCCCGCGAAACACGCTAATTACTAGTAACATGAGTGATCACTCTGAACAGTGTTATAAATCCATACCGTAACCTGCGCAGTTCTTTCCTAATTCGTTTTTGCAGAGAGTAGGATTGACTTTGCCAATTTTCCCACCTGAAGGGTCGAAGTCCTATGCTCATAGCGCCAAATCATCGATCTGAAATGTCAATATAATTAGTAAGGATTTACATAAAAAGGGTGTGACTAGGGAGGTACTTCTTTTTGAATTTCAATTCCGATGATGACAGCTTCAATCTGTTGAGAGACTCCGAGTCTTCGTTCGCATCCTCCTCCTTCTAGTATCCTTCCCCCGTGAGAGTTACGTCCAGTTTCCGGCCCGACAACCCGGTTAACTCAGGTGGACGCAAGCTGAAGTAGTGAAATTCATCGGGTTTGCTCATGATTATTTTTCGTCTTCAATCAGGGATCAGGATAGCAATACAGATGAATGTAGAGTTTTGGGACACTTGTTTGGCTCCTGAGCCGTCTGCATCTCATTGGCTAAGAATATCCCCCTTCAATAATCCTTTCTAAAGTAGATATCTATAGATGAAATTGTGAGAAAAGCGAGTGATAAATAATATTAATACAGGTATTAATGAATTTTCATGGATCGTTATGAATTTGTAGATGGTTGTCAAAGTAGATTGGAATGAAGGGCATAAGCATGCAAAGAAAAAAGTGACGGAGAAATATTCAAAGAAATGCGTGGTAACATGGTTCATACAAACAAATAAGATTGGCAGTGCATAAGGGATGAAAGAAAAAGAAAAAAGATTAAACAAATCCAAAACGCACTCTAATTATTATTCAACTTCCACTCAACCCCGCATCCGATTCAATATATCCATACTCCGATTCCTCATACGTAGGTCGCTTGGGCAACTTATACGTATGTCCCACGAAATTCATCACACTAAAGAGAAAACCATCAACATAAACAACATAAACTGGACGAACAAATAAATAAATAACTCACTAAATCGTCCCATCCGCACATCCCACCACCACCTCCTCATGGCTCAACGCCATCGCCATGGGGTTCATACCAGGGGTAGCCATCCCCGCGAACTTGCTTGATAGAGTGCCCAGTAAACCATCTACCTCCGAAAAGTTGCTTTCGCCTGATTCGTCTGGAGTGGCTAAGGCAGCCCATGCGCCTGAAATCTCGATCACAGATGTTGAGTAGTCCACGGCGTTCTTGTTTTCGGCCTCCTTCACTTCGCCATGTCCATTCAACGATTCATGCCCGTCCGTTTCATGATCAGAGTTATCCGCGCGCTTCGAAGTCTTCTTGCTATGCGTCGACATGAAGATCTATAAAAAAACATTAATGAGAAGACAAAAACAAGATGCGGCGATGAGAAGTAAACACCCACCCTGCGATCAGCCCCCGCCCTCGAACTAAACCTCGTCGCCGTCACAACCCTCCTCTTCCTCGGATCCACAGCGCCAACCGCCACATCCGGCGTCTCCACCACCGCCACAATCCTCGGCGGCGCCGTCAAGATCGCCGCCTGGCCCCACCGTACCGAGAACCCAAAGTTCGAGGGCGTCCCGGTGCGCGAGTTCGAGATGGGCGTTAAGGGCGTCGTGGGGGTGCGTGCGCGCTGGTGGGTTGCGGAGCCGGGGGTAGAGGTGCTGACGTTGAGGGATTGACGACGGGGCGTTTTTAGATTGGAGCGGCTGACGGAGAGGGAGGAGACAGTGCGGGAGCGGGGGAAGGATGGGGGTGGGGCGGGAGTTTGGGGAGAGGCGAGGGCGGGCGTTGTGGGTGTGGGGGGTGAGGTGACTTGTGGTTGCGTCTCGCCTTCGTTGGATTCGTTCCATTGGAGATGGAGGATGACGGATTTCGTTGCGCACTGGACGTAGGATCATAATCAGTATACTTATGCGGCGGGGTGGGATTGGAATGGATGATACGCACTGTCATTTGTGTCCCGTGCGCAGCGAACCACCTTAACAAACAAACAAACAAATCACGCATGAGTGAACAAGAAAAGCGATGCATCATAGCTACGTTACGCACTGCAGCATATTATTCGACCCCACGCCCACATTGAACATCTTCGCATTCAACACGGGGTCGCCTGCTCCTAGCTCCGAGAGCTTGAACTGGGATACCATCTCTCGTTTCTCTATACAACGCGTTCAGCCAATATCCAAACCAGAAAGAAAGAAGAATAAACGAAACGCACCGATAGAAAACACCCTCACAATCCCATCAATAGTGACGCTAATCACCCTATCGCTCCCGCCCGAGCCAGCGAGGATCTGCACACCGATATCTAGAGAAGTTAGAACACAACAATAAGATATCCGGCTAATACCATTATATATGGTGAATGCGTACTGAGGTTAGTCTGCTGCCCCCACCGGACGATCTTCGTCCCTGTGCGCCATGCCCAGCATACGAGCGCCTTGTCTGCGCCGGCGGAAATGAGGTATTTGGAGGAGAGCGCGACGGCGCGGATGCCGTAGAGATGACTGTGACGCGAGAGAAGATAGGTAAGTAGGTAGTCGAGTATGGAGGAGGAAAAGAGAAGACGACACGCACCCTTGCAGTTGTTGGAGCGGGTTGAAGGTGACGGATGAGAAGAGGTGTACACGACTATAAGCATTCTTCAGTGCACGTCAAGACACGTGAGTGGAGTAATAAACATACCCAACATCGTGGAAGCCAACAACGAACACCTCTGCATAACATAATAGGTTGTCAATCCCATACCCGAACGGATCTCAACGACATAGTTCGACGAACCTTCCTCCGCCAGGAAATCAATACAGCTCACAGGCTTCTTCACCTGCAAACACTTCTTCTCTTCCCCAGTCGTAACGTCCCAGAACCGAATCGTCTCATCATACGACCCGCTAATAAGCCTATTGCCTACACACGCACACCATCAGCCTAGCTCACATCGCCAAACAACATGAACGCATAAAACGCACCCTTCAACAGAACCGTCGTACAAAAATTCGTATGCCCATTCAAAAACCTCACACTCTGCGGCAGCCCCTCCTCAAAATTCCTCTCTCGATGCCACAAATTCTTATACAGCGGCTCCCACTCCCCCGGCGTCTTAGGCGGCCTCAGCGGCACCGGGTCCGTCCTCGTCAATTCTAAGCAATGCGAGCGCCACAAGACGGGATCGTGTATTAACTTCTGCCATTTGCGGGAGACAAGCGCGGGGCCGGCGAGGAGGTCCGGGACGGAGAGGGGGAGGAGGCAGCGGACGGCAAGCTCGGGGGGAAGGGTCCCGACGACGTCGAAGACGCTCTTTGCGTATTTTTCGAGGAGTAGGATTTGGCGGGTTATGTCGCCGGGGAGGCAGGCTAGGGGAGGGAAGGGTTAATTAGGGAGATAGGGTAGGATAGGAATGATACGTACAGTCAAGGATGATCCCGATACTGAAGGAATTATAAGATCAGTGAAAAGGCTAGCATACAACGAAGTCATACTCACAGACGCATCCTTTCCGCCGTTCCGAGCGACCGAAGTGCCTTGCGCACTTCAACCTCGTTGAATGTCCCCCGTGCTTCACCTCTCAATGCACGTATCAGGTCCCAGTCAGGTTCATCCGTATTAACAGGGTAGCTTGGTCTCGTCAAACGCTCATGATCCCTCCTTAATTCCGCCTGATGTGCCGCCGCGCGTTCCTCATCCAGCGTCGCACGGAGCATGCGTAGTTCAGCCTGCAGCGCATGCAACTGTGCGGCCGAGGCGGACTGTGTTTGCTCGAGGAGGCGTTTCAAGTCGGTGATTCGACTCAGGTGCGCACGCGTGATGTGGTCCAAGGCACTTTGGAACTGGTTGGGATTACGATTATTAGTTCATGTATCAGCCATGAATGTCGTTTAGACTTGCCTCTTCATCCACTTCACCGCCTTCCATGACCTCAGTGAGCATCTCGATGTCCATTTCGTCCATGGCTTGGCTATCCCAGTGCATTTCGCTCGCGGAGGATTCCATGGTGCTTGTGCGTCGACTGTCAGGTGGCGGTGGGACGTAATCGACGTCACTTCCGGTGAGAGCAGGGAGTGGCCTGGGTTTGGTGGGTGAATCGAGGGAGAGACGGGCATTCAAACGACCGAGCACGCCGTTTGAAGCCCATGGTACGCCTGGTAGAGGCCCTAGGCTCGACACGTTTGAGCCGTGCCTTGAGCTCTGTGCGCGTCCGGCGGCCGGAGAACGCGCCGGAGAGCTGACTTGAGATGCCTTGACCTTGGATGGCGTGTTTCCGTTTGGGGGCGTCGTGGTCGGCTTGGTACTTGTGCTATTCTTTGGCGAAGGCAGATGGGCTGCATGTCCATTCGTAGCCTTTTTCGCCGGAGTCTGCGGTGCTGGTGCAGCAGCAGTCCTCCTCGGAGATGTCATTGAAGAGACTCGAGGCCGTATTGGAGGAGCCAGAGCCACGAACGACGGGCCTTGTGCTTTCGAACCGGAGGCAGATGTGGATGATCTGCGCGAGTTGGACAGCGTTGAGGCATTTTGCAGGATCATCTCCGGCGACCTGACCTGGTTGCTCCTCGTAGGAAACGGCGCTGATACACGCCTTGAAGCATTATATCTAGGTAGCTGGGTCGCATTTGCAAGTGGAGGCGGTGATATTGGAACAGGCGTCGCGTTAGGTGACCTGGCTGCCGCCTGCTTTGTCGGTCCACGAATTCTAGAGGGTATCTGACCGCTGGACGACCTCAACAGCGGTCGCTCGTTTTGACGCGTCGTCGGTATTGCGGGCTTTGCAGTCGCCATCGTCGCTGGTCAACACGAGGCTGGCACGGGCACGCGCGTGGTATAATACAGTCACGCTTGTCACCAGCGTCTACGTCTAATGGATCTTCCACTTCCATCGATGTGCCTTTTCTACAATCAAGAACAAAATTCGTTTCAAAATTCCAAGATGTTTTATTCATGGTTTTTCTCTTGCACTGCGTAGATACGACTTTTATTTTATTTTATTTTATTTATTTTATGGATTCCCAAGATAGCAAACACTCATTCTACCCACAGTTACGATCATATTCTGCACACGGAGTAATTCAGCGGCTAGCCTATAGCTGGCTCTTCGAATGAATTAACGGAAATGGTCAGAATATGGATTTGAGTGGGTTATTAAGCTATTGGCTCTCTCGTAAGTATTAATCATTTACTTAAATGAGCTTCACTACTTGTTCACTACTAAGAAAACGCCTTGGAGAAGCTTAACTGCGGTATCCACTCGCCGGGGATCTGTGCGCTCATCTTTCCCTTTAAAAATACCTTTAAAATGTCTGTGAAAGGATGTGAAGCGCTGTGCTTCTCAAACGGGGATACGGTTCGATGCCCTGATGGTAGCCGTGCCTGTCGCCTGCTTCTTTCTCCTTTAGCTTTCTCCTTCACCATGGCTCTCAACGCCTCCTACGCAACCCCCCTAGACGCGCTCTTCCACATTCTCTTTATCCACGCGCTCTTCACAAAACCCTCGCCCAACCGCCGTCTCCTATTTCTCCCCATCTGCGCCGTAGCTTTCTACAGAATATTCTACGTTCATACCGGGGACGTGTTCGAAGATTTCTTCACCACACAAGCCATCGCTATCGGGGTCGTCCAAGCATCAGACTATATCTTCCTCCTCGACCCTCAAAAAGACTTACGACTGAATAATCAGGAGAAACCTGCGTATGAACTGGGAATATGGGACCGCCTGAAATGGGCGATTACATTATTCGCGAGCGCGAGAGGCGTCGGGTGGACACATGAGTCACCGCGCTTAAAATCCCTGCACCCTAAAGGCATTTCATACGCCTATTTCCTCATTAGGGCTATTTGGTTTCTCTTCTTATTTGATTTAGGGCGAATGCACAGCTTCGTTGACCCAGCAACCTTGCCTTTTCCTGAAAGCCCGATCACGCAATTTATTCAGGGGTATTGGGAATATGTTACGTTGCCGAGCTGGGGGATATGCCTTGTTGCTGGGATGAGTGCAGGTCATGCTATTTTGAGCATCATTACTGTGTCGCTTGGAATCTCTAATTTTGAGTCTTGGCCGCCGTTGTTTGGGTCCTTCGCTGAAGCTTATACGATTCGTAATTTATGGGGGTAAATCGTGGAATCCTCTCCACATATCATTCGTACTGCTAACGTTCGTTTCAGGCGGTCATGGCATCAACTATTACGTCAAGTAAGTTGATTTTCCAAGTATAAGCTCTATTACCCTGAGTCCTGACTTCGTGCGTATTTAGCCTCTATCCAGCCACGGCAAATACCTCGCTCACGCCATCCTAAAATTCCCTCCCAAAAGTAAAGCATCCTACACCACCCAAGTCCTCGTCGCCTTCATCCTCTCAGGCGCATCGCACCTCGTCGGCGAATACGGCATGCAACAGCGCCTCGGGCTCGGGATGATGGGGTTCTTTACGTTTCAGGCCCTTGGAATGGGCATTGAAAGTGTCTTTATTCGCCTTATTGCGTTTCTTGGTATCGGTATCAGTCATGGCTCGAGGGCTGTTAATAATAATAATTTGAGGAGCAAGTGGAGGGTATTGGGGTACGTTTGGGTGCTGGGCTGGCTGGCTTTGACGGGGCCGATTTTGATGAGACCGTTGTTGAAGAATGGGATGGGGAGGGGTATGACACATTTTAGTTTCATTCTTGGGGTGGTGAGGGGGGAGTGGTTCCCCACGTCTGCGGCGTAAACTACACATTACCCTTTATAGAGTCACGGGAGCTCGTGTGTTCCGAAGATACCAAGCGTGAAGGGGTTACAAGAATACTGTATTTCACTAATAATACTTATTTAGTATTCTTTATTAATAATAATATTTACTCATTACTTTGGTTACTAACAGCGTTTCAAGTTTATAGGAACATTTACTTGAAATTGTATCCAACTAACAACTTTGAAAATCCCGAAATACCATGTTCTCCCTTCTTGTTTTCAAGTTTGGATTATTAGGTGGTTAATTGGCGAGAAAATGGAAATTTCATCCCCAAAGGCAAAAGAGCGGGACCAGTCGGGCCGGAGAGCCGGATTCCCACGCGACAGCGGTCCTCCTCCACAAGCTTAACGGTTCAACGTCCAATGCTAGGGCCTATGTCAGTCTATATCTAGGTTCTATATCGCGATGTTACCTGATGCTTATGATTTTTGGGGCGCGACGGGGAGCTCAACTGAGTAGAAATATCTGAACTCCCCTACGTCTCCCCGTGATGGGCTTGGATCGAACCTACATTTTGACAGAGAGCATTTTCGATCACTCCAGTGCCGAACGCACTCTGCCCGATTCTAATTATGTAAGGAGAAATACTGAGTAATAATATTCTCAATTACAGGAGCCCACTGGCACAATTCCACTTAATAAAACGAGAGTCCATCTTTACACCAATAAGCAAGCTTGTCATTGTCAATCTAGTGTAGTACTTCGACCGCCCATTTAGTGTCTTGTCACGGAATTACTAGACCTCCAAAAACGGAGAGTCTAGCAGCATCATTTATCAGGCTTCTCATTCATTGTTAATCCTACCTTCCCTAGAAAGTTTGCTCAGACCGTAATTATTTCTGATTCGTATGTAATCTTCAGTGAAGTTTGATATTAAAAAATATCCGAAGTCGATCACCCTCCATCGATGCGCATACCCATGGTTCGGGCAAATGACGTCGCGCGCAGACAGAGGGGCTTCAAGGATATTGCTATATCGCAGGTCCCCGTGTTGAACACCGAATTTGCCCAGATCATCTAATAGATCACGTATATCTTTCCTAAAGAATCTTCTGGTTAGACTTTATTGAATAAAATCAATAGTAAACTGCGTACTCGAAGGGATGCGCAGGGGCACCCAGAGGTATACCGCCTCCCAAACCCTCAAGTACTAGTATCGAGAGAGCCCTTGGCTTTGAACTTCGGTTTCTCATTAGTGCAGTATAGTCTTACTTGGTATAGTCATCTCGATTTAATATAGATCTATAGCAGTACGGACTAGGATCGTTAAAGTTATTGCTCGGACCTAGCTCCCAAAAGTCTTCTTCCATCACTGAGCAATCTTCTACGATCATGGTAAGATCGTCGTAAGGTAATATCTGCCTGTGATCGATGTCATCGGACAAAACAGTCTGGAAGAAGCCTTAACATTTCGGAATGACAATTCCTTGAAAAGTCCTATACTCGCGATAGAAGGCTGCCTCGCGGGCAAGAGAGTGTTGGCCTGAGGGTTGAAAACTGTAAAATCAATTTCGTTAGACGAAAGATATGCCATTAATTCATATAACGTACATTGCCTGAGCGCAAATGGAGATGCATGGTTCACAGTTCCTCGACCGTGTGAATGGAGGCGTCGGAGCGAGGGAGGGAACAGGCATGGGTCCAGTTCGGAACTAGTCAGAGCCGACGACTGCCGCGCCAGTCGATCGGAAGCGGTCACTGCAGCATCGGACGTCTATTTCAAACTCAGTTCCCCTAGTCTCCCAGAGTCTCTCCCACGCCCTAGTTGGGAGACTGGTCCTGCCAGTAGTATTTCACTAATAATTCTTGGCATGTTTTATAAATATTTATGACCTCGACGAATAACGCTCTAAACTGTATTTTGACTCCTGGTTAGTCGGGCTGATAGGCGAGATTCCCACGCAGATTTTCCTCCTATTAAATAGATATCAAGACCATGATGGTTTATTTCAAGGGACGAAAATCACATTCAGGAATCTAGCCTCAGCACTACGCCAGGGGGGCTGCTTTTCTAGTAACTGATAAAGGAATGTCTGAGTGATGCACTGTGGTAATACCTAATCAGGATATATAATCAGATATTGGCGTGCAAAATGGAAACCCACTATTGGCATACCATCTCTATGTCAAAAGCAGTAGACATATATTTGGGTTGTACATGTATCAGTAGGTGAAGATTTTTTTCGAGCATTTAAACTTGAAATTGAAATTAATTTTAAATACTTGGAATGCCTCACTGTCTGATGAAAGACTTAGGCGACCAATAATGAATTGATATATACTGGATAATATATCAGTTTCATGAGCTATTCGTAGAGAAATGGAGATCTACAGACTCCCAATCCATCGAAAAAGATCGCCCAAACGAAGGTAGATTCTGAGATAAATCTCCACTTGGTAGTTTCTGTTAGAGATAGGTCCTGTAGAGGATCTGAGGGCGAGTTACAGTAATAAAGGCAACTATATTCCATAGAATAGAGAGCCATGAACTAAGAGTGTAATTCTTCTAAGAATGAAACCCTACCTTGTGATTACACCAATGTTGATACAATACAAAATAAGCTTTGAGGCTGCTGAGCGTGCTCTGTCTTTAAATGTGGGAGTTGTATTTTTTCTGAGTTGAAAACCCGTGACATACAGCACCAAACTATCTACTGAATGATGACGAAGGTAATAGACCAGGGCGGCACAACTGCCCAGATCACACAAGGTGAGGCATATTTCCGATAATGTCTCTGTAATCTGTAAAGGTTTTATTGTTATTCTGAGCATGAGATTTCATGAATGTGATTTTACCTTGACAAACGGTGCAAAGTATCCGGTTATGGTCCCGTTGATATTCCTTTGGAAAGTTTAAATTTATTGATCTCAATGGCCCATAAATAATACTGACAAAGGTATTACGGCAGCTTTAAGGAGGCTCGGGTTAATACTAGATTTGGTAGAGTTAAACCCTTTAATATACATATTCTAGAGACTGAATACTTATGTGGCATGAAGATCATGCCTCCCTACCCAGTTGTGTGGCAACCAGAAAAAACAGAGCTCACAGGTTTCAAGAACTTTAAAGGTTAATAGAAATACAAAAGTGCACTTACGAGAATACAAACAATAAATTATGGCTGGCTTAAGAATAAGTACTCCATCGGGTCTCAGTGGTAACTATTAGTATGAACTATTCGTAGCTTTTTGATCGCTTGAAGTGTTTTGCGCAAGCTGTTTCTATACCTGTTCCGAGGGATGGTGATGGTGCTCCACTATCTTTCTGCCACTTGCATGTACGATGCTCTACCGAACGAAGACTCTTTCACTCTTTCTTGATCCTTCATGTAGAACCAAAGAGGGGGCCATTTCGTTCGGTAGATCATCGTGCATGCAAGTGGCAGAAGAAAGCTCAAACGCTAATAAGAAACGGTGTTCCTGTCTACCAAGACTATTGAATACAAGCTTCGTGCTGTCTCAGAGATATTTGGTGATAAACAGGAGCAATTCTGACATTCTCGATAGGTCCGACTATAAATCCAAGCTCAGAGAATCCACAAAAATCAAACACCATGCAGCAGGAGGCATTAGTGGATAGATCTCCTCGGTAAACAGCTTGTAATTCTCGGCCTTGAGATGCAATAAAATCAGGTGTTGTCGGGAAGGATAAGTGGCCCTTTGATAGGCAACCTGCCGCAAACGTTCCCTAAAAAAAAAAGTATACTGAATCTGGCGCCATGGTAATATCTGTTGGTTGACCTTCAGATAATCTTCTGAGAAAAATATAAAGCATAAGAGACGCTGCATCTGAAAAGACGTACACATTCTGTAAACAACTCTGACTGAAACACTAACCTTTAACGTTTCCCGCTTGTATCACAAGCACGCCGGATCGGTACCAATTCTTGAAATCTGCAACTACGGCTGAGAAATTTCTATGGAGCTCAAGCGACAGCCGATGTCCTCGAAATTAAGCGTTTTGACGATATTTTTGGTCAGATAGAGTGTGTTCGGCGGGCGGGTCGTTTTACGTTCTCTATTCGCAAGAATCACTATCTTCTTGTCGAGCACTTTCCCCTTTAACGTCGTACAAGCTTGTTCTTATAAATATAGATTAGCCTTAACTGCACCTTTCACCAACCATTTGAGACATACCAGCCTGAGGCGGTTCATCTGGTGTGAGCGAAGGTCATGTCGGCTGGAATGTTTCTAATCAAGCGGATGTCACTTACAAAAGGATGTCACAATAAGATCTATACCGACCTCAGACTCTCCAATATAGTCTTCGACCATGTCGTTGATTGAGCATCTCACGGTATGCTTCCTCACATACTCTTCACAGCAGGACTCTGTCAAGTCCGAGTCCGTCGAGTGGAAAAGGTTTAATAGGCTGCGGAAGGCATTAAGACAGATGAACTAGAATGGGGAATATAATTCTGTACTCTCCAATATTGGATGTCGCGGTGCAGTGTCTGCGAAGGAAACACATATCTAACCTCCCTGTCCGCGTCCTATAACGTACCAGATTCTCGCTCAATGGAAAAGTTCCTTTCGGCGGACCCGATTCCTCCAAATACACACATCAGTCGATCTGAAGGCGGTCGCATTCCATTTTGAGCAAACGTCGTCGATGTAGTAGAACATGCAGCAGCGGGAGTATTGGCGGTGGCCATAAGGAGCAAACACTGGACAGGGGGTTAAGTTGAAGCAGAGCCGAAATCGGGTAAACCGATCATCCCGAGATTTTCGCGGCAGAGCTCAACTCATTGTAAAGAATCCCTTTTATATTCCAGAAGACTAAGTAAAGAAAGCTTGCCTGGACGGTCTCCATTGACAGCTTCATTATATTAACTAGTCATAATCGATTTAACATAATATGTTACTTATATTCGCGCTTATGTAGTCTTCGGAAATTAGAAAATAGGTACGTAGTGCCTATTCACTACATTTGTATGAGCCAAGCCTGTACCGGGCCAGGCAAATACATACAAACATCATTAGAGCCTCAGGATGTTTCAGCCCAACTTCTGAGACAGTACTTTTGGACTTGCAAAACAGACTTGTGCGGACTTTTTGCGGGGCAAGTCCAAGTCCCACAAGTCTCTCGGCGGATTTGTGATGGACTTGCAATAGACTTGTCTTCTCGCTGTAACTGACTTGCATGGGACTTGCAGCTTTGGGAAGGGACTTGTCTCAGACTTGTACAGTGCCCTTGTATGTATCAGTCTATCTCACATATTTTGCTTTAGGAGTGGTTTATCTAGCACCTTCAGGGCAGTACATTATAGGGAACTGTGTTGCTCTAAACCTGTTTGAATCGTCTATACTGTTTGAAATAAATAGTTTTTTTTTATTACTTGGAGGGATTTATGACACTTCGGGTACCTACTTATACAGAGTGCTATGTTGTACAGAAATACCGTATTTACTCTGTTCCCTTTTTAGATACAGCTTGACTTCCAGCACATTTCAAAGGAATATTTTTAGGCTTAATAACTTAGGTAAATGAGAGGATTTGGATGGGTAGCATGGATTCATAAAGACTTCAGGAAGCACCGAGGACTTGTGCGCCTTGCGTGGGACTTGCACAGCAACTACAACTCCGATTATCACAGTAGCTGGCTTATTTGAGAGCTATTAGATCCATGGTATGTCAAATCCTCCACATGATTCCACTGCCCGCTGCCAGGATGGAAGGAACTATGTGCCCTATGATGTTAATCCCCTGTGAAATTTTATTCCCAAGGGATTAAGGCCATAGGGTCGTGCTTTCTCTTTGGTTCTTTTCTCATTTCGATTCTTGGGCGCTAGCGCTTTACCTCGATGCACAATGCTAGCGCCCAGAAAGAAACTCAGGCTAAGGATGGTAATATCTCATCAGGGGTCAAACATGAATTGGGACCTATAGAAAATGTCATTAATGAGATGCGTCATAGCAAAAGGGCAAGAAAAGCGGTGGATTATAGAGAGCCTGTCAATAATTTAAGCATATTTTCCAAAAATAAGTATCCTTTGTATTGATATGGCTCTCAGGATAAATAGAAAGGCAGTTTATCTAGTTTCTTTGGTTTTGTTGCCCTCACAATGTCTACCAATCATCACCCACAATGGGAGGTATGATGTACAAAGCTGCAGCTAGGGGAATCTTGCAGAGGACTTGTGGAGGACTTGCAGAGGATTTGCAGCAACTTGCACGAGACTTACGGTGACATGTGCAAGACTTGCAGCAGCTTGCATGAGACATGCAGGGACTTGCATGGGACTTGCCAATATTCACAGGACTTGCAGGACTTACCGAGCCCTTTAGAAAAGATTTGCTGATAAATAACAACAAACCTGTAGGAGTGCCAACGTGTTACTCAAAGATTTTCTAGAGATATATGTACCACCTTTCATAGCTGACTGAGCATTTGAGGTACCTGTTCTGAACTAGGTGCTTGAGTTTGAGAATGAAAGGATATCACAGCTCCTTTTTACTGAAAAGATAAGCTTTTACAAATGTTTATAATCACTTCTAAATCTCAATTATCTCAATTAATAATCCTAACGAGGGAATAGTAAGCACATGTGTCTAATTAACAGGAGACCAAGGACAAGGAACAAGCAAAGCCATTTTCATTATTCTTTTTATATGTCTGAGTCGTGTATTGTATTTCAACCTAACCATATCAATATGCACTACTTATGTCTGAGCCTAAGCACGTCGAGACCTTCACCAATGACGGAGCAACAAGCACCTTGATACAGTCACCAATAGTATTGATTTACTCCGCTATATAGTCACTGATTAGAAAGCCTATTATACAGGTTATCCTCGTTAATTCCTTCTCAAAGCTATTATGGGGTGTACTATACATCAGTATATTCTAGTGGGTGCCAGCCCGGCAGGCGCAAGTCCGTTTCACCCGCAAGTCCAATCTACCAAGTCCGGCAAGTCCCTCCTGCCAAATTAGGCAGGTGCAAGTTCACGCAAGTCTGACAAGTCTTATTCCCAAGTCTCGCTATATTCCCTCCCAACTTCTCAACCGCGCGGGAGGTTCGGCTGACGCACCATTTCTCAACTTTGCCCATACACTTGTCCTTTCTACGCTATCTAGCTGAAGTGCTGCTGGATTTGAAGATCAGAGATTAGTGGGATCGATCTCCCTACTCGGAGTTGAACGCACTGCAAACACAAGTGTCATCTGTGCACGGTACTACATCCCTGCGACTCGTACTAACCTAATGCATTTAAATACCAAATTTCAGGCATGGGACCAGCAAACTTAAAGCCTAATGGCACGCCGAGAAGGAATAAGGGATTTCGTGCCAAACGAAACTAGAGACGTGAGTGATACCAAAGATGATATGAGGTTTTGTCAAGCCTTGTCCATTACTTCATCATCATTCTAGAAAACGGGACGAAAATACTGACCAGAAGAAGAAAATTATAGTTGAACACGTAGAATTCGTAGAGGTCTGTGTTTGAGTTATACGTGTTTCCAACAGTTCTAATATCCAAGATCGTAGATAAGTGTCAAGGGCCCCGGAGATGACATCAGAAAATATATTTAACGGAAAGAAAAAAAATATAACCTAAAGCATCCTAAGGTATTAAGGTATCTTCTTGTTTTTGATCTTTTTAGGGCGATACCGAAGCGGCAGACAGCTCGAAACCCGATTCTTCTAGCTCACGTACATCTGCACATCGCGTCAGCTCGAGAGTTCGATGAAGTAACCGTTCCTCCTCTCAAGACGTACATTCATCCTCATGTATACCGAATCACTCAGCATCCAAAAAAGCCATCGAATTAACACAATGCTGGCTCCGAGTCGATGCCGTCGAAATCCAAGGAACCACCCTGGAACAGCTCCTAAAGCAAAATATGGAAGCAACGGAAGCTCGCAAACAAATTGCTGAATATGTTAACTCAATCTCTCCCACGTTCAAGCTTGACCCGGCATTATGCGCGTCTTTGGATAAGAGGACGGAGGGGCTGGAGGGGCAGATTGCGAAGATGATGCCGATATTTGCGTTATCAGAGGAGCATGAAATGACGGTACTAGCGGAAATGAAAAGATTAAATATAATATTAATGGCAGCTTAAGAGAAGTAGTCAACGAGTGCTTTTGAGGGATTTATATACGTACAGTTCACACTCCATTGTCAAACTCTGCGCAATTGGTCATACTTTCCGATTTCGAGGCCTTCGTAAAAAGTTTAATCGGCTAATTTTACCTTGTTGGTCCCAAAGATTCTTTACTTGATAGGATACCCTGGACCAGATCTGCAGGAAGCCCTAAACAGACATCAGAACGACGCGTCATTGTCACGCGTTGTCACGCTGTCACGCCTTCTTTCATGACGTCAACCCTGCGTCAGTGGTGGATGCACATCCGTCCTTCCGCTTGTGTATAAGGGAAGTCAGCACGACTTGTGATATTTATGCAGCGTCTCTCCCACCTTCGCACAAGTCGCTTAGTAGTCAATTCCCGCCTCTTTACTCCAGTACCCACAACTTTACACTTCGTTCACCTACGCAACATGCATTCGAATCTTACCGAAGCGGTCAAGGAAGACCACCAGGAGGTGAGCTGTAATCGCTTTTCTTTGTACCTATCGATATCTAATAGCCAAGTTCCAGATGTATGAATACTATGAGAATTATAAAGTGTGCCAGCGCGCTGGTGACAAGGATGGTCAAGCAAGGTGGTCTCATCAATTGATCTGGGAAGTTGCAAGGTAGATATATCCACTACGAAACAGCCTAAAAACCACTCAACTCATCCTTGTTATGTCATTCCCACAGACATGCCGTTGCAGAGGAAATCGTCGTATATCCCTTGATGGAGAAGTTTATGGGTCAGAAGGGCAAAGAGCTCGCGGATCAAGATAGAGATGAGCATCAGGTACCTATTTCAAGGTTGCGTCCAATACTTCACTTTATATATTTATTGGATTTCAGTTCGTCAAGGAGAAATTATACGCCATTGAAAGTTTCAATCCTGGCTCTAACGAGGTACGTCTCATACAATCTCAATCCTTAGGTTGCTCTTAGCCCGTCTCGTCACCCGGCAGTACAACAGCATTCTGGACGAAGTCATGGTCCATTTGCACAAACATAATGATAGCGAAGAGATTAATGACCTTCCGGAGTTAGAGCCTCGTCTTGGTAAAGATGGCAGCAAAGATGCGGCACAAAGCTTCTCCCGAACGAAGATGTTCGTGCCAACCAGGTGCGTCTCCTGTATAACCTAATAAAACTTCGGATTAATGTATAATCTTCCAGAGCTCATCCGGATGCACCGAATAAGCCGCCTTATGAAACCCTTGCCGGTTTCTTAGCGCTTCCTCTTGACAAATTGAAGGACATGTTCACTTCCTTCCCTAACGAGGATACGAAGGCGAGGACAAAGGCCGAAGCTGCAGATTTGTAATAGTATCATTTCGAGAGATTCCCTTCAATGAGGGTGCATGTAATAATAGTCATTCAATAGTATCATTTTCGTTTTGCTATAATGGAAGCCGACTGAATTTTTCATCGTCGAGAAATAACTTTAGAACCTAGATAGATCCACAGATAACGCGATTCAATCTCTATTAATAAAATTACAATTGGTCATAGAAATATTCGAAAACCATTCGAAAGCCTTCATATTCTTGCGGTTATTCCGACATGGATAATCCTTAATATGTTTGGTAAGTATTTTTCGTGATTCGAAATTGAGTCAAAACTTACTCATCAGCTGGAGTTAACCAATTGGCAGTTTCAGGGAACATGGTGACTAAAATAAATGAATCAGTTACAAAGCGAATTGGGTAATTTTACGGGGATACATACTAAGACGACAATAGAAGACTTCGATCAAAAGCTCGCGGAGCCAGTTAACAACCTCGGTGAAAAACGGAAGACGTTCATTGACTTCCACAGACTTGCTGACGACGTTGTAATGAGGGACGCTTAAGACCATATATTCAGAATTAAAGGGATCTGCGAAGAATCATTTAGACTCACATATGAGTGGTTCTCTTTGCGGCCTCCTTAATCTGCATTATTGTCTCCTTGGCATCAGCACCCCTGAACCTTGTTTCAATCATACAAATGTCGTTGACGATTGCATCAATATTGATGTCGAACTTTTCGCGGAAACCGATTTGATAGGTCACTCCATAAAATCCTTTTGGGTGATATTAATTGATAATTGATCGCTTGAAAATTGTAGACGTACCGTCAAGAGTACGAACTTTATTGACAATAAAGCGGCTTTCTTGTGGAACGCGAGCAACCGAAATTACTCTGACAGAAAGGAAGACCTAGGTTTGAGCTCAGGATTCAGCTCTTATAAGGACAGTGGTACTATTTAACACTCACAACGACGCGAGGCAACGCAGGATACTGTCTCAAGAAGCCAACGAAAGTATGCGGGATACCCTTTCCGCTGGCGAACTTGTGGAAAACAGCCATAATAGGAATAGATGCCAACTTCTGCGAAGGATATCCGTCGTTATCGGCGGTGTATAGCCCTGTGGACGCTGAGGGCGTAAGTGAATTGGAAGCATCATTTTCATCACTAGGATCTTCAGGTTCAACTTCCAATACATCGTGATCATGATTTGCTTGAGATAAAGCAGCTTTCTCGCTGGGTTCCTTGTCACCAGAAACGATGAAATGACGGAGGTTTTTGCGATTTGCACCGTCAAATTGATCTTCCAGGTCCTAAACATACGTGATGAGGCTGCGTTTTATATTCTGAGAAAACGCGTTTTTTTGGACTTACTCTAGCCCAAGTCCAGAACACCATAAGGATCAGACTAAGGGACACGAAGTTTAGATACAGATCAAAATCCTGAAAAACAACAGCACTCACAGAATTAAACCAAGCATGAGTGGCACCCAAGCTCCGTGTGGCACCTTCCTCAGAGCTGCACCAAAGAATAATCCTGAAAAAGAAATCAGATACCGCCTGACCGATATGGCATGTAAATGATTCCTCACCATCGATAAAACCAAAGGCAAGCAGGAAGACTAGACCAACAATCCAAGGCAAGTGCTTAACATAGCGACACTGGATAGCAATCAAAGTAGTCGTCACGAATAGAACAGTTGCAACAGCAAAGCTGGGGGGGAAATAGGTAAATAAAGTTCCGTGCGATGACAATATAATATAACCTACCCATAAGCATTCGTGAGGGCCGTCGAGTTCTTAAAAGCAAGGACAACCACCAGAGTGATAACAGCGACTGTAATGCAGTATGATTTGAATCTTAAAATTAAACTGAGAGCAAAATAATAATACTCACGAGTCCAGTTAACGGCCGGTATATAAACTTGACCTTGAACGGTTTCCGAGGTGTGTAGCATACGAAGTCTAAATGGCGGTTAGAAAGCTTTGGATAACTCTGCAAAGTATTTCTTACGGTGGGAAGCTCTTCAAATGTATCAATTGTTGTATCTAAAAGTGCCATAGGTTTAGGTTTATCAGATACATCTCAGAATAAAATAAAATATATATCCTACCAAGGAGAAAGTGGCAGTTATCAATGCTTGAGATGCTACCAACTACGAGGTCGATTAAACGCAAAGTCAAGGTAGATTAACCAAATCATATTTTACCGTAGCAAGGATGGCGAGAATATACATGATCCTAAAGAAAATAATTAAAGAAATCACAAAGTATAAAGACATTGACATACCAAAATAATGGACCATTCGCTGGACCAGGTATCGTCTGATAAAAGACATTGGACAAAACTGCCTCGCCATCGACTATAAGCCTAGCACCTTGTCCAAGGTAGGCGAGAAGTAAAGCGGGGTATGTCACCAACGTGAAGGATAACTGAATGGACAGCATGTTGAACTGCCCTAAACTGTCACCCAAAACAAAGGCGAGTGGGTACAAGGTTCCTATAAGAAGAACAACAAAAGCCTTACTTGGCAAACAAGGCTTCACATCCTGTCACGGCGAGTAAGACACCGGCAAGAAGGTCATAATCCTTGGTGCGGACAAATACTAATCATCGTGGAAAATCAGACAAGGAGAGAGGGTACTGGATGAAAACCCTACGCAATACGGCACGAGAAGGATCGAATGCGCGGAAGATGCCTGGGTACTTGATGATGTTGACAATGCCCGTTGCCCCAATAAGGAAGAACCATATCAACGTGACTACAAAATACAGTAAATATAAATGATCAATCCGTGATAGGGTTTTCCACATACTGGGCGAGAAGGCAAAGGAGAGTTTTGCTGTACCAAAGCGCTGGACTACGAAAAGGACAAGCAAGAACCCAACAGAAATTGGTGCTATGTGGTTCGCCACCGACGGGACAGCTACAGCGATACCACCGACTGCACTCGTAATAGATACAGCTGGTGTGAAGACGCCATCGGCCATTGTGAGACTTGTTCCGAAAAGGGCCTGCAAGCAAGAATAAAGTCGATCAATAACACCGACCAATATCAGATAATATGAAATACATACCCAAGGCAAAATAAACCATTTGAAACGACGCAGCGTGTTCTTCTCTCGCGTACTATTGTTTCCCTTGATAGAATCTCCGGTCAACGAACGGTCTTCCTCGGCAGAAGGATGCGACGGAGGCATTAAACCATGGTATAGTGCAAAGCAGCCGCCCTCTCCCTCATTGGTTCCAAAACGCAACGCAATGAATACCTGGAAATAGCTGAGTTATTTTGTGCTCGCGCTGACGAGGACAAAGACTCACGTATTTCAGGAGGGGAAGCAACGTCAAAGACCATATGATTGCACTTATGCCCCCAATGACATCCTCGGCCGATGGGGCGGGACCATTGGAAGGCCAGATTCCATTCAGAACATATAGAGGCGATGTTCCGATGTCACTATAGATGATACCTGAAATTACCGGGGTTAGTAGTGACATAGTATGAGCGGTGAGAAGCACTCTTACCCAATGTCTGAAAACTTAAGGCAAGGAGGCTCAAGCCAGTCAGTTTTAGAGGTTGTCGAGAAGCTTCAACGTCGAAATGACTCTCCATCGTCAGAGGGGACGCGAGAATAGAAGAATTTGAGAGCCGGAAGAGAGGGATACGACAAGGACAGAGATTTTATAGGCATCGTGCCATAGCAGCTCCGCTTGACTCTCATCTGTCCTCGTTCCGCCGTTAATCAGAATCCGATATTGACGGACTATTAATGGGTGAATTACTCAAGGTACGTACATAGCAATCATGAAGGGTGGATAGGTAAGCCTTGGCGCCAGACAGATAGGCATTTCGTCCCGAGAGCCTAGGGTGTCTGGTGGACCCAGCGGCCCAGGTTTGTTACTCGAGAGCAAAACAAAAGGGCTTGCACAGCCTAAAGTAAATATACAGCAACAAACAAAGGCCACACTCCAGCGTGAGATACCCAGTTATATATAGTAGAGAGCAAACTTGGGCTTAGTCCAAGGGCTTCCAAGGGTCGTACATAAGGCCTTGGTCTGGAAGCGAGAAAGAACTCAGATGCAACCGATTCTGTAATAAGCCACTACGGCCCTAGGAGACAAGCGGTGACATTTGTGTCTCTTCTGAGTTCCAACCGTAGAATGGCATGTGCGTAGAGTTACTCCAGATAGGCAATGCCGGTTGCAGCGTCGTCCGTCCCTGTACTAGGTAAATTTGCAAGAGCATCATGCTGTGAGCCTGTGATGATGATTGTCAAATATGTCTGCGGATCTTCGATTGGTCTAAACAATGAGCGGTAGTCGGAAGATTGAATATATTCAAGGCGGAATTATTGCCATCATGATGGCCTGTAGATTTTTCCCTTGAATATTCATAGAGATTCTAGAAATCCGCAGTATACTTAGTGAGTCGTGACATACTTGCTCGACTCGGGTCACTCACCTGTCAGAAAGACGCCATGACTATCGCTGGGAGAACAAAGTGCCGATAGATCCCTTTATACGTAGAAACACAGGCTGCGGTCTCAGGTGTGAGCAAACCAGAAACGAAGCCAGCTGTCACGATCGGGCTTCGTCACGGAAGTTAGTTTTCAAGCGCCTGCCATCTATTGGTTGACGTACCAACGTGGAAGCCATACGTTTATACACATCTGGCAACTGCGTTTTGGTTTCTTTTAGGTACTGCATCAGCCAAAATCTAGAGACCTCGCGTTCCTGCTATTTAACATTCATACGCCGTTGTAAGCCATTTTAGCTTATAAGATGAATCAAAGGAATGCTAGGTCTGAATCTTTCCGGCTCTTTCGATTTTGGCTGCATTAGGAAAGTTGGTACGAGCGGCTAAATAGCTTTCTAGCCTGTCGATTTACTATCTAGTGCTATATAGCTTCGAGCTGCTAAGAATTGCTAAGGATCATTAGACCTCTCCTCCTTCCTAATTCCGCGCAAAGTGTTTCAACAAGTCACGTGCGGTTCTGTCTGCCTTCGTCTTTCTGACTGTGACAGTGTCTTCAACCTTCTGCCTCGAACCACCACTTCCTCGTCACAAACACCGAGCATGGCTGCTATACAAGACCCCATCTGCTAGTGTCTTATTCTTTTCTTGCGTCTATTCTGACCGATATCACTTGTAAATTGATCTATACTAGTGCAAGACCTTTCATAATCCCCATGTCCATCCTACATCTCGCACACAGGCTACAACTTGATTCTACGTTGCGGCTTTATAAATCTCTGGTCTCTCTGTACTCAGTTCTATCCACACAGAGCTTCTACACTGCTTGTGCATGCATATTATAGGGTGCTGGAATCTGTTTTGGTGTGTTATTCCACATTTCTCCATGCAGTACACGTTCAGCTGATCTCAATTAACCATTCCTTTTGCCAGTACTTCAATCGAGATAGAACTAAGCCATTTGGATATTTCGACCAATATATTCATGGTACACTATCACAGTAACATTGTTCTCCTTGCCTAGGCTCTCACTTCATTACTATGGGGACCAACGGTATTTGATAATGCTAGTGTAGTAGAGGTTGTATATTACAGTGCGATATATACTCTAATAAATATGCTATTTAACAAATGGTTATTACCTACAAGTACACATGTATAAGAATATTCGGAAATAAAATTGGTATAAGTAATACACAGGCTATGTAAGCTAGATAGCGCTCAGCTAGCCCGCCTTGACGATGTTGATATGTCGGCAAGGTCTTCGCTAGGCCTGCTAGGGCCATTTTTCTAGTAGCGGTTATGCTAAAAACACTAGACATGATATGACCACTATATTGGCTATATAGGGCTACGCGGCCCGTGCCAACTTTCCTGATACTATAAGAAAAGCGATGAAACGATGAAACGAACCACATAACTCATAGATCCAGAGATGCTCCTATATTTGAAGGTGGGCATTGAGATATGAAGTCCCTATACTTATAATTTTTTTTTTTAGACTTTATAAGGAGTTCCTGTTACTTAAAGAGAGACATTGTGCGTCCATACCATTTTCTCGTTTTTCCAACTAAAAGGCTTTCTTCGGGTGAAGTTTAACTGATTCAGCGAAACTCATCCCACGAGAGTGTGTGTGTGAGAGAGAGAAACATAATTATCAAACATTTACCAATCTACGCAGAACACAAAAAGCTCTTACTTGCAAGTATTATATCAAACCATGCACAGCCGCAAAAGGATCATCTTCCGCCGTATTACGCTGCGCTATCTCCACCGCGGCACATATCGCTTCAGTGGCTTTAGCACCAATCAATTCCTCCAAAAATGCTAAAGCCATATCTGTGCCTGAAGAAGAAAAAAGGTCATGAAGCGTGCTCCTTGGACGATATTTTTAGTATTTATTTACCTGCAGTGACTCCCGAGCTAGTCCAGATATTCCCGTCGACGACCCATCGAGCTTTGGGAACCCAGGTGACGTTCTTATCACGACAAATCGTCTGGGCCATAATTCAATCATCAGATTACGGACACTGAATGTTGAATGGAATATGGAGAACCCTACCTTTATTACGTTGTAGAATGCCTTGTTCGTCGTGGCCCGTTTGCTGTCGAGGACGCCTGCCAGAGCAAGAATGGCGGCGCCTCCACAGACGGACATGATATATTTGACTTTAGGAGCTTGAATCTTCACAAATTCGATCACTTCTTTCGGAGTTCTGTCTTCCATGGTGGTCAAATCGGGTATAGGTCCTGTTCCAGCGACGACAGTCAACTCTTCACGATAATTATAATAAAATAATTCTAATAACGCACCAGCAGGAACCCAAATAATATCATAAACCTCATCTTTCTCCAACGCATCCGCATATGTCCGCGTAGGTTGCATACCAGGCAGTCCAGGCGTAAAGCCAAAGACGAGGTCCATGGTGGGTGCGAGGTACTCGATTTGGACGCGGGAGGGGACGTCGTCGCCCATGTGTTTTCTGATGGGGTGGTCTGCGAAGTTGAGGTGGCCGAAGAGTTCCATGGGGAGCATGAAGTCAGCGACGGTGACTTCTTGGCAGATGCAGACGGCGATTTTGAGGAGGTAGGGCATTGTGGACTCGGAAGTGGCAGTGAGTGTACTTTGACTTGGAATGATAGTGGGCTTAGAGGGTTGGCGTGATTTGAGGGTATGGTTGGCATCCTTCTGTTTATACGTTTTGCGACATGTATTATAAAATCGGGTAGCTCTGTCCCTGCGCTGGGAGTGATCCGGTGGGTTAGGTTGTGTGCGTAAATACTACTAATGGGTGGACGGCCTTTTGCCATTCATATTCAGCACTGATGCCTTTCAGCTCGAAATGTTCCTAACGCGACCCGGGTTGAATCGTTGACGTAATTCAATAGAAAACTGTTCCGAAATCTTTCGAAGCACAGATCGAAGCCGCCCCATTGTCATTACCCATTGTCATTACGCGCGTCGTTCGGCTGTTTCTAAGTTGGCAAACCAAGGTTCATCCTTCCAAATAGTGATTTGCGGGCCCGGCTTTATGAGGCTCAAGCCTACTCAAGTGGTAAGCCGAGCCCAGGCTTACAAGGGAAGTTTTATAATCATGTTATAGAGCAATATATACTATACTGTATGTATTCTTTATACCTTTCTATTCATCCTCTTCGTCTGAGACAAGTTCAAATATGGTCCCGTCACCATTCTCGTCGCCGTCGCCGTCGCCTGCCCGCTCCCCCGCAACCTGCTCGCTAATCTCAATCCCAGCCTTCTCTTCCCCCTGCAGCCTTTCTTCCGAGAGCGATGACGGCATTAGAGAGAGAAACATTGTTCCTCCATGTCATTCTCTCCTCGTTTCTCAACTAAAAAGCTTTCTTCAGGTGAAGTTTAACTGATGCTGCGAAACGCGTCCCACGAGAAAGAGAGAGAGAGATAGTTATCAAACATCGACCAATCTGCACAGAGAACAAATAAATATTACTTGTAAGTACTCATCATACCAAACCATGCACAGCCGCAAAAGGATCATCTTCCGCCGTATTGTGCTGTGCTATCTCCACTGCGCTGCGTATCGCTTCAGCGACCTTAGCACCAACCAACTCCTCCAAAAAGCCTAAAGCCATATCTGTGCCTAATAAAAAAGGTCATAGCGTACTCCTTGAATTAATCTACTTTGAACGGTATTTTTAGTATTTACCTGCAGTGACTCCCGAGCTAGTCCAAATATTCCCGTCGACGACCCATCGAGCTTTGGGGACCCAGGTGACGTTCTTGTCACGACAAATAGTCTACCGTCATGATAATTCCATCAGATTACTTGCCACAAATACTGAATGAATAAGGGAAAACCCTACTAACCCCTATGACATGGTAGAATGCCTTATTCGTGGTGGCGCGTTTACCATCGAGGACGCCTGCCAGAGCAAGAATCATGGCCCCGCCACAGACAGACATAGTATATTTGACCTTGGGAGCTTGGATCTTCACGAATTCTATCACTTCTTGCGGCGTCCTGTCCTTTAAGGTGGTCAAATCGGGTATAGGACCTGTTCAAATTTCCAGTGCGGTCAGTGAGACGAAAGGCTTCCACTATAATAAGTATAATTCTAATAACGCACCAGCAGGAACCCAAATAATATCATAAACCTCCTCTCTCTCCAGCGCATCAGCATACGTCCGCGTAGGCTGTATACCAGGCAGCCCAGGCGTAAAGCCGAAGACAAGGTCCATGGTAGGCGCGAGGTACTCGATCTGAACGCGGTAGGGGACGTCGTCGCCCAAGTGTTTCCCGAAGGGGTGGTCTGCGAAGTTGAGGTGGCCGAGGAGCTCCATGGGCAGCATGAAGTCGGCGACGGTGACTTTTTGGCAGATGCAGACGGCGATTTTGAGTAGTTGGGGCATTGTGGAAGGGTGTGTGCTTGTGTGCTTTGAATGGTATGGTTGGCATCCTTCTTTATATACGTTTTGTAGCATGTATTATTAAAATCTGGTAGCACCGCCCCCGCTGAGAGTGATCCGGTGGGTTGGGTTGTGTGCGTAAGTACTACTAATGGGTGGACGGCCTTTCGCCATTCATATGCAGTACTGATGCCTTTCAGCTCGAGATCTTCCTAACGTGACCCGGATTGAATCCTTGAAGTAATTCAACAAAAGACTATTGCGAAATCTTTCGAAGCACAGACCGAAGCCCATTGTCATTACGCGCGTCGTTCGGCTATTTCTAAGTTGGCAGATAGGGCTCATCCTTCCAAATCAGATTAAGATGTACATTAGAAGTGATGAAGAGACTTACGTGTACCTAACTGATGCTCGGAGTGAGTTTGTGGTGTTATTTAGCTACGCCCCCTGCTGCGAGTACATTCTGCATTTGATGACCGTTCCCCACAAATTGATCCGTTGATCATGTAACCACCTCTCCTCTGTTAGGATCAATTTTTTTAATTAATGGTATGCAAATTTGCGTCCAAGACGTACCTGAAATGATTAAGTATGCAAACGCGCGGGATGTAAACATGGGTGACAACGCGTGACGAATCGCGCGCGTTGGACTTGGGCGGCGATTGCTCAGCTGTCAGATATTTGAGTACAACGCGATAGATTAGACAGGTTGTGCAACAGCGACAGAGCGCCCTGGCGCTGAGTTCTGTTGTGCTTCTATGTTGGCTCCACATGCTGGCGAAACTGGTGCTTTTGTCGCTTCACCATCCAATTGTGGAGCCACAACAGAACTCAGCGCCAGTGGCGCTCTGTCGCTGCTGCACAACCTGTCTATTTGGCCGCAGCGCACCGCTCATTTATCCAGACCGTTTTAGCTCCGTGCTGTTGCGATGTCATCTGGGGTCTTTGTATGGCAGCGGCCTGAGCAGCAACATTCGGGTGAGGTGAGTCTTCAACACTGCTTTTTCTGTTTAATCACGTATTATAATATTTCGAGTAAAAATTGCGCTAATACTAGGAAAAAAAAAATAGAAAAAAATACGCACCACAAAATACATGACTGAGTCTGATAGGCCAGTCAACACAACGGATGGGATAGTCGGGTTGGGAACTGATATACTCAAGTTTAAGTATGTCAAGGAATCCAAAGCTAAAAGCCAAAACGATTAACGCCCTCCTATAATAGGCTGAGGGGCATAATCGTTAAGCACTAATATGTAAAGCATCCCCGCACTGCGAAAATCAATCATTAGAAAACAAAACACATAATATTAATTAGGTAGGACGAGTATCGACTGTAAATAGAGTCGCGGTAAGTCTGGGGTGCGCTAATACAGCTTAGAAATAAAGAAATAAAACGTACGTACCATAAATATACCTAGCCGAGTCCGATAGTCTGCGGCCAGTGCACACAACGCATGGGGGATAGTCGGATTGGCAACTGAGATAGAGGCTTAAGTATGCCAAGGAATTCGAACCTAAAAGCTAAAAGACTAACGCCCTCCCATACTCCCATAATATTAATAGGCTGAGCGGGGTATAATCTTTAAGCACTACATTTAAGGCATCCCGCACTGCGAAGATTCAACCAGTCATTAGAGAACAAGACACATAATTGGTCAGGACGAGCATCTCACTACAAATAGATGTAGAACTAGAAAGCAGCCGTGTCAAGTCTGGGAAAAGACATGAAGAGACATGGCGTTCCATCGATTCAATTCGCAGGATCTTTTATTAGAGTCGATTCGACGCTATTTTGGTAATGATCTGGCATACAGATTTCCGGGATGGGGATGTCAATGGGAATGGCTGGGCAGATTCAGACTGGTATTGTACAAATCTGACAACTTGTATTAGATATATAGCAAATATTTAGTAATATTTGATGGGAATGATTTAAAACCGTACAGTAACACAGCCTCAGGCGTCACGTATACTTATATTTGTATAGATGGTCAACGTTGATCCACAATCCAGTGTATGCGAAGGCGCTAGGGATCCCGGACCTTGAGCTACTGAGATCGGCGACTTGGCAATTCAACTATTGCACTATAATATAGATCAGAATCGAGTGATGAAGGCCCCATATTCTAGATTTGAGGGCGAATTCAGAAAATGTGTCAAAAGACGAACCACGGACCAGAATTTATTATTTAAAGCTAACCAGCGACCAATAACCAGTATGGCAAGCTACAGTGGGATCTTTCTATTCGCGGACACATCGTTCCTATTCTTGACTTTTGAGAGAAGCCAATAGAAGCTGTGCAGATAGAAAGTGGCCGTGCAGGATAAACGTGTGCCTGGTATGGTATGCCTGCAGCCTATCGCGTCTTCTGCTGGATGCTAGATGTCAATGCAGAGGGCACTAGAGAAGTGTGTCAATGCCGAGGGCACTACTGGAGAAGTGTGGAAGCCTGGGGTTCTCAGGATCCGGAGCACGTCTTGTAAAGAGCGGTTTAATAAATATTTTATATATTCAAGTCACACTCATACTCATGGTCTGCGTGAAGGAGCGAAACTACCTCGCCGAAGGGGTGTTACAGTAGACTCGAAAGAGTTGAAATGATCTGTTAGATAGAAGATAAGTATACGCGTCGGAGGATTTGTGGCAGGTTGAGGTTCTTGAGCTCGCCGGTCAAGGCCTTACTTGAACGCCGAGATCGGTAATAGGTCTTGGTATCCGGGGGTGACCTTTGCCAGCTTTTGCGTAGGATAGATGCTCCAAGCAAAAGTCAACCATATCTACTCACAGCAAAGTATGGATTGCGGAGGTGATTTTTTGGGGAAACCAAGCCTAGGTTTTAAGCCTGACGATCTTTTGAGTTTGGACGCATGTGTACAACGAGGGGTCTGACACGAGAATAGATGTGGCGGCTAGGAACAGGTTCGCTGGCCGAAGATCCTAAGGCCTGAGAAAGCAGTCTTGGCGTACCAGTAAAGCGAGAATAAGTTGATGATAAGTAGTCATTCGAGACCATGTCTTGATAAAGATAATACATTTGGTGTCTGCGAGACAGATTGTAAGTGAAATGGACTGCGACAGTTGGGAAAAGTAAAGGAAGAAACAATAAAAGCGAATGACGACAGCGCCCACGTGACTAAATAAACATAGTAGCGAAGCTGCTAACTATGGAGAGTAGCTAGTTTGGAGAATTTCATAGTGGAATTTCATTCTGTACGGAACATAGTGGAGGAATAGTATTAAACAGGTGGTCAGGGAGATACCTCGCACATGGAACATGGCCAAGTAGTAGGGTTGAATCTCCGCCTGCACACGCCGAGCGCTCCTTATCCCCGTCTATAACTTCGATCTCGTCTGGTCTGCAGCTCTCCAAGATGCGCTCGACGTCCAAACCGTTGCCGCCGTCTCCGCCATCCCCGCCACGGTCCGCAACCCCGATTTCGTCCGACAGCGAGCCTGGCAGGAGTGGTCACGCAGAGCTTGCAGCAGAGAGTGCAATCCCGTCGTCCCCCATGTTCTCTCCCGGCTTCAACGACCCTTTGCTGGTGTCGTCCCCATCGCGCCAGGCATCCTACGTATCCTCTCCCTTGAACCCAAAACACCCCAGCTTCGGTCGGCCAGAATCCAGAGGAAGCTCGGGCCGCCTCTTGAATGCCTCGTCAGACGAAAGTGCCCCAGGCTCCGTTGGATATCCATTCGCAGGACACGCTGCCCGCGACGCCAGCACGCGCGGGAGCATGCTCCTCTATCGCCTCGCCTCCGACGCGGATCCATGGGACGACGGCCTCACCGATATGCCATTGCCGCCTCCCTCCCGCTTCTCCAGTGCCCGTTTCAGCATCGCATCCGACTCTGGCGCATCGACGTTCTCCGCCAACTCAGACTCCAAATATCCTACGCCCAACGAGAAAGTCATCGGCAAGGGCGCCTTCTTACCCTATTTGTACGATCCCTCGGAGGACCAGGACAGTCCGCCAGATGCAGACGATATCCTGCACGACCCCGACGTCACAGAACCCAAAACGCTCCTTCGCGGCTTCAACCTGCGCGGGATAATCAACATAGTCACGCTCACCACGCTCATCGTCGCGATAATATGCCTGTTTACGCTCTACCCGATCGTCACATTTTTCCGCAACCAGGCGCACAATCGTGCCATCGGTAACAACATCCAAGTAAACTCCACAGGCCAAGTAGCCAAATTCGTGCATGTGCCGGAATTGATAGATGGAACAACGCCGGAGACCGCCAAGTCGAGGACGGGCTGGGATGGATTCGAGTATGACTTGGTGTTTTCGGATGAGTTCAACGAGGAGGGAAGGACGTTTTCCGCGGGTGATGATCCATATTGGGAGGCGGTCGATTTGTGGTATGGCGCGACGCAGGATTTAGAGTATTACACACCAGGTGAGTCCCCATGTCTCGTACGCCTTGACTTCCGCTGACGCCACACAGAGCAAGCAACGACGGTCGGCGGTTCATTACGGCTACGTCTGGACCAGGCAGACCCTGTGACCAACCACGGCTTGAACTACAAGTCCGCGATGCTGCAGACGTGGAACAAGTTCTGCTTCACGCGGGGATACATCGAGGGTGAGTTACCTTGCGGTGTTCTCTCTCCAGCTTTATACTTACCACTCCTGCGCTTAGTGAACGTGTCTTTCCCGGGTACCAATAGTGACGTTTCCGGATACGTACGTATAGCATACTTATGTTAATATTGGCATTATGAGCGTTTCGCTGACCTCACTTCCAATTCCAGTGGCCTGGCGTATGGACAATGGGCAATCTAGGACGCCCCGGATACGGTGCCAGCACCGACGGCTTATGGCCCTATTCGTATGTCTTAAACTCATTCCTGTCTTGCGTGCACTCAGATTATCCGCGTAGGTATACCGCCTGTGACGTCGGCACCTTCCCTAACCAGACCAACAAGGATGGTTTGACGCCTGAAGCGGCCGCCTACAGCCTGTACAGTCGCAGCAAGTATAATTACGAACTGAGCTGGCTTCCCGGCCAGCGCGCCTCGTAAGTCCTATTCCTAACCCACACCCTCCTTATCAATGTAATGACATTGCCTTTTCCACCAGCGCCTGCTCCTGCCCAGGTTCAGACCACCCCGGGCCAGACGTGACAGTCGGCCGCGGCGCCCCCGAGATCGACGTGCTCGAGGCGCAGAAGAACAAGCTCGGCTCGGGCGGGAAGGTCTCGCAATCCGCGCAGTTCGCACCGTTCAACCACGACTATGCGTCGCAGAACGACTCGAGCGTCGTCACATGGTATGACCTCGATAAGACGAAGCAGAATACGTACCAGGGCAGTGCATTGTGGGTTGTGCCAGATATAAGACATAATAGGATGGCTACTGACTAATGTGTTGGATGAATAACAGACAACAAGCCGTCACTGCACTGACTACTGTGCCGGATCGAGCATACGCTGGGACTGGAGCTGAGTACGTCACTATGGGTGTGTTTCTCTTTCTTCGCTCTTCTTCTCTAGACCCGCTGCTTAGTGAATTACCTTCCTTTCAGGCTTCGAATACTGGGGAAACGTGAACGACGCAACAGACGGGTTCATCACGTGGTTCGTCGACGGCACGCCGAGCTTCACGATGCGCGCCGGCGCGGTGGGACCAGATAACCAGACGATGATCGATCAGAGACTGATACCGAGGGAGGCGATGAGCATTGTGCTGAACTTGGGGATGTCAGGTGCGTTTTTCATTTTATTTCATTGCGTCATACATTTGGGCGGCTTTGCTTACGCGTTGGTTGTTTGTCATTCTTGTAGAATCATTCCAAACCGTCGACTTTGACGCTTTAACGTTCCCGAGCGACTTCCTGATTGATTATGTTCGTGTATACCAGCGGAAGGGCGAGCTGAACGTGGGGTGCAGTCCGCCGGATTACCCGACTAAGGAGTATATTACAGACCATATGCAGGCGTATACTAGTGCGTGTTGACTCCTTCCATCCTTCCTTCGTTGTCTTTGCGGGTGTTGACTGACGATGACTCTTTGTAGATGCGAATCTGAGTTTCTGGTCAGGCGACGCGAGCACGGGAGATCGCGCGGGGTACTCGTGGCCGCTGAACTCCAAAGTATGTTGTTTAACTAGCGCTTTTCATCACCTCATTGCATTGCTAACGAATACACAATTTATCTCTTAGTACGACGGTTGTTAGCCTCTATCACAGGCCCGCGTCTACAAAACCCTCGGCGTACTAATCCCCTCCGACCCGTCATGTCCCTTTAACTTTCCTTCTTTCGTCCTACGTCCCCCCTCTCATATTCTGTAGTTTTCCCTTGCTCTGCTCTGGACTGACTCATACTCTATACTCTATACTCTACTCTATCTCCCATGGACTCCGCACTTCACTTCATCTCACTTTATTCTTTCTCAGACTCAGACTCCCTGCATGTTCTTCCGCACGAACCTCAGACTTTCCTATCCTATTTCATTTTATTCATACCGCCTACATTCATTTAACCCTTGCATTGCATTCTCTTTTTCTATTCTTCTCCTTTCTTTCTTTTCCTTTCTTTATTTCTTCGGCCCGCGCCTTTACTTTATTGTCCTCCCTGATTTGATTCATGTGCTGCACGCCGCCATGCCATGCCATGCCTTACCCCTAGACGTACGCCATTCCATTCCACTGGATTTTTTTTTTTTTGTTATCGTTATGCCGTACCGTACCTCACTTTACGAATGGGTGGATTTGTCGTATGAAGCCTCTGTGGTGATGATGATGACGATGAAGAGCATTTCATGGTGGCGATGGGCTGCGGAAATTACATCCGAATCCCCCCCTCCCCCTTCTCCTTTCTCCCCCGTAAAGTAGTATTTTGATCATTGTGATACAAGTATCTTTTTAATAGCGCAGTAATATACCTGGCGTTTGGATTAGAAGTGATTGGGATGAAAGGCCTGAGTGTGGGGGAAATGTTAAAGTGATGCTAGGTGTGACTCCGATGAAGACTCTTGGGATGAAACTGACGACGTGCCGGCAAAATTGTTGAACCATCACTGTTTCAGTTTCAGGATTGGTGAATCAGCTCGGGATGCGAATTTATCAAAAATTCTAACCCGAGCGAGAGTCGAACTCGCGACCATTGCATAGCTTGCATGGATGTTTACCCTATAAGTACAATGCTCTAACCAACTGAGCTACCGGGTTAAAGGTTTTGACCTTGCGAGGGCTCTTTGCTTCAGTTGGGTTTGGTGAGTTTGATTGGACTGTTTATTTCTGCTTTGCGTGAAACTGTCTTTGGTTGACGGTGTCTATTGGGATGTTTGAATAGATGGAATGAAATGATGAGGGATGCTTGAGACGAGTGGAGTAAATTGATTAATAATATTCTAAGCTCTTGGACCAGGAAAAATAATGGGTAAGTTTTAGATTTAATTATCTCTCGGAAAATAGGCTGCATAAAGTGTCAGTTCTTTAGTTCTCTGTGGGAGTAAATGAGATATCTAATCCAGCGAAGAATCGAGCAGCGTGATTGACCAAAATGCAGTAAAGCGAATCCGCCGCCTACATTTCGCTTGACATAATGCTTTTTTTGGGAGCAAGACTGATTCCATATACGATATACTAAAACGATTTATCATCTCAAACGAGCACATCAAGTTTTTCATGAACCAAGCCTGTGCCACGTACGACCAAAGTGCCGGTCACCAAACCCCCTCTGAGTCGTCCGTAATACTTAGTGACTTAATTTCGCAGAATCTCCCTTATATTTAGAGAATTTGAAAGCCTGATATGGGGCTTCAACCCGCGATTATCAGAGTTCAAAAGTTGGGCTTCACGTTGTGACTCCACCGAGACTTTACCGTGCGGGCCTACCGTCCGAGGGTAGGTTTCAGTTCGCATCATTTCTAGCTTTCGACCTAATCGAGACTCAGCTCAGTTGGCAGGAAGTTGTGATAAGGTTTTCCACAACTTGAACTTGACTTGTTAATTTTTAGATGTGGTAATTTGCAAGATGGACGTAACCTTTAGTCAGTGTGATGGAAAATTCTCAGCTTATAGTACCAGATGCAACTATACTATGTGAATGCTAGCCACTTTGGTAACCCGCAAGATGGACATAACTTTTAGTCAGTGTGATGGATTCTCAGCTTATATTACCAGATGCACCTATACTATGTGAGTGCTAGCAACTGCCATCCGGGGGTCGCGATGTTCAAGTGACTCCTCCATTTGATATCAATCACTTGATAGTTAACTATCTTCGGCACCTCAGAAGTAGGATTCTTCCTTTTCGCCCGACTAAGTAAGTACGCTACTGATTGATACTTTTGCTACTTTAACTAGACCAAATCTTCAGGATCAGACTGCCAGCTACTGTCGTTGAGTCCTAGGACAAGACGAGATAACGCGATGCGTGCATGCATCTGGATTCTAATGAGACTAGTGATGGACCTTAGAGGTATGTGGTAATTCCCAAGGTGCGATCTATTCGTGGGTGCAACTGAGATACTATATATTTTATATTTTATATAAGTAACAGGCCACTGATTACTCATTATCTTCTACTGCGACGCGGGTCGCCTATCTTATGCTTCAAGAAATGAGTAGCTTTGTGGATATCGTTGAAAATAGAAAAATCACAATTGTAAGTTCATAGATTGCTCAGTATATCTCACAAGCTTGGGTTTCATCACATTCTCTATTTCAGTACTGCGATTGTACGCCATTTCCTACTTTCCCATTGAAAGCCCCCCAGAAACACTAAACGAGTATGGCAGTGTGCTCCGCGATATTATTGGTCTGTTATTATCTTTATATTATTGATTAATTTTATAACATTCTTATAGCTATACGACTACATGCTGTCGTTCGATAATGAGCGACAATTAATCTGGTTGTCGCGGTGGAGTTTAGGGAAGACAATTTATCTCATTGGCCGATATCCGGTTATGCTAGACGTTTTATTCACACTATCGGGTTTGAAAATTACTTAAGACACCATTTATAACTTAACAATTATCTTTCAGTCTATTTCTATCCTGCAACAAATCCCAAAATATGCGGGTTACTGTTCAAAACGGCAGCAGGTATCCTGATCTACTTCCTTCTCTTCAGGCTGTGCCCTAATTAATAACACATTTAAACCAGTTCTCAACGGCTTAGGACTCTTTTATTATGAAGGTCAGTACTGTAGCATTATGCCTAGCGTATGCTTAACTATAATCCAGCCATTCTCGCTCTTCGAACCTGGTCCATATGGGAGAGACGTAAACTGATCGCGATACTACTCTTGGCCACCGGCCTCCTTCTGGGTACTACCGGATTATTAGCATTGTTTTTTGCTTTAATTCAACTTCAGTGTAAGTCCTATTACTTCTCTTCTCCAATCAGAAGGCATTTCTGACATTAAGGCATTATCTTGGTCACTCTCAGTCTCTCCCGATGGACCCTTTAGATGTCTGCTACTAAGCAACAGTTTCGATTCCATATTCATATTGATTCCCTATATATGCATGCTCGTCTCGGAAACCAGTGTGTTGCTTTCTGCCTCTAT
The DNA here is from genome assembly GCA_000827215.1 of Sphaerobolus stellatus SS14. Taxonomy (NCBI): domain Eukaryota; kingdom Fungi; phylum Basidiomycota; class Agaricomycetes; order Geastrales; family Sphaerobolaceae; genus Sphaerobolus; species Sphaerobolus stellatus. The sequence goes on along the minus strand of KN837094.1, from coordinate 408,454 downwards.
TGATGGACTAATTAACTGTTATGTGAATCTATCTTGTCAGTCATTCTTGTGCTTACTCTCGTTAAATTGGGAAAGCAAGTTTATGGATATTCCTCTGTCACCTTTGCGAGGGCTCCAAGGACATTGTCTGTCTCCTCAGTTTCCGTGACTTTATTTAACGATGGTAGGTGACTATGGAAATAATAGAGATTTTTTAATTTATTATTCCTTCATTGATAGGAGCCATATTTTATTTATATACATTTGGTGAGTGTATGATTAAGCTAAATACCTGACTGCCTCATTAACATATCTTGATGATTCTAGGAATATCCTTATTCAATATCCTTATGCTTATTCTGACAGTGAGTTATTTCATCATTTGTTCTTCCAGTTTGGGCTATTTAATTTGAACTATTCTCAGGTGTCCAGACCCCTTCTGCTGTATGACATGCCATTCATAACATCGTTCATCATTTTTCTAAATAATTGCATTGCCACATAGATTGCAACGTGTATTTCACTCCATATTCCTGACGCAGATACTCCTAAACTTGAGGAAGGCGGCGAAGCCTGAAGAAGATATAACGGATAGTTTTTTTTAGCAGATTGGCACCTCAGTATTTCACTTTAGAAGTATAGGAGTACAAAAGGTATAGTCTCTGGCTTCATTTAGATGCAATATTTGAATAATCGGATGTGATAGAAGACGAAGAATACATTTACTTGGTAGGAGTTAGAGGAGAGGGTATAGCGGTTAGGACGTTTAGTTAAAGGGATAATCGACTAGAACCGATAAAGAATAAAATCCTGACGTCTGATGTATGCTTCGCAATTGACATCATGACAATAACTACATAATCCAGTGATAAGTGGAGACGCACTAAACCCTCCAGGTTCGTACTCGGATAGTTCATAGGTCTTCATCCGTATTTCAACAGCGTAAAATTCTTGAACAAGGCTGGTGCGCATCATTTGTAATTATACTTTCTGTCCCCCAGTTTTCAAGCCACAGTACGTTATCCAATCTCGTTTTGGTTTATAAAGCAATTTCCAACTTCAAACAATTTAACACGAGTATTAATCCAGTATGGCTTCGAAGATTCCCTTCGCCGCCAACCATTTGAAGTTTAATCCCTAGGATTCTCCCATTCCTCGAGCCTCTTTATCAATTTTCCCCATCTGCTGTTGCTCCACTGCTCCACGCCCCGATTCTTCCATTCTTCTGGGGATACACATTTTATCCACATCAAATTGGATGCAATGTAGAAATCAGCGTGGCTAGGATTCGCGCCTCCAGCAATAAAATCAACGTTGGGTCCATTCTTCTCATAAATGGTAGCCAGGGTGTCGAATCCCTTCTCCAACTTCTTCCATTGTTCATCTCGCACAGGACCTTCAGGACTCAGTTCCTCTATTTTCTTTCCAAATACTTGCTCTCTGGTTTGACGGAAATAAGGCTTTGCGTGGTCATCCAAAATTGCGTAAACTAATGGGAGAACTGGCAAGAAAAAGTTGGGAAAGACAACGGTGTCAAAGAATGCCTCCACCGCAAACTCCAAGGCTCTGCCTGTTTTCGGGAGGACAGGGCGTTCTGGGAATTTCTCCTCAAGATATTCCGCGCATTGGATTGTACCGATGATGACGATATGCTCCGGTCCACTTTCGTCTTTAATAGCAGGGAGGGTGTAGAAGAGCTTCGAAGGATCGTCTCGCTTTTTCAATTTCGTCTTTCCCTCGCCTCCTGCTTTAATCAGAGTTTCCTCGATATCTGGGAAGGATACCCATACTGTTTTGTACGGAATGCGCTTATAGTTTAAGAGGTATCTTGGTGGTGGTTAATGAGCATGTAGGGTGTGAGATACTCGATATCTAGGTAAGTACCAACCTGACTTTCCATGTGTTGATACTCCTGCAGATTATTGTCTAGCTAGCGTCACCAGTAAATATATGCAGAATTCCATTAACGTACCATACTGGACTCGGCTTGAGAATTGAGGTGAGGTCAAATAAGGTGATCTTAGGTTCAGAGGACATGGTATCTTCAAGTTGTGGGTGCCTCAGCCCTGAAGTCCCAAGGTTTTATAGTAAGGCAGCTTCTATCATATCGCAATCGATCTAACTTGATGTAATATCATTTCATGAAAATCGTTCTGATAGGTTCGCTTAATCATTTAAATACCTTGGATAAATAATCTCGCTTCTCTTAAACAGTAGTTTGGCATGACCATTGCATGACCAGAGCTACAGACTTTAGATCAATTCCGAGTTTTGAACGCGAAAATTTAGGTCAAAGGTCGGTGAATGGACACGCATATATAGGTACCGGTGACCGAAGACCGTGCACACTAATTCCACCCAAGTATAAATAGTAACTTCTGACATAGAACTTTCCCCAAGCACTCGACAGCTCGGCAAATTGTCTTTGGATCTGCGATGCCTCTCAATTCGTGGGATCATATATAGTAATGAAGGCTTTTGAGCGTGTAAGAGTACGGAATCGCTTTGGGGCGTGGATATCCCCTCACGCTTGAGAGTATACGGCATAAACAGAGATGATGCTGATGGCTGTTTAAAAACAAGTGGGGACATCGATTTAATTGGGACGAAGGTTCGGCGTCCTGGCAAAGCATTTCACAGTATCTTAGGAATAAAAAAAGGTGTAATAAGGCTTAAATACTACGCAGCGGTTCATGGTTTGATACGATACTTACAAGTAATAGTTCTTTGTTTTCTGTGTAGATTGGTCAATGCTGATAATTCTCTCTCTCTCTCTCTCTCTCTCTCTCTCTGTGTGTGTGTGTGTGTGTGTGTTTGAGTAACGGAACAGGAACCCCTTACTGACTATTGATGTAATATAATATTCTCTGGTCTCCAAAATCCGATCTCACTAGTAAAGGGATTTCAGACGTTGGGAATAGTTATTCGTTTATCAATGCAGACTATTGAATATAAAGACTTTTATACCATGTCCTAATGCTCAAAATACTTAATTAACGCCACGGTACAGGTTTTCAATCTCTTCTTAGAGACGGAAGGTGCAGAGAATAAGCTCGAAGACCCATGGGCTTCAGATGTACGCAGATACAATGGTTATTGAGTATGGAAATCAGAACATAAAAAAGCAGGCTTTCAAGAATTGAAGTTTTAATTAGTTAGGAAATACAAATGACTAGTGTGACAAACCTCCCGGAACTCAAGTCTCTATTCCGCTTCGAACACGTAGACCACGTAGTGCAACGGTTTGCCAGGACTTTATTGTCGATCGGCGGAAATACTTCGTCGAAGATGTTGCTCAGATTGTAATCGTGCCTCTTTTGTATGTAATGTTCAGCGAAATCGGATACCTCGAAATATGTGAGGTCGATCAACCTCCATCGATGTGCATAGCCATGATTTGGGCAGACGACGTTTTCCGCATATGGAGGGGCTTCAAGGATATTGTTATATCGCAGGTCACCATGCTGCACACCAAACTTTCCCAAGCCATCAAACAAATCACGTATATCTTTCCTAGAGAATATGCTGATTAGTCTGATCAAATAAAAACACCGGTAAGCTGCGTACTCAAAGCGATGCGCAGGGGCACCCACGGGCAAACCGCTTCCCAGACCTTCAAGTACCAGTATTGAGACAATCCTTGGCCTTGAACTTCGGTTTCTCGCTAGCATAGTCCAGTCTTGCTCTTCAGCTTGGTTTAATTCACGTGATATATAACTGTACGGGCTAGATTCGTTGAGGTTATTGCTCGGACCCAGTCCCCAAAAGTCTTCTTCTTGCGATTGGTAGTGATATTCTTCTTCTGCCATTGGGAGATAATGCCAAGGAATTATTTCCATGTCATTGATATCATCCGAGAAAACGGTCTGGAAGAAACCATAACATTCTGGAATGACGGTTCCTTGGAAAGTCCTATACTCATAATAAAATGCCGCCTCGCGAGCAAGTTCGACGTTTCTATTGGGTCTAGCGATCTTAAGCACCAGAGGTGGAAGTTGTCTACCAGGGATAACTTTATACACAGTTCCAAATCGTCCGCATCATATGCGAGAACCCAGCGAAAGATGCAGAGACATGGATTGTGGTTCAGGTGCGGGAGGCGGTGCAGGAATACATCCATTCAGATGTTCACTGTCGAGATCATCGACATACGAGTTTGGCGCTAGCGGAAGGTGAGCTCCAGGATTTAGTGTCAACTCGAACTCTGGATGACCTTCAAGTAACCCAATCACAGCGAGTGTTGAACCTTCGCGGACAAGGGGCGGCAACCGGCAAATTCCGAGATATCAACTGGAGGGGGGGGGGTCTGCTTCGGGGGCTTACTGAGATTTTTTGAGTGCCTAATTTGCTCAGAAATCACACCAAATTTGGACCTTTTCTCTTCATTTCCTCCAATCAGCTCACTCTCCGGAGTTACCAATGATGTAAAGGGTCAAAAGTACAGAAATTTTGGTGTTTTGCACCCCCTTTGCATCATTTTTCAATTTGGGATGACAAGAATTAGACGCCCCTGTATCTGGTTGGAAGTGCAAAACATGCAGTGATGAGTCATCTCATTCCAGCCTCAACTGGATCTAAGCAAACCCACGAGAGCTGTTAGGTTGGGCTAGGGGCTGAGCGTTAGCTCAGCTCGGTACGTAGATCAGACACCCCGCTCGGGTGGGCGGGTCTGTCTGCGATTTGCTCTCGTTAATGTTGCTTAGTTCAACACGATAATGACTGATGGTGATTAATAGTTTGATGTATGCCGTAATTAATATTTACAATGATTATTGTCCAAGCAATTTGATGATTATCTACTGTAAGAATTCCGTGACGTGTCCGTTTCTGTATCATATGAAGAAATATAACTAAAATAAATAGGTGTCCGTTGCAGTTCAATATCAGTGCGTAAGAAAGATTAAACAGAGGTAGGCTAAGGGCGGGAAGGCGGGAGAAAATTTTGTATAAAGGAGTGACTGTAATGAGTGTTCGGTGCGATTCTGTGCTGTCGAAGATGTGGTTGAAAAATATTAAATATAGAACATTTTATAGGTGAATAATCAGCATTCTTTGTGTATAAACAACGGAAATAGGGCAGGGGGGGGGGGGGGGGGGTCAGCCTGGATGGCTTATCAAAATTTATATAGTTGATATCTAAAATATTTTTTATTGCCGCCTCTTGTTCGCGGATCGAAAGCTGTACTTGAAGGCAGTTTCGTCAGGCGATGAACACATTATTCATCCATTCATGTAACGCACCTTGCCAGAGTGCGAATGAAAAGACATAGTTCACAGCAATGTCGCTGCCAGTGAGAAACGCCACATCGCCGTCGGATCGGATTAAATGCCACAAATGACTGATATTTGGACCGTGTGAAGTTCGGGGACGTCGGCGCTCACCGGACCAGTCCTGAGTATTCCCTCGCCCAAACCTCCATAGCAAAATTCGTACGGGCAATATCTCGATGCAGGCTGTATAGACGGCCCCAGTTATTTGTCATGAGAGGAATATAGATCATATAAACTAGGTTCTCAAAAAAAATAGGATATCCATGTATCGTTCCATAGGAATAACCAAAATTCCTAACCGAGCCATTAGGCGCCGGTTTTTACCAACTTTACTGATGTACTGGAAGGAGTGTGGCACTGGAAGGGAAGTCCTCAATTCATTTTCATTTTTTTAAGTATGGACTATTCCACCAGGTAAGAGTCCACTTCTTCGGCCGCCAAGCTCTAAACTCTGCGCACAAACACATTATATGGTGTTCATTTCATTGATTTCAATTTTAATGTTCTCTGGCTTATTTAATTTTTTATTTACTCGCATTTTATGACCTTCACCTTCACAGGTGATATATCTAGAGGCCTCGGTCGCATCGGCCCCGAGACCAAATTTCAGGACATCGTCCTTAAGGTATAGTATACAAGGGAGACAGGCAAGAAAAATCGAAACAAATAAAAATGCAGAAGAACCTATTTAAGAGAATATAAGTGCCCTCCCCCACATTCCGCGCAGAATGAGCTCAATTTCAGTTCTAGGAGATAAAAGATCATACCGAAGATATTTTCCATCCCTCTTCTCGACATATCACAGTCCAATTACTGAATGGTTATTAGTAATTCCCACGTACGATAAATAGTCGAGGTAATGAACTGAGTGTGCGAACGAAACCACGGCCAGGCCCTACTACCGAAGGGCGAGTGGATGAGTAAATCGATGATGCTGGAGAGAGTCACAATGGTCGGTGTGATAGGATATTTATCGAAATTGAGACAATAGCAGGAAGGACGTGCATCGATATTTCTGTGGTCGTCAAGTTGAGATATTCTTTCATAATAAAGGAGAGAAAATACGTACTTCATGATACAAGAGTGGATGTGTTGGGACAAATAACGGAAACCCTCCACGCAAATTGAATTGTAATTCTTGAGGTCTTGACGAGTATATAAAGAGCTTCGGGAGAACAGTACCAAGCGAAATCACCTTGAAACGGAACTCAAACTGATTAGATTAGCATGTTGTACAACTCCGGTGAGGAATGTCATAAATTGTTGACTGTAGAACATTGAAGGGTCGGTTTTATCTTCCTGCCAGGGTATTCAGTCAATGTTGAAAGAAAAGTGGGTAAAATAGTAACATGTATACGCGGAGAGTCTCTTCGAAGTCCTGCTGCTAAATGGGGTTCGCTGGACAGAGGTTTCCGTAGGATCTTTCTTCCGGTACCTTTGATACGATAGCAGTATTCTCCTCGATGTCGATGCCAGAAAATTTTCACTGGAAAGCGCATAATCCGCCCGCGTGGCGTTTTAAGCCTAGAAGCCACCGAGAGATACACAACTCTTCCCACTGATTCAGCGCAAGATAACTGAGATATATAAAGTCTCCCACCAATAATGTATAGCAATTTCAGGGAAGCCAATGGGAGATCCGGAGAATGCAGGCTTGCTAAAATCGTCGATATCAATAGATATGATAGGGCGTACTACGTGCTCTGAGGCATTCTCCCGACGACTCACCAACGCAAGAAGACGCAATCCTGCGGCCAAGTGATAGCTGCCGAGAGATAAGGCAGAGTATAGCTGCCATCGGCCGGATGTTTGCTTAACGGCAAGATAGGACTGATTTAGCTGGCATAGGGTTTCTTCTGAGGGCGATTTGCGGGGGTGATCAATCTTCTTGCCTGAAATCGTCCCAGATGATGAGTATGTGGTTTCTGAGAATAAATGGTTTGCCACTATTGAGAGAACAAATATCAGAGGAGGTAGCGGGGAAGGTACCGTTGGGTAATTCGGACGTCATGATTTTGAGCACCGTCTAGTCACATTTGATTTTTGGTCGTGTGATGATAATTCTTTTAGCCCACCAGTGCTTTTCCACGCTAATGCTATTACCTCGCCAGGGGTCAGCTGACCTGGGCCTCTTCTGGAACTTGAGAAAGGGCTAAAACTTGAAGCTCGTATATTTATCTACAAACACGTTTGTAAACTGTGTCAAACCGCATTCCAAACACGTAAAGAAAGGTTTATCGGTTTATCGCCTATCAATAGCGTATCTCCAAGAAGTGGTAGGGCCTGTCCAAGGATATTACAGCAGACCTTCTACCAATGAAATGTATTCGCGTGCCTGTCTAATATCAGCTTCTGCACGAGGCATCCATATTCGTCGAGGCTATGCCGGGCTTCGATTGCATCTGGCTTCCCGTGCAAGTCAGGTTTTTAAGGTCGTGTGCCCACTTGGATTCAGCGAGGAGCGCTTTCCCACCCTCGACCAGACTCCGTTTACCCCGCCATGGTCTTCTCCAAGGCTGTAGCTGTCCTTCTGCTTGTGTTCCCGCTCTTTTCTGCTGCGGTGCCCTCGCAGATCCCGTTTGGAATACCTGAGTCGGCGGCCCAGGATGCGAAAACGGTTGAGGTGAGAGGTTATCTGGCCTTTGCGGACCTTAAGTGCTGAAGAATCGGATGTGCAGTACTTCGATGAATCGCTACCAAAATCTTCATTGAACGTCTCGTTTCATGATTCGTATCATCCGTTGTGGGAGACGAATGGGTTTTTGGAACACCTGGCTCTGACTTACCCGGAGAATTTGAAGTTGGAGGAAGTCGGGAAGAGCGCGGGTGGGAGGAGCATTTTGGCTGCTGCGATATCGAATCCGGAACTGAAGAAGAATAAGAAGAAGAAATTGAAACAGAAGCCGCGGTTTGTGATGATTGGAGCGCAACACGCAAGGGAGGTATGTCGTGTCTAGGCTGTGAGACTTCCTTTCTCCTTTGGCTGACGGTACAAATTTTGTGTAGTGGATCGCAACGTCTACAGCACTGTACTTGACGCATGCGTTGTTGGTGGATGAGAAAGAGCCGTGGTCACTTCGAGAGTTGTTGGACGATTTTGTGTGTACTCTTTTGGAATTTGCTCCGTCTGAGGGAGATCCACTGACTATATCTGGAACTGTAGGACTTCTTTATCATCCCATCACCAAATCCAGACGGGTATGAATACACATGGACTACGGATCGCTTCTGGTATGCTCTTCCTTTGTGGAGAAACCTGCGGAAAGCAAGTCGCTCACGTTGTGCTGCATAGGTACAAGAACACGATGCCCGTCGACGGCCAGTCAGATTGTCGCGGAATCGACATGAACAGGTGCGCTAGGGCTACTATTACTATTATGTTCAGGCTCTGACTAACTTCTGTTACCAGGAATTGGGTATGTCTTGATGATTCTATCTGCTAGGCTCGCACTCGTCTAACACCACACTCGAGGGATTCGGCTGGGAACGGCAAACGTCGCCCAAACCTGATCCTTGTGCTCATTGGTATCCCGGTGAACGCCCTTTCCAAGCTCCCGAAGTAGCTGCCTTGTCGAAGTACTTCAAAAAGTTGAAGGATGTTACGGCTTTCATTGACCTCCGAAGCTACGGTCAAACGAGTGCGTGACTCCGATGTTGCTGGTACTTGGCTTCTTTACTGACGGTTAAGCAGTATCGACGCCATACTCTTATACCTGTGATAAGATGCCACCAGACGAAGAGGATATCCTTGAAGCCGCCCATGGTGCTGCTGCCGCCGTCCGCCATGCTCACGGTACTTCTTTCAAAGTAGATCTCGCAATATGCCGTTTTGTTGACGCTTGCTGACGAACTTTTAGGTTGGAAGATTGTGCTCTACTCTGTATCAGTTAATGCGCCCCTAAAAGGCTGTGACGTTGTCGCTGATTACACCCACAGGGCTCCTGGTAACATCCTTGACTGGATGTACGAAAAGAAAGGCGTCAAGTACAGCTATGCGGTTCATCTCCGTGATACAGGAACTGTGAGTTGCCTGATATGGATTGATCAACCCTGCATGCTTATTAATGGATGTAGTACGGCTACCTCCTCCCGTCGGAATGGATTCGACCAGTTGGCGAAGAAACGGGTCGTCTAGTGTCTTACCTCGTAGAGTTCATCCACGAGAAGAAAGTGCGTAACGCTAAGTTGCTTGTTCAAAATATGATGATTTATTGACGACGTTCTTTAGAAGGCCAAAAGCAAGAAGCACGAAGGTGAAAAATGATTGCTAGTTTCACCGATTTATCAATTTCTCGTAGATGTCTTGTACAGTAGCTGTAAGAATAAAACAAAGAATTGTTCTGGCAGGTCCGTAGTTATGAACGCGTCGGAGCAGGTGCAAACTCCAAAATTCACGAGGAAACGCGACTGAATCACGTGACCCCCAGAATGTGTAATAGCGGACCTCCCATTGGCGCGGACTGCACCGGGAAGGATCGGCCTGCTTCAGCATCGGGTTTAGTGACAGCCGTTACTCTTCTTTCCTCATCGTCGTCGACGTTGAGTATCCTCTCCTGTACTATCACCGACTGCGAACACTATGTCTGGCGTGGCACGTGCTGCATTCCGCAATATCCCAGTGAGGCGGGCGTTGACGACGAGGACATTTGCTACGTCCGTAGCTAGGACACAGGCTGTCCCAACCGAGAAACCAGTGTTGCAGAAGACTTTTAAGATCTATCGATGGGTATGTTGGCTCTTTCACTTTACCATTTAGATGGATGTTGACTTAGGAGTCTTTTCCGTAGAATCCGGATGAGCCGGAGAAGAAGCCTACCCTGCAAGAATACAAAGTTGACTTGAACCAGTGCGGGCCTATGGTACGTTCATTCGGTGCTATTATACGTATTTGTGAAGCTTACTTGCTTGTATGCATAGATCCTGGATGCTCTCATCAAGATCAAGAACGAGGTTGACCCCACACTAACGTTCCGTCGCTCATGTCGCGAGGGTATTTGCGGCTCGTGTGCCATGAACATCGACGGTCAGAATACCCTGGCATGTCTTTGCCGCATTGACCGTGAACCTTCAAAGGATAGCAAGATATACCCCCTGCCGCACAGTGAGTTGGTTGCGTTGCCTCATCATCCTCTGCCATGCTAACCCGCGGCCTATCTATCTCCCAGTGTATATCGTCAAGGACCTTGTCCGTGAGTGCCAGGAATCATATTAAGCATGGGTATATTCTTACAATGCATATCCAGCTGACTTGACACAATTTTACAAGCAATACAAGTCCATCGAGCCTTATCTTAAGAACGATAACCCGCCGGCTACTGGTACCTCTACTCCGCCACCTCCATACAAGTCACCTAAAGCTGATATAATCCCCATCAGGCGAATTTTTGCAATCTCCTGAGCAACGTCGCAAGCTCGATGGCTTGTACGAATGCATTCTCTGCGCCTGCTGTTCGACGTCATGCCCCTCCTACTGGTGGAACCAGGACCAATACCTGGGTCCTGCGACTTTGATGGCTACTTACAGGTGGATCGCAGACTCTCGGGTGCGCGTTTTCTGTAAAAGTTGCAGCTCGGGATGCTAATGACGCTGTTTGTAACTTGCTTGTTCCTTAGGACGCCTACGGTGCTGAACGTAAGGAGCGTCTCCAAAACAACATGAGCTTGTATCGTTGCCACACCATCTTCAACTGTGCGTACCAATCTTCAATTTCCCATATTCTACATTTAATTTACATTTTTGTTCCGATCTATAGGCGCAAAGACCTGCCCTAAAGGTCTCAACCCTGCTGAGGCCATCGCAAAGATCAAGCTCGAGCTCGCCACTCAATAAACGACGTTGAGCATGCAGCTATTGCGGTCAAGGCTTGTCGATGTCTCGGGACGGGAATCATCCACGTCCGTGTTCGATTAGACTTGGTGAAAAGGCAGTGTCATATGTTCTATTATTCGTTGAGCATGAATATATCGGGAAAGTACATATTACGACGGTGTGACGTAAATGCGATGAGCGGTACTTATAATCTTAAGCATCTTATCTTCGTATCGAGATGTCTAAATTTAGGATGGGAGCGACCTGTTCGGTGGCATGCGGGCCATTGGTCCGTCCGCCTGGATAATATTCGTATCTGAGAAATCAAAAATCACAGCGGCGATGGCTTCTATATGATATATATGAACGAGGCAAGAATAATACAGATACGTAGACAAAGAACATCAGATCATGCAAGACGTAGCAAGACGAAATATGGCGAATTATGCAATGGAGAGAGGACTAGCGGAAGAATCTTCGCCGACTATATTAGGATTCGGTAGTTTATCGTTATCCTAACGATGAGGGTCATTACGATGTCGCAGAATTTACCGATTCGACTTCGAAGTGGGTCACACTTCAGTCAATTATTGGCTTTTACCGGACTCGGTATCGCCCTTGACTTCTTCAACGTGGACCTCTTTGACATTGGTGGTGGCATCTTCTAATCGTGCAACTTCCGCAGTGCCATCGAATAATCTAGGGGGACAAAAGTTAGAATAACATTTGTGTGTTGGTGATGAAGAGACATACGCGGCGGTTTCTTCGAGGGTGCGCTAAGAATGTGATCAGCATGTGCGAGGATTTTTAAATAATAGGCGGCTTTCTTACGTTTTTGGTTTCGATGACGAAGAATAAGACAAAGGCTAGTTCGAATACGAGCCAACAGAGGTAAACGAGCTAGAGGGATAAGATTATAATTAATAATTGATTCGTCTCCCTTGTTATTATAGGACTCACGTAATACTTCCAGCCGATTGCGCTGAGTGCAACGGGGTTAACATATCTAGAATATTTCTGATAAGTTTCTTTGGTAATTTAGCGGAATATAGAATACGTACTGGTTGAAGATCAGAGCAAGGGAAACCGTGAAATTGAAGATGTTGAACCCCTTGGCACGAATGGCGAAGGGAAGGATCTCGACCGTATAGCTAAGGGATGAAGGCCAGTCAAGGAATTTTAATAGAAGTAAAAGGGATGCTTACGAGACAATAAGAGGTGTGAAGGCAATCTTAACTTTATATCAGAAATTGTCAGGCAAGCGCAAACGGAAGTAACGTACGTCGTATGCGGCGTAGAATAAGACTGAATTATATGCAGTCAGTTAACACTGCCAGGATATCTAACCAGAAGAAACCCAACTCACAAATAAACGCAATAAAAGCATGCGCAGCCTGCGTACTCCCATTAGTCGAAAACTCCGCAAAACATACCGTCTGCGCCATCCACGCCAAAAGCATCCCTACACACGACCAAATGAAAAGATTCCTCCTCCCCGCCTTCTCAACCAACGACGAAGCAACCAACGCGATCATCAAATTCCAAATTTGCAGGATCCCGTTAATCAGCAATTGGGTTCCAGACCCGGTGATCCCGAGGGCATCGAACACTTTGTTTTGGTAGAAGCTGATCAGGCCGTTTCCGGACCATTGGGAGAAGAAGGCGAGGGCGATGATCACGCGCATGCGACGGCGGTTTCCGGGCGTTTTGAGCAGACTAAGGTAACCTACCTTTGAGGCGACTTCGCGCTCGAGGGCGAGGGCGGCTTTGATTTCGTCGACTTGGTAGGCTACGAGGGGGTGTTCTCTGTTTTTATTTTATTTTATTTGGTGAGGAGAAAGTTGAGAATATGGTAGACTCACGTATCGCCATTAGCATGGTAGTATGCGATGGTTTGGACTGCGCGTTCTTCCCTAGAGTCAACATGAGTTTCTGCATTTATAATATTGAAGAAAATAGTGACTTACCTTCCTTTGCTGATGAGCCAACGAGGGGATTCGGGGACAAACCAGACGAGGAATAGCTGTAATAACGAAGGAAGACCTTGGAGAGCTGAAGGGATACGCCATGACCAGCTGTTGTTTATACGGAAGGTGCCGTAAGTCTTTCAGAAGGAAAAGATAGCAATTAATAATAATAATATTAATAGATAAAATATTGGCTTACTGTCCAGGCAGCACTATGGGTAGAGTCAACATTTAGAAACTGCTACTTCATTCAGGAATGGAGTCAACTTACACGATAGAGCCAGAATACCTAGTATCACGGCGCCATTGATTAGCTTGGTATAATGTATTACAAGATGCGTCTCTTACCATAAAGAGTTGTAGGAAGAAGTCAATGCAGCACGTTGCGATGGGTACGCAACCTCGGATACCAGAAGTGGAGCCGCATTAGCACAGAAGGTCAATCCGAATCCGACTTCAAGGGGATAAAATAATCAGTGGGGTGCTTCATTGCGGAACTTAGGAGAATGACTTACTCAAGAACCTTTGATCATATGAGATTCATCAAATAGAATTTCATAAATAGGAGTGAGGCTCACCTTGCACCGATGAACATCCCGACGTTCTGACTCGCAGTCTGGATGATGGTGGCCGCAGTCATGATGAATGCACCGATAATTATGGAGCGTTTACGACCGATCCCATCGGTGAGGTATGGTGCGAAGGGATAACCTGCTAGAGAGCCTATGTTCTTGATAGTTGTACGCAGGTGAGTATATGCTAGCATTAGCCTAATGGGCTACTCACTTGGATTGCATTTAACAGGCCCAACTGCATATAATAGAGTGTTCAACAAACCGGACTACATAATGAGATGATACTTAGTTACCTTTCCACCGGTCGGGTTATTGAATGCGGACCTCCATTGTTCTAAGGACTGGAGGCCATCTAAAGGGGCAAGGTCGAGTCATGAAAGGGATTGAGTGATATTGTATTGTTTTAACCTACTCATCATACTTCCTATGAACAGAATTAATAAATAGCCAGTATGCACAAAGCTTTTTCAAAGACGTACCATCATATCCGTTAGTCGACGAAGTGATCAAGAGAAGTAAAATCCAGGCATTAAGGGCGATAAGTCCTGGACGTTACAGTTTAAAGTCATTGAAAGATCAGGTCGATAGAGGAGCTCACGTCTCTTGGTGTACCATGGAGCTTTATCAAGTAAATGAGCATAATGAGCTTCACCGGTGACTGCGACAGCACCAACACCCATTTTACAATGTCAGTAAGGATGGGTAGTAGTGAGAGATGACGTGTCCGAGTCGAGGATAGACCAGGACGGTTCTCTCAGAGCAAGAGGAGCTTTTTATTAAAAGGTTGTGCGCAAATGGAGCCACGATATTACTGTATGTGTATAGCGAAGCCAAGATATGAACGAAACTTCGAGATAGGGTTCTCCGTTCGACAGAAGCTACGTATGGTTGGTTGCCAGAGACTCAGACTTCCCATTACCCCGTATAGTAGTCTCCAATATAATTTAATTCGGATCCAATACCAGATCACTTTGCCTTGGAAGAAGAGCGAATTGGTTGGAGCCAGTTTTCGTTGAGATGCCATCCTGATATGGTAATTATGATGCCAACGGCGGCAAGACGGGCGTAGGAGAATCTTCGGCTCTTCCTTTGCTCTTCCTCCACATAAACTTAGGACAGTTATATCAAGACAATCACGGTCAACAATCCTTTGAAACCGGTGTGCGTATATTCTGAGGCGTCTTCGAAGACTGATTATTCCGCGATGCAATGGATCTAATGTAATTTTCCCGAGCTCCATTGTCAATGTACTGAGAACTTTGGAAGCGGGATTTTATCTGAGTCTATTATTACCGGAATTTATCAGGAGCAAAAGAGAAGGAATGAAGCACGGTATAACTTATCTCGGAAGATGTCATAATAGAAAACAGCCTTCTAGCAGTTTGACAGTTGGGGTATCTGTGGAAGGAAGTTTGAAACTATCCTATGACGTACCGTTTGCACAATAAATAAACCTCACCTACAAATAGAGCAGCCAATCACTATCTATTATTGAGAGATGATTTCTCCTACAAGTTTCA